>JANBXA010000007.1:63190000-63567500 GCA_030556225.1 Cricetiscus sungorus
ATCATTCTGGGGGATTGGAGTGAGGTCTGCCTCAAGATAGCAAAAATGTCACCAAGTGGTTAACAAAATCCACTGTCAGATTTTTGGGTGGAATACAGGCATTTGATTTATCACTTCCATTGAGGAGACACCCCTTCGGTGATTGACATTCCTGGTCTTCATAGAGCTTCTCTGTGAGGACAAGGACCTCTGTGCCCCCAATATATGTGTGTGCCTAGAGGTAGTATAATTACTATGGCTATCAAAACACAGAATGCTGAAACAGGAAATACCTGTATATTGAAAAAATGCAATGTAACACACAGCTTAGAATTATATATTACATAATAAAAAGCAAGTTATTAAAAAGAATGATGGCACAACTTCTTTTTGTATCATAGTTAAAGATGAAAGGATGAAGTTAAATAATATACAGAATTCAGCATGGAAGGCAATCAAAACAAAAATCTTACCTTGGGCTGGAGAGAAGGCTCAGCAGTTAAGAGTACTGGTTATTCTTCTGAAGGACCCAGGTTTACTCCCAACACCAACAGGGCAGCTCACAACTATCTATAACTCCAGATTCAATGGATCCAATGCCCTCGTCTGGCCTCCATAGGCACCAGGCATGCATTCAATGCACAGATATACGTGTAGGCAAAGCACTCATATACATATAATAAGCAAAAACTTTGTTGTTGTTGTTGTTGTTTTCAAGACAGGGTTTCTCTGTGTAAGTTTGGATGTGCCAGAACTTGCTCTGTAGACCAGACTGGCCTCAAAATCTGCCTTCTGAGCACTGTACCACCATTGTCCAGCTGGCAAATTAAAAAAAAAGTTACTCATCATCATTAATATTACTAAAAGTTCACAATTATCTTTAGGTTAGAGAAATATATTTTTTTTACTTTGTTTTATATTTTTTCACTAAATACATTTTTCTTTTGCAACATTGGTGGGGGGGAGAAAAGCTTTGAAATGTATCCCACCTACTAGGAAGTAAATTACTTTACATTGAGTCAATGATGCTGCACATCTATGATCCCAGCACTCGGAAGGCAGAGGCAGGAGAATCACAAGGGTTTGCAATGAAGTGATTTTGGGGTTTGGAACCAGGCTGGTTCGTAAACTGCTTCTAACAAAATGGTGCCCAACGTGGGGCCCTAGAACTTTCACTTAAAACTTAACTAAAGCTTAAGAAAGTATTGTAAAAACAAAATAACAGAGATAAACAAGTCTTCTTGGTAGCAGCATTTTCCTCAGTTGGGCTCTGTTTTGCTAGAGACAAGCAGAGATTTGCATGGCTCCTTTAAGGAAGGTTTTCTGACTCAGCATAAGCAGCAAACCCTGCTAACAACTGAATGGTGTGTAGGAGACCTGGAAATGGCAGTGACCACATCTTCAAGCTGGCAACATGCTGCCGGATAGTAGCATAGAGCAAGGTGGTCAGCACAGCTCTCAGTGCTAGTGGTAAATGTACTCCCGCCATCTTGGACAGACTTTGGCTAAAACAGCCGTGGCTTTCATTTTACCAATGTTGTTGTCTAGTAGATAAAGACTTGTGGCCAGAAAAAGGTAAAGATTTACAGTAAAGACAAATTGGGATGAAGAAAAACCTCTAAAGGTTTATAGTATATTTTAAAATATACATAGGGTTGGGAGAGAGAGAGAGAAAAAAAAAAACAGGATAAAGTGGTTTAAAAAAAAATAGAAAGAAAGAAAGTAGCTGGGTGTGGTGGCACAGGCCTTTAATTCCAGCACTTGGGAGACAGAGGCAAGCACATCTCTATGATTTCCAAGTGACCCTGGTGTACAGAGCGAGTTAAACAAAGAAATCCTGTCTCAAAAAAAAATAGAAGTAGAAGAAATAAAGTAATAAAAAAGCCATGTGAAGATGGAAAGCATACAGAGAGTCTGGATACTGTATGCTATTGTGTTGTCTATGTATTGTTTAACTGCTGAGGAAATAGCAACACCTGTTAAAAGAAATGCTGCTGGATTAATCCAATTTATATATTTTTAAAATGCTTTGACTTTAAAATTTAAGTCTAAGGACAAGTTACTGGGAAAAACAATTTGTATTTTTGTTTCCACATAAAATGAAAAGCTGTGGATTCCTTCTAGATTAACATGGTTTGAGCAAGCAAGACCCCTGAAACATTGTCCCAGGTGATCCATCATTCAAAACAGCTGGGACAAGGCAGCCTTGCAGACCACTACAGCCAGCATTTCTGCTTCTTAGGATCCCCAAGACAGTGCCCTCTACCAGCAGGAAGCAGTTTGGAAAGAAAAATGCCCAAATTCCCAAATAGTGTTTATAAATGTTTGTTTTCATTTATATGGGGTTGGTTATAAATGGTTAATGATCACAACCAATCTCTTTTTAATGGTAAAAATGGGATTATGGTATAGAAATGAATACTTTGTTTTGTAATCGACTTTCATTTATTGATACAAATTTAAGGTCAATTTTGTGATATGTATATTTCTCCTCTTGTTTAGCTATTATGTTTATATAGCTCATTTAAAAATGTATAATTAAGTACAGATTATAGATAGCTACCTATAATAGTTAAAACTTATACGTAGGTGAGTTAGGTTTTCTAAATATACAGAGATGTATTTGAGATAAATAGGCATTCTTCAAAACTTTTAAAGACTTACAGAATATGGCATATAAAATGGTTTAGGGATTTTCTTAACAGTGAGGCACAACTGCTCCTGGCAATGCCACCTGCGTCAGAAAGGAAGATGGACATTGAAGAAACTCGTTATGGAATTTACTTCCAATATGGCAATACTAGCCATTTGGGCAAGGTACTTCTCTTGTCTGGACTGTTTGACTTTATGCTGTATAAACTAGATATGCAGCACCCACAGAAAAGTGACTGCTCAAACAGTGCTACAGGGTTCCTGCTTCATGGAAGAGTCTGCCAGACATTCTGCAGGACACAGAGAAAAGTGACTGACAAACTGCCAATACAGGTGTGACAGTTTAAAGTTTCCTGCTTTGCTGAGGAGTCTGCCAGACACACTATGGCCTATAGGCTGAAGATGGAACATTACAGAACTTCTGGTTACTAACCAGGTAGCAAGATGTCTCTGTCATTTCTAGAGTTTATATATTATCCATTTGTGGTCTTTGATGGAGTTGAAGACAAATAGTTATGGTTATAGTTTTCCTTAGTTAGGATTAAAGATAAGTTACACATAAGACTTTAGACTCACAAAGATAGGATAGATGATGGAATATTTTCTTTAAATCTTGCTAAATGTTAATAGATTAAATATTGTTAACTATAGTTCTTATTTGATAATTGTTTTGTTATATATTTTACTATGTTAATGTTAAAACCCTTCTTTTTATTTAGACAGAAAAGAGGAGATGATGGGAGATGTCATTCTGTAAATATGTTTCTCTTATTGGTTAATGAATAAAACACTGTTGGCAAATAGGAAAGAAAGATAGGCAGGACTAGGAGACAAGGAGGATTCTGGGAGATGTGGTGGAGGAGATTCAAGATGTAGGGATTTGAGAAGGTCAGGACCCTCTCTTCAGTAAGATAAGACCATGTGGAAACACTTAGATAAATAGAAATGGGTTAATATTTAAGACAGAGCTAGCCAATAAGAAGCGCTAGTAACAGGCCAACAGCTTTACATTTAATACAACGTCTCTGTGTGTTATATGGGGCTGATGTAGCTGTCAGACCAGGCTGGTGGACAAACTGCTTGTAATGGGTTGGCCTTGGCTCCAAGAGACCTTGTATCAAAAAATCTTTTTGATTTTTGTAGAAGGGGAATTTACTGGGAAAAAAAGATAGGGGTGATATTAGATAACAAGAAGGGAATATGACCAGAGCCCAATATATATGTATGTATGTATGTATGTATGTATGTATGTATGTATGTATGTGTGTATTAATGTACAAAATTGTGAAATAAAAAATTATAGAAAAGAGTTAAGGTCACCCAGCAGTGGTGGTGCATGCCTTTAGGCCCAGCACTCGGGTGACAGAGACAGGTAGATCTCTGTGGATTTGAGACCACACTGGTCTATAAGAGCTAGTTCCAGGACAGCCTCCAAAACCCACAGAAAAGCCCTGTCCCAAAAAACAAAAGCAAAGCCAAAACAGAAAACAGTTAAGGTCATCTTCAGCTATGTAGCTACACGAGGCCCTGTCTCAAAACAAAAAAGAAAAGAATTTTAACATAACCAATTTAGCTACAACTTGTTTGTGCTTAAAAAAAAAAAGCTTATTTAGATAACTTTCTAAGTGTATTTCTCAAATGTGATGTTTAGAATTTTGAGGTAGCATGTCTGTCTAGGGAACAAGGCAGGAAAATATGATCAGTAGTTTATTATAAAGTGTCCTTATGATGCCATTATATTAGGACAATTTAAAGGAGCTGCAGAGATGGCTCTTGGTTAAGAGCACTTGTGGTTCTCGCAGGGGGGCTGGGCTCAATTTCCAGCACACACATGCTTACTTGTCTGTAATTCCATTTGCAGGGATCTGATGTTCTCTTCTGACCTTTGTGGGTACCAGGCACACATGAGGCATACATACAAACATGAAAACAAAGCACTCAGACACATGAATAAAACAATAAATCTTCAAAAAACATTTTAAGAGAAATTTCATAGTATCTTCATATTACTAACTGATGAGTAATTTGCAGACACCCTCTGGACTTGAGTACCAGTACTACCAAACAGTTCACACACTTTGTTAGTTGTGTTACCTTACAATTAAAGCACATATTGATTATGACTATGTTTAGTACTAGAGCAGAGAAAAGGATAAACATGTTATATTTTTTTCTTTACTAAAATACCTTAAACTCTACGTGAATCCTGGGAAAAATAGCATATGGTGCCCAAAACTTTGAAGATGTGTTTTCCTGTGGACATGAAATATGAATGCTTGTCTACACAGATGGAAAAGAAGAAAGCCACCAGGGAGTCGAGTCAGATGCAATTAAAGCTTTTTAATGAAAACATTAGGACTACAGGAAGTGCCCCTCTCAGTATATCTCCTCCAATCCTCCCTCCCCAGCCCAGGAAACCATCACTCCCCCTTGGCTCCTCTTAGTGCAGAGGGACGCAATGTAATTTCTTATCAATGAGATGCCATTATCTTCTTAATTATGAAGTGAGCTGTGCCCATAGAAGACAGGATACAGCTGGAAGACATGAACAATAATTTCTAGATGAAAATCAGATATTAACAGTCTCAGGGAATTGTGAAAGGAACAGGCCACTCAAGTACAGAAAGAAATATGAGAGAACTCAGGACCGAACCCAAGCCAAGACATAAAACACAAGGCTAAAGGCAAACTTGCTGCCAACTAGGCATGGTGGCTCATACCTGTAATCCCAGCACTCAGAAGGTGGAGGCAGAAAGATCATGAATTTAAGACCAACCTCTATAACAGGATGAGTAGAATAGTTCAAGCTTAGCTATGAGACCCTTCCTCAAAAAAAAAAAAAAAAAGAAAGAAAAGAAAAGAAAAAGAAAAGAAAAGAAAAAGAAAGAAAAAGAAAAAAAGGAAAAAAGAAAAACAAAGAAAGAAAAGAAAAAGACACACACACACACACACACACACACACACACACACACACACACACCACCACCACCACCACCACCACCACCACTACCAGCCAACAGGGACTGATTACAGAATGCCACTGAGCTGTCCTTCATGTGAGGCATCAGAGAGGGACACTCACCCAAGGGCCCTTAGCCTGTTATATCTTCTGCATTCATTCGTCAACATTTCTGAAGGACAATGACAAAGTCTTCAATAATCAAGGTTTTCTGGAACCTCTTATGTCCTACAGGCTCTCACATTTCATTAGAAAAAAAGTTTCAAAGTCACAATATTCCTGTCTCTAAACAAAAAAAATCAATATTCTCTTATAACCGGTCATCTTTTAAAAAGACAATTAGAATATCTATTCAGGGACTGGAGAGGTGGCCCCACAATTAAGAGCACTGGCTGCTCTTTTAGAGGAACATGGATTCAATTCCCAACACCTATATGACAGCTCACAACTGTCTATAACTCTAGTCCCAACACCTTCCAACAGCCTCTGCAGGCACCAGGCACACTTGGGATATACAGACATATATATCTGTAAATTACTCACATAAAAATAAACAAATATTAAAACTGTCTTTTAAAAAAAGATTCAAACAGCATGTTCTTATCCAGCACACCCTTGCCAGGCTGTCTGCATGCCCTTCATTAAATGAGATTTTTGCCTCCAAACACATGACAAACCACATTGCCAGTTGCAGGTTAGCTGGCCTGGATCTGGAGAGTCTCCCATACCACAAACTGAAGTGCCAGCTAAACACTCTTGGCTGAATTAGCCATGCCAGCAGGGATGCATCGAGCACCCTGTGCTTGGTGTTTGGTCCTTTAGAAGATCTTGGCTTAGTCTTGCTCTTGGAAGACTTCATTTCTTTGGGGCTGATTATGTGACAGATTTTAAGAAGCAGTATTTATTGCCTGTGTGCCAGCCTGCAAATCAGCCTTTAATTCATAAGCAAACTATGGAGGAGAGAAATGCTGAGCTGCATTCTGATGCCCCTTGTGTTGCTGATGAAACTGGTTAAAAACTCTAGAAGTCAACAAAACAGATGAAATCCAAAAAAGGAAAGCATGAGTACATGAAAATTCAAAGTCAAGCTTCATTTTATTTCCTAGGATTAAACATTTATGTATGATGACTTATCTTCTGTTTAACAGAACACAGAGCAATGTCAAACAGAAAAGAGGCTTATAGCAGGCAGGAAACAGAACATTCAACCAGAAACACTCACTCTCTGAACCCACACAGCACATTCATGGCAAAAATTAGCAGTGGTATGCAGGCCTTTGATCCTAGCACTTGGGAGGCAGAGGCAGGTGGATCTCTGTGAGTTTGAGACCAGCCCTGGTCTACAGGGAAAGTTAAAAGAAGTCCAGGACAACCAGGGCTATACAGAGAAACCCTGTCTCAATAAAACCAATTTTAAAAAATGAAAAAACAAATTTTAGAGATGTAATTTATAATTTATCAGAAAGTTGCTAGAATAATTTTAACTCCTTTGTCAGTTATGAACTAGAATTTACCTTCTATGATGATAGGTGAAGACCATCAGACATATATATGTATATGCATATCTTATTATAGATACATAATACTGTGTACTATATATGTTATGTAAGTATATAACTTAGCTTCAAACCTGGGCACAGTGGCACACACTTGTAATTGCAGCACTCGGAAAGCTAAGGCAGAGGGAATGCCACAAGTTTGAGGACAGCCTGAACTACATAATGAATTCAAGGCTAGCCTGAACTACATAGTGAGAAAATCGGGGCTTGGAGGGAGACAGAGAGCAGGAGGGAGATATCTCCTTTAGGCTTGTAAGATGGCTCATGAGTAAAGGTGTCTGCCACCAAATAACCCGAGTTCAATCCCACATGGTAAAAGGACAGACAGAACCAGTTCCTGCAAGCTGTCCTCTGCTCGCCACACATGTGCCTTGGCGACACGCATACACCAATGTAACTTTAAAAATAAAAAAAATGTCTCTCTCTTTCAAGTCAATAATTAAGTTCTTATAGATCCTGGTTCTGACATAGATCATACTGCGCATATGTGCTTCCTTGGTCTTGGGAATGAAAAATAATGTTCACGCGGTTTTAAATTATTTTCTGTGCCCTGTGCCCTCCAGCTTACTTGGCAACCCAGGCGGAAACCCACTTTGGACATGGGGACCAGATTAGCTCTGGCTGATGAAAAGGCACAACGGGTTACCGGCCTCTCTAAGCCTCTTTCACGCCCGCTGTCAATGGAGGGCGTGCACCTAGTCACTCAGAACCAGCAAAGGTGTCTCCCCGTGATCCCGCCCCCCTCCCGTGACCCCGCCTCCATTTGTCCGCCTCTTCCGCCCTTTCCCGGAAGAGTAGGACTAAGGGAGGGCTCTACAGGGAGATCACCAATGAGAATGTGCAGGCTTCCATACTTCCGGGAGTGCGTTTCCGCGGAGGTCCGCTTCCTGGGAGAGAAGTGGGAGAGTCCTCGCTGCCTGCAGAGCTGGGCTTCTGAGACGCTGCGTGCTCACACGTTCTCCTGCACCCGCGGTGAGCACTGCGCGCGCATCCTTGCGCCAGCGGCTCGCTGGGGACCGCCAGAGTGCGCCCGAAACTGGGAAAGGTGCTTCAAGGGACCTTGATGCCTTTATTTCTCTGCTAACCTTTCACTGTCATGCCTCTCTATAAGTACAGGCCAAGCTGTCAGCCATCTAGCCTGCCCTTACCTCAGAGCATGGGTCGAAGTCGTTTCATTAAAGGGATACTGAGGGCAACATGTTTTGGGTGTGTGTGTCTGTTGCTGGTGATTCTACCCATTGAGGCAAGTTCCCAGAGTGTACATGTATTTCATTTTCCCTTTTATTAAAAGTGTCTCCATATAAGGGAGGTTTATATATCGACGGAGTGCTTCAATCCCTCTTGGGCCTTTCCCTTTTTCCTCATGGTAATAGTTTTAAACTACTAACATGGGTTGCAAAGCTTTGCTAGTCAATCATGCACTTTTTTCCATTTCCTGTTCAACTGTTCTCTCCAGTCACTGAAGTGTTTTATTGTTTTGTGATGCTGGGATCCAGCCCAGTGGACTCTCCCATGGTAGACATTTGCTTCGCTACCAAACTACACCTTCATCCCAGTTACCGAACTTTTGATTCCGTGTGTTCAATGCTTTCTTTTTACCTCTAGCCAGAAATAGTTTTCCCATATCTGACTAACTCCTATTTACTCTTAAATTTCAGCCTGGAAGTCATTTCCTTTATAACAGTGGTTCTCAACTTTCCTAATGCTGTGACTCTTTAATACAGTTCCTCATATTGTGAACCATAAAATTATTTAATTACTTCATAACTGTAAATTTTCTACTATTAAGAATCATAACGTAAATATCTGATATGCCACCACTCTCAGAGGGTTTGCGACCCACAGGTTGAGAACATTGCTCTAGGAAGTTTTGGAGGCTTTATTCCTGCCCCTGTGTTTCCTGTTGTCTGTACAAACTGTTGTAAATTGCTTGGTTACTTGACTAAATTGTAAACTCCGTGAGGGCAGGAGGTCTCTAACCTGGTCATGCTTGTATATTCTCGACATAGTACCTGTCACACACTCTCAGTAATCACATGTTAATGAATGAGACAGAAGAGAGGCATTTAGAGTCCTTTTAGCTCCTTTATAGCCCATTGCAGTAAAGTTCGTGCAAAGGTAAAAGTCATCTCTATTGAAGCCTTTCCTCTGCCTCCTTGCTGCCTTTTCTGGGGTGCTGAAGCGGATGATCTTGGGGAAACAGCCTGGGCAAATCTGGATATTGTTTACTAAGAAGCCTCGTACCCCACAGACTCATTTTGCCCCAGCCTCCATGTGCTTTGTGCCACAACTACACTGAGCTCACAGTTCCTCCTGTGTGTCAACCCTGCATGTACTTGGATTCCTTTCCAAGTGTTTGATGCTATCTTCTAGAAGAAAGAAGATAGTCGGTTTGTTTGTTTTTGTAGATCAGAAATGGCTTCTTCAAAAAGATATCATTTAATTTGCATTCCACTGGCAGACCCCATTGAGCTTAGATACTTTTGTCTCCGTTCTGTTTAAACCATTTTGCAGGCTCTCTCTGACAGGGTTCATGCTGGAGGGGCCCTATGGTAAAGCAGGCTCAGTATTTGACCTTAAACAGCATAGTCTCTCTCTAAGGGAGAGAGGCATATAAGCAGGCCACAAGTACAGTTTGGAATATACTGTTTATGAGCAGGAAGGTGTGTGTAATCACACCTGTACTTTAACCTTGTCTGTGTTGATATTGTAGGCTCCTCAAGATGTCCGCTTCAGTCCCCCAAGGCCATAACTGGACCCGGCAGCTGAAGAAGGATGAAGAGGAAGAAGATCCACTGGACCAGCTGATCACCCGCTCTGGCTGTGCCGACTCCCACTTTGCAGTGCAGGAGTGCATGGCCCAGCACCAGGACTGGCGTCAGTGCCAGCCACAGGTGCAGGCATTCAGGGATTGCATGAGTGCACAGCAAGCAAGACGGCGGGAGGAACTGCAGAGGAGGAAAGAGCAAGCGAGTGCTCAGCACTGAGACCCTAAACCATCATCATCACAGGCTGGCCTTGAAGAAAGAAGCACCCAGGGAAGCCCTGGGAAGAACAAACCCTAGGTAGTAGAAGTGTACGACGCTTGGGGACAGTCTTTGGAACTGGGATTGAAAGCCAGACACCATGTGTTTGCACATGACTGTCACTATGAGCTGGTTTGCTCTATGGTCAGATCACACATATCTTAACCTATCTGTTTCAGCAATATTTGTATTTAAAACAAAGAGTGGGATATAGGCCGCTCCCTCCAC
Organism: Cricetiscus sungorus; assembly: GCA_030556225.1. Classification (NCBI taxonomy): domain Eukaryota; kingdom Metazoa; phylum Chordata; class Mammalia; order Rodentia; family Cricetidae; genus Cricetiscus; species Cricetiscus sungorus. The sequence continues at coordinate 63,200,404 of JANBXA010000007.1, forward strand.
CCTACCTCTTGAGTCACTGTGCCAAGTACTTTCAAGTAAATTCACAACCTAAAGATGAATCAGTTGCCCAATTACGCCTTCGTTTTTCAGTCACAAATTTAACCACAGAAAGTGTTTCTAAGGCATTGTGTTAATAGTGTGCAACTTGACGAGTAATGTGACCTTCCTGTTGCTTAGCGATCGGTAGGAGAGGCAGAAATAAAGCCACACTCAAAACAGAAAACTCAATTTCCAACAGTGACATAAGAGCCTTTATCTGTCCTCACTTCTTCTGGATGTTTTATTCAGGGGCCAGGAGCTAATAGAGAAGCATTTTTGTTTTTTAAAGACAGAATCTAAGTCAGACTGACCTTGAATTTGCTATCTAGCCAAGGATCACCTTAAACTCATCCTCCTGCCTCCACCCCATGTACTGAAATTAATGACAGGTGCTACCACACCTATCAGGGAAACATTTTCGGCTACAAGTACCTGTTATATGCCAGGCTCTGTTGAACTAACAGATTCAGAGTCTGCCCCTAGCCTAATCAACATACAATGCTTGCCTGACATTTGGGAAGTATGTTTTAATATTAAAATACAGACTTTGACCTTTGGAAAGATAGAGCCCCTATCAACATAGAGCTTATGTTCTGCTTGACAACAGTTTGACAGAGCTGATACTGCCTTCTCTGGGGTGCTGTGTCCTGTGTATAACGTCAACAGTCACTTCTCATTTTTATTCAGTGAAAGCAATGAATCTATTCTGCATGTTCCTGGAAGTCCTTTGGGAGTAGGAAGGGGCTTAGAAAGTAACACTGCCATAGAAGCTAGGTTGCTTTTTTTTTTTTTTTTTTATCATTAACAAACATTTCTCAGGCATCTATATGTTAGCAATTCAAGGCTGAAGTATGGTAGACCCTAAAACCTACTCTGAGCCTTGTGTGCTGAAGTTTTAGGGAAGAGGGAAAGAAAGTAGAAAAGGCTTGAAATGTTTCATGGACAGTAAAGTCCTGCTTCAAGCTGCATACGAAGTGAGTAGATAGAGCTGCATCTCTGCCGTCCACTCCTGCTTAGAGCTGTGAGGCAGCTGTGGGTAAGCAGTGTGACTGGAGGTGTCAGCCCTGATCCCAAAGATGGGCGTGATATAGTGGCCATGCCTTTAATCCCAGGCAGAAGCAGGCTGATCTCTGAGTTCAAGGTCAACTTCATCTACATATGAGTTCCAGGCCAGCTATAGCTACCTAGTGAGATCTGTCTAAAAAACTGAAAAGGGAGTCAATTAAGTGGGACTTTCAAAAATGAGTTGCTGATTTGTAATGTAGGAAGAATTACCATCTGGAGCAAATGAAAAGTACATGAAAGCCAGTAAGAAAAAACAAGTAGAAAGTGAACACTGGCTGGGCATGGAGGCCCATTCCTACCTACATCCCAGCACTTAGGAGGCTGAGGCAGGAGGATTGCCCATAAGTGTGAAGCCAGCCTGACTACATTGTTTCAGGCTAGCCTCATCTGTAAAGTGTTATTATTTTTAAAAAGAACCAATATGCTTGAAATCATAGGAAAACATAAATAGTACTGTATTACAGATAAAAAAAAACACAAGCTTTAAACACAAAATGTTAGCTGACCACAAAACGAAGTGACCAGTATTAGTGGAGTTGGGAACATACACATTCTTGTGAGGAGATCACTAAGTTTTTGGAGGACAATTTGGTGGGCTCTATACACAATTTAAATATGCAAAGCTGGATGACATACACCTATAATCACAGCATTCAGGAAGCCTGAAACAGGAGGATTGGGGCCAAGCTAGGCTACACTGAGTTCCAGGACAGCCAGAGCTACAATGTGAGAAAATCTTAGGGCTACTGAGTGTAGACTATCTCAAAAAGCAAGCAAGCAAACTGTTTAATAACCCAACCTGCTGAACAGCATAGCTTAACAGCGTAGCTCACTATAGAGACTGTTGTTCACCTTTTACCATACTGGCTGAGGAGAGCACCGGCATCCACAGCATTGCAAAGACTGTATGCCTTATCTATGGCCTGGAAAAAGAAAATATTCAACAGCTGAAGTATGCTAGGATGTAGCTCAGGGGCTGAGTGTTCACCTAGCAGGCACAAAGTTTCAACCACTGCAAAAATAAGTAAGTAAGTCAATAGCTGGACATGGTGGCACACCTTTGTTCCCAGGCACCGGGGAGGCAGAGGCACGTGGATCTTATGACATAATTCGAGGCCAGCCTGGTCTACGTAGTGAGTTCCAGGCTAGCAAGGGCTATGTGGTGAGACCCTGTCTAAAAACTGTAAATAAAATAAAATTTGAAAATAATATTTCTATTTTAATGAATAAATTTTATTCATTATTTTATGAATAAAAGTAATAGGCCATGGACACAGCCACATGATGATAACAGCAGAGAAGACATCCTTAGTAAATGGCTTCCCTGCTGCCTAAGAGTGAGCCAGCTTTAGGAAGTCCTGGCCTAACAATGACATGTCAGCTTACATTACTATAACTGAGGACCTCAGATCATCAACTTAAACAGGAAAGGTGTACTTTGTACTTTGCCTCAGTTTGGGAGATTGCTGCTCACAGCCAGTTGGCTCTGCTGCTTTTGGGCCTGTGGCAAGGCAGCACTTAGTTATGGGAGCATGTGGTGGTGGCAGCCAGCTCACCTCATGGCTAGGAGCAAAGACCTAAGGCTTCAGCATCCCACAATTCCTTTCAAGGGTACACTGCTTGACCCAAAGGCATCCACAAGATCCTACCTCTTAAAGTTTCTGCCATATCCCAATAACACTAGTCTGGGGCACGAAGCCTTTAACACACGGACATTCAGACTCATCTAGCCAGCAATGGGTGAGTCATGAATTATATTTGGGCAAACAAAACTCTTACTACACAAACCTGTTTCTTCAACTAAATGGGGGCTATTTCCTACTTCCTAGTCTTATTAAGAAAATTGAATGTAGGTGAGGAAAGGTATAGTTCAGTGGTAAAGAACTTGTCCCAATCTAGGGGATCCTGGGTTCAATCCCCAGCACTGAAAAAAAAGGGGGGGAAAGAAATAAAATGAATGAGTGATCCATAGACAGGTAACAAAATTTCTGCCATCCATTGGTAACTAATGTGTTTTGAGTTCTTAGCTTAGGCAGTTCAGGTCCACGGTCTGTGCTCTCAACCCTATGGGGAGCTGTCTTCAAACCCTAGTGGTGACAGACACAGATGTGTGGTTCTCAGCAAGTTAGCATACCTTTTAGAATCTGTTTTCTGTTTTGTGAAAATGTACACACAGTTGCTAAGGAGATGGCTCAGTGAGCAGAGTGCTTGCCACTTAGGCATGAAAACCTGAGTTCAGATGCCAAGCTGGGAACAGAGGGACATCTGTAACCACAGCTTTGGGGAACAGAGACAGGAGGATTGCTGGAGCTTACTGGCCAGCCAGTCTAGTGATCTGTAGATTCCGGAGAGACCCTGTTTCAAAATATACAGTGGAAAAAAACTGAGGAAGACACCTGACTTCAACCTCTCTCCTCCACATGTACACAGGTGTGCTAACACACATACCACACATAAAACAATATGTACATACACCCTGACAAGCCTTGGAACTAACCAGGCCTTCCTCTTCAGATTGTTGAAAAAGTGGATTAACATTGCTAAGGAGCTTGGCAACAGTTTCTGACCTAATCACTGTGTGTTTACCATTGTGTGGGTGCCCATAAAGATGGCTGCACTCCATCTTGGCTCAAAGGCAGAGTTCAAAACTGTCCTCAGCAAGTCATAAGACCTAAAGGTCAAAGATGTGGCTACAGTAGGGTGTTTGTCTGTCTTATTGTAAATAACAGACCTGATCTGAGGTGTGGCTACTCCTGTCACTCAAGGTTGGGAACAAGAAGTTGAACCTAAGGTGTGGTTACTAAACCCTTAGAGGAAGGAGCAAGAAAAGTCTGTTTGTTCTGTATACATGATACCGCGTCCCCCCTTTTTGGTTAAGATATGAGTGGTGAAAAATAAACTTGTGGCATATGAGTATTGACTGATCTGCCCCTCTTGACTTTCATTGTCTCTGTCTTTATCGTCTATAGCTAGCCTTTCCCTCATCCACACACCCCCACTCAGGTACAAACTTGGGGCAGCTCGGCTGGTTCTGATTGCAGCCCCACAAAGACAGCTTCCAACACCCTTGCCCTGACGTCTATTTTCTCAGCTAACATTCACAGCACTCTAGTCACAGAGAAAACAAAGGTAAGATTGAGGAAGAACTCTACACCTAGTTTTCTCTAAAACATGGACTGTTCTCTGTTGTGTATTCTTGTGTAAGTACCCAGTGTCCAATACAGTGCTTAACACAGCAAATAACTATTAACTTTGAAAATATTGCTTTTGTTAGCTCTTTACAAAAGAAAATTAGCCATGAGAGCCACTCACGGTGATCTGGATTGATGTTTTTCTTAGGTCTTTTAGCTCTGCTTTCCACAGCTGAGTTGGATTTAAAGGTGGCTCACACCTGTCCCTGTAAGACCAACTGTAGCAGCTTTAGGTCATCCCTGTAGAGGTGAGATGCCGGGCAGGAACAGAAACTGTAACAAGAACTCAGAAGCTGCTTTTGCTAAAAAGCATTGATTCCCTCTTGAACCTCAAGGTAACTAAAAGAATGTGAAAGTCTAGCATTCTGCTTTTATTTTGTATCTGTCTCTTTTGGGTTCTACTCCTGAGTGAATACACCAGCATGTGAACCATTCACATATCTACCTAACCCACCTCATCCCCCTTCAAGGCTGAAGGCACAGGGATATTCATTGTCTTAAACCTGTCATCAAATCTAGTCCCCTTGGGTTCTAGGAACAATGTAGCCTGACAGGACAGGGCATTCCCCTCACCCAGTTAAGAGTAATCTCCACAATGGTGAGATTGCACCCAGTAGTGTTGCAAGATGTTTGATAAAACTGTACAAAGATATGACTGTGATTGGTTTAATAAAAAGATGAATGGCCAATAGTTAGGGAGGATTTTCAGGCAAGAAGAAGGAGGAGGAGGAGAAGGAGGAGGAAGAAGAGGAGGAACAGGGGGTGCAGAAAGGAAAGGAAGAGAAAGAGGGAGAGGAGGAGGAGGAAAAGGAGAAGAAGGAGAAGGGTGGAGACACGCAGAGACACACCAGGATGCAGAACAAGCAGCATGGACATTACAAAGTAAAGGTAACCAAGCCATGTGAAAGAACCATTAAAAGAAATGGGTTAATTTAAGTTATAAGAGCTAGTTAGAAACAAGCCTAAGCTATGAACCAAGCTTTTATAATCAATAAGAAATTTCTGTGTGATGATTTAGGAGTTCTTTGTAATGATGTGGGACACAGAAAGTTCAACTACACAGGAGCAGAAGTAACCATCTCCTACCAGACACCTTGGGATTCACACCATGATCCTAGCACTTATAAGGCAAGAGAATTCCAGGAGTTTGAAGCCATTTTGAGATATACTGGAGTTGTAAACCAGCCTGGGGTATAGAGTTCTGTCTGAACAGAGCCAAATAAATGAAAAGATCATATAAGAATTAGCCATGTCTATCCAAGCAACAAGGACTTTTTTGTTTTTTAAGACAGGGTTTCTCTGTGTAGCCTTGACTGTACTGGAACTCACTCTGTAGACCAGGCTGGTCTCCAACTCATAGAGATCCACCTGCCTCTGCCTCCCATGCTGGGATTAAAGGCGTGTGCCACCACTGCCAACTAGATTTTTATTTTTAATTAGAATTTATTTTATGTGCATGAATATTTTGCCTGCATGTATGTGTTTGTGTATGCCTGATGCCCTCCAAGGCCAGAAGAGAGCATCAGATCCCCTGGAGCTGGAGTTACAGATGTTTGTGAGCCACAGTACAGGGGCTGGGAACTGAACCGGGTTCTCTGCAAGAGCAATAAGTGCTTTCAACTGCTGAGTTATCTCTCCAGCCTCCAAGGTTCTTTTCAGAAGACTTTACAGAACTAGAGCTGAGGCAAAGATCAGGGAGATCACACTGTGAACAGGTCTGCCTAATTATGTGTACCTCTTGCCCCAATTCTTTTCTTTAAACCTAAAGCCCAACTCAGTCCCCTGAGTCACACAGTGTACTAAACTCTGCTTTTGCACAGCCATCAGTCTCTCTAATTGTCTTAGTGGGATGGGTTGCCAAGGCTAGCCTGCCTGGGTTACTAGAGTTAGGAGACTTTCCCCTGAAGCTCTGGTTATGAGACTTCTTAGCTGGGTGCCCCCTCTTGAATAGCCCTAGGGAAGACTTGTGTTAGCTCCTCCCTGCAAGGTCCTTGTCTGGTTACTTGGCCTTGTGCTTGGTACAAAGATGCACTGTAATGTGTTTTATTAGACGAGTAAGATTCTCTTCCCTGCTACCCGCCCTCAGGTGAAGTAGCTGCTGACTTTAGGAACCCAAGGAGAACTGGAATGAGTCCAGTTTGAAATTGTACATGCCACCCCTGCAGGGAAAGCGGGGACTCCCTCCCCTGTTCCTGCCAGGCCTTAAAGCTGCAGGGAAGTGGAGGACCTTCTCCTACTTGGCAGCCATTTTTCTAAAGAATTTTCATTCTCTTGAATCTGGGCACTATCTGGTGAGGGAAGTCCTAGATATGAACAGAAATGTCTGAGAATGAGTTATTCCAGGGGAGCGAAGTGAATCATTTCGGGTTCTGCAGGTCAGGTAAGCAAGAGGAGGGGAAAACACCACAAGGAAATCAAAGCACAGATGAAACCAGCACAATACACTTTGGCCATTTCTGCCTACAGTGTCCAGCAGGTCTAGCTCAGACATACCCATTGTGTAATCAGATGTGGTTTCTTCCTTGAATCCACTAGCCCTGGCAATGACCAGAGGCCTCAGCATTGCTGCTGTTCCTGAATTGACAAAATATACACATTCATTCTTTTTCTCTGTGACTAAAACACACCATTTTAGAATCCACAGCTGGCTAATTCCCAGGTATCCTAGGTAGAAAAGTAAGGCATCCTCAACCAGAGGAAAAGGACTAAGTCCTTAAGCAGGAAAATTGCCCATTTGACTTTCAGCATCCTGTCCTTGGAAGTCACTGAGATACATAAAATTCCATTTCTAAAAGGCCTAGTACTGTGCCTGGGACCAAGACCTATGAGCTGGAGCAGGCAGTGGCTAGGAGGGAAGTAGGTCTAACACTAAGCTCTTGCAAGCCTAGAATAAATTGCCAGCTAACCTCTCCCAACAAAAGGATGCTCCCATTTTTGCAGATCAGAAAACACAAGATCAGTGAGGTTACATTACCTTACCAGGTAAAACAATACACACAAAGTAGTGTACATGCCCAGGTACAACATGGGGCTGTCTGCTTTTTCCTTATAGAGGTTTCTGAGTTCAAGGCCTGAGTCTGGTCTGCAAAGTGAGTTCCAGGATAGCCAGGGCTACACAGAGAAACCCTGTTTCGAAAAGCAAACAAACAAAATGTTGTTTCAAGGAGTGGGGGACAGTTATTTTCAACCTGGAGCCAGATGTATTTTCCATTTGATTTCATTATATGAGATTCTGAGGAAGTCCATTTCTCCTCAGCCTTCACTCTGCAGAGTCCAGTGAAGCTTGTAACTGTTTTGTAGCCTTGGGGATCTAGCAGTCAGACCATCTCCTGTAACTCTCACCAGGATACAACAAATGTTAAGAGCCATTTCCATTTCAATTTCCCAGAGCAGAGTGGGGGAGGATAAATCATGAACTAGGTCAGTGACAGAATCCAGGTGCTTCCTGTTTAAGAGATAAGCCTGACTCACCTCTCAGCAGTGATGGGAACAAAGGAACAGACAGGGCAAACAGGACTGGATCCTGCTGCCATTCTGCCAGGAGCTAGCTGTCCTGTAACCTTGAGCAAAGCATGCTCTCTAGGTCCTTAGCCTGGCATTGCTAAGAGCCACAGGGCCTAACTAGCTTCTAAGTGTTTTTGAGGCAATATTCTGTCAATTAATGAAACGAGCCCTGTTTCCATATACTGATAAGTAAGACATCTGGGTAACCAGAAGACCGTTTGCCAAGTTCTGAAATGGAACGCATGTGACACTGCTCACATGCTATGGTAGCAGTGTGTGAGTGTACACGTGTGCATGCATTTATTTACCTGTGAATCTTCACATTGTTATACACCCCTGACCTCACACTCATTGGCCAGACAGTGTTTCTATATTTTCCCTGATAGAATTCAGCAATAAGCAGTTATCAATCTTCTGGGAAATTCTGCCTATATTTACAGCAGTATGCCTGGGGAATCCTGACCTGCTAAGCTCAGTATCTGAAGTCAGAGCTTTTTATTTCTCCAGACTTTTTTTTTTTAGCTTTTTAATTACATTGATTTGTGTGTGTGTGTGTGTGTAGTGCGTGTATATATTCGTATGTGTGGGCAAGTGTATCACAGCACACACATGAAGTCAAGAACAATTTGTGGGAGTTCTCCTGCCTACTGTGAGATCAAATTTAGGTTATCAGGCTTGGCAGCAAGCCCCACCCACTAGCCGAACATTTTAATTAAGGTTATCTGCAACCTGTTTTTGTGATGTTTTTAGCTTTTTGGTTTTGTTCTGATTTGAGGTAAGAGCCTTGACATGCAGCCTTGGCTGGCCTGGAACTGGCAAAAGTCTGCCTCCTGTGAGCTGGGATCACAGACACACTCATCCATGCCCTGAGAGGCTGGTAAGGGGATGACAGCTACAGATTATTTAGCACAAGCTCTAACTCAATAAGATAGCTATTCTATATCTAGAGAGTTGGCTTAGTGACTAAGAACACTTGATGAAGGTTGGAGAGATGGCTCAGAGGTTAAGAGCACTGGCTGCTTTTTCAGAGGTCCTGAGTTCAATTCCCAGCAACCACTTGGTAGCTCACAACCATCTATAATGAGACCTAGTGCCTTCTGGTGTTTAAGCAAGCAATCTGTATATATAATAAATATTTTAAAATAAAAAAAAAAAACAAAAAACACTTGATGCTCTGCAGAAGACCCGGGTTAAAAGATCCAAGTTCAATTCCTAGAACTCACATAGGGACTTACAACCCTCTGTAATGCCAATCCCACCAGACCTGAAATCCCATCTGACCACGAAGGGCACCGGCATACACACTCATACAAAAATAAAATAAACCCATTTTTAAAACAAAGAGAACTATTCTACAGAAGACACTGATGCTCAGAGAAGTTCTCAGAGAAACAGCAGCAGCAGCAGCAGCATCAAAAACGGTAAGATGCAAAGTCAAAACCTTCAGTCCTTATCTACAGGAGGAAAAACCTCATGGCAGAGTCTAGTGATTAGTGGTCAAAAGCCCTGACTCAGAGACCCTGATGAGCAGTTTGAGAAACAATGATTTAGCTGATGATTTGGCAAAGCTTACAATGGGCAAGGTAGTCAGTGTTTGTGTAATGCTCAGTGCCCCCTGTGCAGCACCAGCACAGTCAGAGAAAACTCTAAGTATATGATCATGACTCTCTTCCAAGAAACCTTTACTGATTAACCAGAAACCGAACCAGACAAGAAATGGTAGGTAACACAGTGCTGTGAATATACAATAGAACACTGAAATGTGGGGTTGTTTGTTTTTGAGACAGGGTTTCTTTGTATTGTTTTGGAGCTTGTCCTGGAACTAGCTCTGTACACCAGGCTGGTCTTGAACTCATAGAGATCCCCCTGCCTCTGCCTCCCGAGTGCTGGGACTAAAGGTGCGCACCACCAACGCCTCGCTTGAAATGTGCATTTTAAAATGGCTAATATAGATTGTATTATTACACTTGTGTATGTGCATGTGTGCATGTGAGTACAGCATCCAGAGGTGAGCAGACAACTTTCAAGAGTTGATCCTTTCTACCTTGTGAGTCCCAGGAACCAAACTACAGTCACTTGGCAGCAAGCATCCTTACCCACTGAGCATCTTTGTAGTAGTACAATCACTAGTTCTGTGGTATATAAATGTTACCACAGTACATTATATAAAGCAAAAGCAGGGCGGGTATAGTGGTGCCCACCTTAAATCCAAGCTCTTGGGAGGCAGAGGCAGGTGGATCTCTGTGAGTTCAAGGCCAGCCTGGTCTACAGGGTGAGTTTCAGGACAGCCAAGGCTACATAGTGAGACTGTCTTGAAAAAACAAACAAACAAAAAACAAAAATAGGCAAAGGTAGGATTTAATTCATAGGCCATAGCTTGCTGACACCCAACCAAGATCAATTTTTTGAACTTGCAATATTCCTGCAAGTATTTGAACTTTAATTTCCTGAATACTGGGATGATACATGCCACCACACTTAGCAAATACCATGTATGTATGTAGATATAGTCTCATGTGACCCAGATTGGCCTTGAACTCACTTTGTACCTGTGAATGACACTGAACTCCTAATCCTCCTACATTTACCCCCTAAACACTGGGAGCACAGGTGTATATTATCACAACTGGTCAAATCTTTTTCTTTATAAAGAACCTGGCCTCAGGAACTTCATTATAGCAATAAAAAACAGATAAATGTAGAGTCCACTTATGTTATAATGTCTACTTCATTATAAAATCCCATGCCATATTCTTTTAAATGATGAGTTCATGCTGGGCACTGTGGCATACACCTTTAATCCCAACATTCAAAGGGTGGAAATCATTGGAGGGGGGTGGCAGACCCTCATCTATACAGCAAGTTCCAAAACAGCCAGAGCTACATAAGAGACCTTGACTCAAACAAATAAACAGTTTATACCAAATCACTTTAAAGGATGAATTCACTGTAACTGAAAAAGCATGGTGAAATGAGAACATGTTTAGACAGAGAAAACCAGAATCCCTTAAAGGTTGACTACAGGGTAATTGCTACACACACGCACACACACAGTGATAACAGCAGATTTTTATTAGGTGGAGAATACCCTAGGTTTTGTTAAGGTAAGTGGTGACTGGCAAGCACAGCATGTCACAGACACAGGAGCAATTCCCAGTGTGAGCATTTATTCTCCTTGACTCGTCATGCAGGAAGAACTTTCTCTGAGAACGATGATGAAATGAAAGGGCCGCAATGTTCAGTTCAACTTGGCCAATAATTCTTCCAGTTCTGGCCGAGCTTTGAACCTTCCCTTGAAGTCTTCTTCAGAGTGCTGGGACAAGGAAAAGGAAACAAATGGCAATCACTACAGAACTTTATTATCCATACACATGCAAAAAAGGGCCCTTGGGCAGCTCTGCAGAGTCATTCTCAGTCAGCCCTTTCTCAATGAGTATGTCTTGAATTGGGTACCAGGAATCAAGGCTGAATCACACTTCCTCTTAGTGTGCTGAGACAAGACAGGCATGCAAACAGGATGCTATAAGTACCACTACAGAAGTTTTCTGGCTATTTTTAGCTTTTATTTGGTTTTGCATCCTATTGGGGACCAGGGCCTTCCACATATGAGGTAAACACTACCACTGAGCTATATGGTCTAGAAACTTTTGTTTTTTTAAATTATATTTTTTTTTTGTGTGTTTGTGCATTCGTGTACATGTGTAACCTCGTGAAAATCAGAGGGCAACATTTGGGAGTCAGTTCTACCAATTCCATGTGGCCCTGGGATTTGGCCTCAGGCTGTCAGGTTTGATAAGAACCTTTAGTTGCTGGGCCATCTCACCAGCCTTGTTTGCTTTTTTAGACAGGATCTTGGTATGTAGACCAGGCTGATTTTGACCTGCTATGTAGACCAGGCTGGCCTCCAACCTCAATCTCCCTGCTTCTGCCTGCTGAGTGCTAGGATTGCATGCACAGGGACTTTAGTGTTTTTAGCACAACTAGCACATTCTCACCCTATATACAGATCTCTGTGAAACTGAAATAACCACCAGACAAGTATGGACAGAACAAGGGGAGCTGGATGAAGCAATGACACCAGGTCAATATGACCTAATGGGAATTGTGTCATAAGAAGGATTGTCATGGCAACTAGACCTGACCAGTATTTAGGCTAATGTTGCTAATTCTGCATGCTTCTCATTCTTTACCAGATACATTCAATGGAGCTATAATCACACCTTGGTGGTCTAGAAAATGTCTCTCTAAGGCAATGCTCTCATGCAATGGTTCTCAACCTGTGGACCATGATCCCTTTGGGGGTCAAATGACCCTTTCACAGGAGTCACCTAAGACCATCAGAAAATACAGATACTTACATTTATGATTTATAACAGTAACAAAATTACAGTGATAAAGGAGCAATGAAAATACTTTTATGGTTGGGGTCACTACAGCATGAGGGTTGAGAACCACTGCATTATACTGTTTATAATCTTAAAACATGTTTCTGGCTGGGCATCAGGAGGCAGAGGCAGGTGGATCTCTATGACTTCGAGGCCAGCCTGGCCTACAGAGCTAGTTCCAGGACAGGCTCCAAAGCTACACAGAAAATCCCTGTCTCAAAAAACAAAACAAAAACAAACAAACAAAAACCAAAACTAAACAAATAACCTGTTTCTGCTTTACAGCTGCTTGAAAGGAGAGAATCTGGGGGCCATGGGCTCAGTCCCTAACATCAGGATGCTGTGATGGAGGCCAGCTTCTGTGGAACACACAGCATCATTCCTGACACCTCAGAGGCCTCAGAGTAAATAAAGGTCACAGGGCCAGCAGGCTGCACAGCTCTCCCCCACAGCAGCTGAAACACACATTTCTCTGTAGTTTCAAGTCAAGCAGCACTGCCTTGCTTTCCCTCCCTGTGAGCACACGCAGGCCACCGGGGCCTCTTTCCACACTGGGACCTACCTCCCTCACCGACAACCTGACTCCTTCTGGAAGATTGCTCTGGAGTATTTCCAAGAAAATCTCTGCAAATGTGGCACTCAGACCGCTGATCTGCAAATGAAGAAAGATGCCTAAAGGAGGGTGCTGAAGGCTGGGTGACTGGCATGCAGGCCTGGGCTCCCCTGCAGCTCCAGTGGGGAAGAGGGTGATACTCAGAGCAGGCATCTAAGCCCAGTCCCTGCAGGATTTCCCTTGCTGTTTGTTGAGATGCTTGCTTGCCAATGTTCCTGTAGGCAGGGAATGTCAAAACCAGACCAATACTGATTCTCTGATGCAATTTGGGTTTACCACACTGGGGCTGATTGGCTGGTTCTGACTGCATCCCTACAAACACCATTCTGCGACAAGCATGGTCAGTTTTCAGGGCTGAGGGAGCAGCATTCAGTGCAATGTGAACTGCATAACAGCATTAGAAAATCCAGATAAGTTCCTGTGGCTGGAATGAATGGGACATCAAGGAACAGCAGGAGAGGACTAACAAAGGCACAAGTACTACAGAAGTCCTATTTCAGCTATGGGACTTAGAGGCAAATAAGAGACACCTAGGATATATCATAAGCAAATTACTATTTAAAGACTTGAAAATTCTGAAGTCATTTTAAAACTAGCATATTTAGATTTGAGTGTTTCTCCCTCAACATTCTTACTACCTTGCTGATAAGGCTCTTCAGTGGATTAAAAGGGGAAAGGCAATGGAAATGTAAATAAAATTCCATGCAATGGAATATTACTTGGCCACGAAATTAATGAAGTGCTATACTGAACAAGTATCAGAAGACAAATACTGAATAAGTATTAGGCTTGAAGGATTAAAAAGAAGGAACCTGTCCTGAACAATTAGTTTTCCATACAATGAGGTCAAGGAGTACATTGTAGAGCATCTACAAAAGTCCACTAGACAACCAGGTCTACTGTATTTGAAGCTCAGCCAAAAGATCAGGGGTGTGTGTGTGTGTGTGTGTGTGTGTGTGTGTGTGTGTGTACACCTAGGGGTACTGGTATATAATAAAGCTTGAGAAATGAATGCAGTTTCATAACAGGAGAGGCGGAGGAGTTAAGAACCCACTAGAGTAAACCATCATTTAACGGCAGGGGAAAAAGGTGTGACAGATAGAGAAAAAGATAGAAGGAAGGAACCAGAGAAGCAAAAGCACTTGGGGATCCCCCAGAGTACCTACCTGAACCACTCGTTCATGGGTGGTAAGGACTGAGTCTAGGACCATTTTGTTGCCTTGGTCTGGTAGCCTCATCACCTCCATGGTTTTGGTGGGCATTGCATAACTGCAGAAGAATAGTTGAATGTCCACTCAAGCCAGCAGCACCACATTACCAGAGTCATCTGTGAGTACAACCACCACTCTGTATCACATCTCCTAGGATGCTTACCTGTAGCCAGTGCCGAGTTAAGCATGCACATTTATTTACCTTGTCCAGATGTCTCTGAACTCCAAGGGAATACATTGTTCACTGCCTTTCTATGTCCCCTTGACATTGCTTGAATCATACCCTGAGTATAACCCTGGTGATAATACATATTTGCTGCTACTCAAGAAGAATCTGTTCTAAGGGAATCCAGCCCAGCACCTAGGTATTCTTTGGAGGCGAGCCCTGCTCCTCGATGAGTATTTCTGTCCTCCCCTTTCCTTCCACCCCCCTCCTACAAGGCTGCTAGCTGCTCAATTCAGACCACATGTAGAACAAAAGCTGGTGAGCTGCTCTTCCAGCCCAATTCCAATGGCTCAAGGTCACAGCCATTATCTCCACACTGCTATCCTCACTCCAGAAAAAAAATAAAATGAAAATCACAAGAAAACAAATTCATCTCTGAAAAGATGGGCAATGTGTATGCCTAGTGATACGGCAGTTGGAAAACTTCAATCAATGCAGAGAAAAGAATCAGTAAAACAAACAGCTCTTTATGCTGAGCTATTTGCAGCAAAGAGCGAAGAAGCAAGAACCAGTATGCCATTTATCCTGCTATCCATGAAGGTTGGAACATAATCCAAATAAACCAGCATTTACCCTATGCCTCAAATGTACTGCAGACTAAGCCAGCTCTTAGGACTGGACCACTAATGAAGACAGAAGCAGCTCTTGCCTTATAGAATTTAACATAATATAAAATATAATCTGAAAGTCAGTTAAATAAGTACAAGAACAAGAAATGCATGTTATAAAAGGAAATTTATAAACCCTTTATTTCTCCTGAATATACAATATAAGGTTTTAATAAGCTTTCTTAAAGAAGTAATGATCAAGATGACACCCAAGAAAAAAATGAGGGCTGGGCTCAGTTGGTTGAAGGCTTGACTAGCAAGCATGAAGTCCTGGGTTCAATCCTCAGCACAGAATTAACTAAAACAAAATGGCATACACCCTGGTAATCCTAGCACCTGGAGAGGGAGGAGCATCTTCAGCTACATAGTGAGTTCAAGACCAACAAAACACATGTTACATTTTGTGATCATAAACTACATTCATACTTAGAAACCCATACCTGTTTATAGTGGCTTTACTCATAATTGCCAAAAATCAAAATCACACAGTCCTGTAATTGGTAAATGAACAAACTGCAGTAGTTTTTTTTTTTTTTTTTTTTTTTTTTGTAGTTGTTTAGGTATTCTACCCTAAGTGATTAATGGCAAAAAACCAGTCTCTTCAAGAAACCTTTTATTTTAACAAAATACCAGATTCCCTATAAACAACAAAAGGGGATGGAGTTTAACAATCCAAAATAGGAAAAAAGGTATCTGTGGCAGGACAACTCTGACCTCCAACCTCAGACTCCTGTGCTGAAGGAGTCACTGGCAAAGCCCCATTATTAAGAGCTGCAGACAACCAGCGTCCCTGGGAAGCAGGACTGCTACTTTCCCACTTAGTCATCCTCTGAGCTTTCAGTGGACCTTGCATCCGTAGCCACTTTCCAATTCCTGCGCTTGCTCGTCCTCTCCTGTACGTCAGGGCTAGCGTCCTCTCCTGTACGTCAGGGCTAGCGTCCTCTCCTGTACGTCAGGGCTAGCATCCTCTCCTGTACGTCAGGGCTAGCCACAGGAACATGAACACTTTTCTCTTTCTTTTTTCCATTGGTTTTCTTAGTATCTCTTTCCTCACTTTCCTCAGAACTGCTAGCTGCTGAACCATCTGACTGGGAAGAAGCCCTTTCTCCCCACCAAGAGATAAAGGTTTTTTTTGACTTTTTCCTGGACTTTTTTTTCTTGTTCTTAAGTAGTTGCTTCCTTTTCCTGGTACTAGAAGCTCCAGTTTCTTCTGGGAATTCACATGAGGAATCTGCTGTTATGTTCACCTTTTTGTTTTCCTTCTGTTTTTATGAGGGACTGGTGTTTTCTGCTTCTTTTCATGGGGTTTCTTTGACTTCTTATACTTTTGGGATTCCTGGGCAGAGCTTTCACCTGGGGAGATGTTTTTTTTCCCCCCCATTGGTAATGTCTTGCTGGTTACTACTGTCTGTTTCAAACTCTTCAGGACATAACTCTTTATAACCCCTGTGACCCTATCTGTCTGGCATGCTGGATTCATAATCATATAACTTCTTGTTCCAGGATTTAGCCTTAAGAAAATCCTCTTCTAGGGCCGCAGAAATTTCATTCTTTGGCCTCCTGTAGTCTCTCTGACTTTCTTCATCAAAACCATCACTTCTCATCTGAATTGAGCTGCTGGGTACCGTGTTCCTTCTTGTCCCCTGGTAAGCATTCTCCATTTGCATCTCTAGTTCTCTGATTATCCACATATCAGATTCCTCCTGAATCTTTTTTTTTGTTTGTTTGTTTTGTTTTGTTTTGTTTTTCCAAGACAGGGTTTCTCTGTGTAGCTTTGGAGCCTGTCCTGGCACTTGCTCTGTAGACCAGGATGGTCTCACAAAGATCTGCATGCTTCTGCCTCTCAAGTGTTGGAATTAAAAGTGTGCACCATCACTGCCCGGCTTCCTCCTGAATCTTATTGTGAGCATCTGTATGTTGGATGACATTTTTCAAGAGGACTTTCCCCAGTGGAACCCGTGACATTCTTTAATCGTGTGCAGCACATGGGCTGGGAGAAGCAGCACAGTCTTTTAATGAAATGCTACTGAGCAACAAAAGGAGCAAAGTGTTTGACACAGGCAAATATTATTCTAAGTGAAGAAATCAATGTGCAAATGGGAAAATGCTATATATTTTCATTTATATGACATTCTGAAAATGTCAAAACTACAGGGAAAGGAAACAGATTAAAAATTAGCAAGGACTTGGTGGTAAGGAGTTGACTACAGAAACAGAGAACTCAGGATGATGGAAATGTTCTGTATCTTGACTATAATGGAATCAATTTGACTGTGTGCATTAGTACAAGCTCACAGAACATGTTCACTGGAAGAAAACAGTACCACAGAAAACTGACTTGATGTCATGATTGTTAAGGAAAACCCATATCAGCTGACACAAGTAGAAGGCAAGTTAAAAATAAACACAGTGAAAACAAAATCTGTTTCATAAATTTTAGCAATGTATCTTGCCAAAGATTCCAAGCCCAAGGTCCCCTCTCTGTTGCAAAGATTAGGAAGTGCTACATCAGTGTTCAGGACATACCAGTGCCACTCTGAGAATGTCTCCTTGGCATAATTAAGTTGAGTAAGAACTTAAAAGGGAAGCCATTTCTAATCAAGTGACTTAATGTTATTTAAGGGAAACCACAGGCCATGTATACCAACAGAAACACTAAGATAAAGCATAGAAGAACCTGCCCTGGAACAGGCAATTAGTAGTAAATGTTAGTTCCCTTCTCCTAAAGTTTTCCAGAAAATCCAGAGAATTCATGGAAAGGAGAGCATGTCAAAAGATACCTGAATCAATAGAGGAAACTATTTTAACTTCCATTTTCCTCAAACTGATCTACATAATATAAAAAAAAATCCCAGCAGGCTTTTACATAGATATCAACATGATTTTTAAAAAACAAAAAACAAAAGACCATTATAGAAAAATGTTTTTAAGAAGGATAAAGCTATAGTAATCACAATAGTGGAGTATAAGTTTGAGCACAGATATATAGAGCAATGTAACATAAACCATTTTAGGCAACAAATACTACTTTTCAACAAAGATAAGGAGATATTCAGTGGAGAAATAAAAATTCTCTCACCAAATAGTACTGGAACAATTGAAGAGCCATATTAGAAAAGAAAGGCGCTAGGTGGTGGAGGCACACGCCTTTAATCCCAGCACTCAGGAGCCAGAGGCAGGCCAATCTCCATGAGTTCAAGGCCAACCTTGTCTACAGCTCAAGTTCTAGGACAGCCAGGGCTACACAGAGAAACCCTGTCTTGAAAAATAAAAACAAAACAAACAAACAAAAACCAAAGGCAAGGAGAGAAAGAGAGAAAAGAAACCAACTTCCTTTTGAAGAGGAAAGGACAAACACAAATTACACAGAAATACTTCAAAACGGATCCTGTCAAAATGGCCAAGGTCAAAAACACTGATGACAGTTTATGCTAGAGAGGACATGGAGTAAGTGAAACACTCCTCCATTGCTGGTGGGAGTGCAAACTTGTACAGAAATCAGTATGGTGGTTTCTCAGAAAATTGGGAACCAATCTACCTCAAGGTTCAGCAATACCACTTTTGGGCATATACCCAAAGGATGTACACTCACACCACAAGGGCATTTGCACATTTATGTTCATAGCAGCATTATTCATAATAGAAAGAACCTGGAAAGAACCTAGATAAAAATGTAGTACATTTACACAATAGAATGCTACTCTGTGGTTAAAAAAAAACAATGACATCTTGAAATTTGCAAGCAAATGGATGGAACCAGAAAACAAAACAAAACAAAAACAAAAACAAAACAAACAAACAAAAAAACATGCTGAGTGAGGTAACCCAGACCTAGAAAGAAAAATATAATGTGTACTTGCTCATAAGTAGATATTATACATGAAGCAAAGGGATAACCAGCTTACAGATCACAACCCCAGAGAACTTAGGTAACAAAGAGGACCCTAAGAGAGACATTCATAGATCCATCGAAAGGGAAAAAAGACAAGATCTCCTGAGTAAATTGAGAGCATGGGGGGCATGGGATAGGATGGAAGAGGAGAGGGGAGGAGGGAAGGGAAGAAAAATGTATAGATCAATAAAAACAAGGTAAAATAATTTAAGTAAAATCATCTATTGATGTATTAATGGATAAGCAAAATATGGTGTATAATGAAGTATTCTGACTTAAAAAGGAAACTGATATTCTATAACATGGGTGAATTCTGAAGGCATTATGCTCAGCAAAATAAACCAATCACAAAATATATATACTGTATAATTCTACTTCTATGGGGCAATCAAAAACAGAAAGCAAGTAGAATGATTGGAGGGGGGCAACAGTTATAGGCTAAGCAGAGGAGGGAAAGCAGAACTACTACTAAGTGCAGACCTTCAGTGTACAAACTAGAGTCACAAACACAGGTGGTGGTAACAACTGGACATATGCATGTGTATGCTATCAGTGGGCATACAAACACTTAAAGATAATTAACATGGGGCTTGGTGAGGTGGCTCAGCAGGTAATTGATTGCCACCAAGCCTGATGAACTGAGCCCCTGGGACCCACATGGTGGGTGGAGAGAACTGACTCCTGTGAGTTGTGCTCTGACCTCCATACTCTTGTACTCTGGCATATACATATATTTTGCCAATTTTTCAAAAAACAACTTGCAAAAATGTGGGTGAACTCAAGCAAATTATGCTTAGTGAAAAGGTCAGATATAAATAGCTATCTACTATGTGATTCCATTTATATGATATTCTAAAGACATAAAACAACAGGAACAGGACTAGAGGGATGGCTCAGTGGTTAAGAGCATTGACTTTTCTTCTAGAGGCCCTGGGTTCAATTCCCAGAAACCACATTAGTAGCTCACAAACATCTATGAGATCTGATGCCCTCTTCTGGCATGCTGGTAAACATGCAGACAGAACATTATATACATAATGAATAAATAAATAAATAAATAAATAAATCTTTAAAAACAAACAAACCAGGAACAAGGGGCTGTGAGATGAAGGACAAGCAGCGAAGTCACCTGCCACTAAGTCTGATGACCAGGTACCCACATAAGAGAACAAAAGAACTGACTCCTGAAAAATTGACCTTTGACCTCTATAAATATGTTGTGCCCTATGCACCCTGAGGTATGTGTAGCAGTGCATACACAATAAATAGGTAAATACAATTAAAAACTGGGCTAGTTGACTTATCAGTGGTTGCCAGAGCCTCGGGTGGGAGGGGATGACACTGACTGTTACTTTGACTGTGGCAGGTATGTAACTAAAGAGTAACTTTTATTAGATGTACATTATTTTTCTAAAACCTAACTTGACAGAAAAGTGGAGCACGATACCCAGACACATCCCAAACAAAGACATCCTTCCTACCTTTCCTCTACTTTGATGGAGAGCTGGTTGCAGAGGCGGTGAACATACTGGGCATAGCTTTCTGCCAGAGTCATGTCGTAAGCAGTCAGGTGGATATTTAAGACACCATATTCATAATCTGTCCCCAGATTAATGGCTCTCACATCCACTTTTGCTTTCTTCTTTTTAGGCTGAATAGAAAATGAAGAAAAAGGAAGTAAGTCCAAGCATTATGTAAGAAATTTAAACTGCCCAGCATGGTACTGAGGCATTCTAGCATTCAAGAGGCATGGATAGGTGGATTCCTATAAATTCACGGGTAGCCTGGTCTATATAGGGAGTTCCAGGCCATCCAGGGCTACACAATGAAATCTTATGCCAAAACCAATCAAACAAACAAACAAAAAATCCTCCTCCCTCTCAAATGAAGAAATTTAATCATAATGTGTTAAAATTTTAAAAAGCAACCTTTGAAGTAAAACTGTTTACCATTTTCCCTTCAGGTTACCCTTTTGAGATGTTAAAGTTCTCATCGGAAGTAACAGGCAATTCCCCTCACCAGTGGCCAGTACAAGAACAGAACTTGTATTATTTTAACAAGACTACATGTGACTATCTACTGTCATTATCTTGCTTTGAGGCTTTACCTCCCATCTCGAGCCCTTTTCCTCAATTTGCAAACTTACAGTTATTCTACAGCAAAAAAAATTTTCTTGGTGCTGGTTATTAAACTTGGTATGTACTCTAACTCTCAGCTAAGTCTTTAACCTAAGGTGCTATCTGTTTGATTGCTTTGAAAGTATGCACACGTGTGTGTGTGTGTGTGTGTGTGTGTGTGTGTGTGTGTGTGTGTGTACGTGTACGCGTACATGCACATGACATGGTTCATGAGTATAAGTCAGAGGACAAACTGAGGGGATTGATTTTCTTTCCACCAAGTGATCCTGGGGATCAGGCTTGGCAGCAGGCCACACAATCCATTTTTAATATGCTATGAAACAGGAGTTGAGTCACCTTTTTTCATATTAACAACCAAGTCAAATGGCCCAGCACCATAACAATGCATTGTCACTTCTGTCATATACTAAATATCCACAGGTAAGAAAATGTTTCTATACTTGTATTCTGTTCTGTTGGGTGCTGTGACCATGCTTGAGTTGATATCACTCAATAATAACTGGAGATTTGTGCTGTTATTTTTAAAGAATATTGGGAGTTGGAGTACAGCTCAGTGATAAAGCTTGTCTTTAGTATTTGAGAGGGCCCAGTCTGAATTCCCAGCACTAAAGGAGAGTCAGAGGAGCCAATCCTGGTAGCAAACACCAATAATCCTAGCACCCAGTAAACTAGTAGGAAGGTCACAAGTTCAAGGCCAACCTAGGCTATATAGTAAGACCCTGTTTCCAAAAGGAAAACCTAAGACTTAGGTATCTTCAGTCTCCTTTGCACAGCAGTTGCCACAGTACTGTTCCTGACAGAGCATCAGTTTCCAGGTTAGCCGAAGACAGCAGGCATCCAATGTGGAGAGACAGGGAGGACACAGGAAGGGACTTAGAAGTACAGTAATCCTGATGACAGAACCAATCCCACAAAATGCTCTGAGCATTAAACAAAAATGTCATATGGAAAGTTCATTCAGAACAGAACATCCTCCTACTTTAATCGTGATTCTTTGTGTGAGAAAAATATGAAACCAGAAACATTAAGGTTTGTCTTCCAGAGTTACATAGCCGGAAAAGATAGACTTCAGGAACTAAAATCCAGAATTGCATAACTGCAATGGATATTTGTTTGGAGCAGACTCCTCTGCCTTACTTATGTTTCAACAGGAGTGGACACAGCAGGTTCAGAGCCCTGCCATGAGTAGGAAGACAACCATAACATCAGCAGTTCCCTGGCAAAACACAGCTAGAAGGATTCTTCACCATGACAGTTAACACTGCAGTCAGCGCAGGGGAGAAAGCTGAGGTCTGAAAGCAAAGGGTGTAGATTCCAGCAGAGAGGGGACAGAGCCCCCTGAGGACTGCAGGAGGCTTTCTGTAGCCAAGGGAACTGCTAGACCTCTTCAGAGGTGCTGCCTTAGGAGAACAATGAAAGCTGACTTCAGTATCCCTCTTGGCACCCCTCCTGCTTTTCCACGCTGGCCTACATCTGCCTGACTATATTATCAGAAGATTATTGTGATATGATACTTCAGTTCTGAGCCAGGGCACAGCACAGCCAGCAAAAGATTAACTGCATATAATACCAGATGCTAGTTTCTATTAAAAAACAAAACACTTTCATGGTTTTTTGTTTGTTGGCCTGTATGTGTGTGTGTGTGTGTGTGTGTGTGTGTGTGTGTGTGTGTGTGCTGTGTTGTATTGTGGGGGTGGCTAGTAAGTGAGGATTAAACTCAGGCCTTGTGCATTCCAAGCACATGACTTATCACTGAGTTACACCACCTTACCTTAGTTTACGTAATTTCATTGCACTCTCCCCAAACTCCCACATCCATCCTCACCTTTATCCCTACTGCTTGAGATCAGGCCTTAATGAATGCCATGGGGAATTATTGGAGACATTTTAAAGGGATATATATGAACAGTGCTGTTCTTTGGAAGCCAACCCCAACAGTACAAGGATAGTCAGGCAAGAAAGGACGGAAGGCTATGACAATGACTACTGTCCAGCACTGCTGTGGCTGACCTGGATTTACAGAGGTGGCACAGGGAAGTATGGGCCACCTTAGGCTCCCAGAGGATTATACTCTGGTCATCCAAATGAGTCACAAAAGAAATTAACCATGTGTGTACAAGAATGTCAACATTGTTACCTTTATTTCACAGATAGAAAACTGATGCTGGGCAGTGGTGACACACGCCTTTAATCTCAGTACTCAGGCAAAGGCAGGCAAATCTCTGTGGCTTTGAGGAAAAACTGGTCTACTACAGAGTGAGTTCCAGTACAGCCAGGTACATAGTGAAACCCTGAAGTTATATGAGTTTTGACCATCTTTAGTTCAAAGATGAACTGGAAGTCACCAGTCACTTGGGTAAGCCAATAATCTTTCTAAGTCTCTGATTCCTTAAACTACATCTTTAACAACCAGTATATTATGAGAATTAATTTGAATATACCAGCTTTTCTGTAAAAATAAAATGATGTTTGTAAAACATATACATACATGTACTGTTATATACAATAGTTATATCACCTGGTTTTAAAAAAAAATTGTTTTGTATATTTTCTTGTTACTTTTTTTGAGACAGAGTCTTACTATTTATCACTAGCTGACCTGGAACTCGCTCTGTAGACCAAGGTGGCTTTGAACTTACAAGAGATTCACCTGCCTCATCTTCCCAAGTGCTGGCATTAAATGTGTGTGCCACCACCACCTGGCATCTTGAATACACTTAATGGAAAGAAGCATGTCGGCCACTTCCCCATCGCCTCCTGACAGCTAGACTGTGGACATGACTGTTAGGCAAGGAGCTGCCACCACAGTGGATGAGAGAAGCAGAAAGAGAAGGATGGCAGAATGAACATGTGTATTTCATTGATCTTTATATGAAAGAGAAAGAAACTTCTATCTTGTTTAAGTCCTTACTGTGGATCTACTATGGGAGCCAAATCATTACCTCAATTCATGTAACAGGAACTATGTCTCTCTCATTCTTCCTTTTATTTCTAGAGCTCAGTAATATTAAGTGCAGAGTTAAACTGGATTCTGGTCACTTACTAGCCCCATGTTCACAGACATATCATATCTCTCCTTAATCTGTTTCCCTTTCAGCCCTGTTACCTCATAGAGTAGTTGTTGAATCAAAAGGCAGGGTTTCAAATTTGCTCTGAGGCTAAAATTGCAAAGGGCCTAAAAGAATTGTGCTCATCTTTGTGAAATGTCACAAAATACTGCACTGCACTGTACATAATAAGCAGATTTCACTAGGAACAAATATGGCTTTTACAAAAAGAAGCTCTCTACATCTCAAAAAAAAAAACCCATATCCATTTTTTTTTTTTTTTTTTTTTTTGGTGAAACGTTGTTTTTGGGCTTTTTCTTTTCTCCCTTTCTCTTGCTTTTGTTTGAGACAGCATTTCACTGTGTAGCCCTGGCTGTAGACCAGGCTAGCCTTGAACTCACAAAGATAGGCCTGCCTCTGCTTCCCAAGCAATGGATCAAAGGCATGTGCTACCGCCACCTGGCTGAAACTTTATTTTCAACAAGTAAAACAAGACGTGAAAAATTAGAAATCTAGGAAATTCTGTTCATTCATGGTATGGTTTTTATGGGAAAGACTGCTGTAAATAAATTGGGCAGGGACTGGCTCTAGGACCACCAGTGTCCAGTGAACATGGTTTGTAAAGCACTGAGAAAATGGGTGTGAGAGCACTTTGAAAGCTGAAGGCATCATTACTGCTGTTCATGTCAAATCTGAATCCCTCTGAAAACAACATGGTTGTAATTGGAAAGAATAGATGAGGTAGGGCAAGACTCCCAGTGATCTGGAGACCAGAGGCACTGACAGCACAGGCTGGATCTACATAGAACCTGCTCTCTGAGTCTGAAAGTCCCCAGGTAACTACTTTATGTTCTATATAGCACAGTGTTACAAGGTACTCCCAGGTGTCTGTCACAAACCCAGTACTAAGAATACAGGTGGCATTTAACAAATCTCTATTGTGCTGACCTCCATAACTTCTTGACTTCATTTACTTACTATGTATATGAAACTGACAGGTAAAATAGCACTTCAACATGTACATACACATATATGCATATATGCATGTACATGACAGGATTGCTTGTGGGCTCTGCTATCTCACATGTGTTTAGCTGGATGGGAGAACTTTCTCAGCTGACTGCCTTTGCAGGGCCTACTCCTACTCACCTGAGCACCAGTGCTCAGCACAGAGAAGAAACAACAGATATGCAATGATGGCATTTCTGCACTGAGCTACAAGGAGCAGACTTGAGGGGCAAAATGGGTCCTAGTGCAAAACATACTGCCTAGGCCACTTCTGTAATCCTCGTCTAGACCTGCAGTCATCAGACCAACAGAAACAATCTTTTGTTTCCAGTTAGCTAGAACTATTAGCTATAAAGTATCCCAACTTGTGGGTTTTTCTGGAAATAATTCCAGTCTCCTCACAGACTTGTGGTCCTGAGTACTGACCACAGATGTCAAAAATGGGAGACACTTCTTTTGTGTCAACAGTAAAAACAGTATGATGTTTCCTAGAGAAAAGGTGTCTTGATGCTAAAGGCCACTTGGAAAAGACTGAAGTCAGCTGAGTTATGAGTCACATCTTACTCTCCTGCCCCAGAGCCAGGAAAGCCATTTATGTTTGCCTGATCTCACCCTCCCACACCTTTGCAATTCTGATTGCTAAGCTGCTACTACTACGATAATGGAAGCTAACAGCCAAGGACAAAGGATTGAGTGAGAGTTGGTAAATTATACAGTTGTGAAACTTTTTTTATCTCTTTGAGTGTGAGAGAGTGTATGTATGTGTACTTTTGGAAATCAGTTCTCTCTTCCACTATGGGTTCCAAGAATCAAAGTCAGCTTGTGCAGCAAGAGCTTTTACCCACTGACCCATCTCAGTAGCCAGACTATTAATAATATTTATTTTAAAAAATAATAATATATTAAACAATAAAGTAATAAATAAAGAAACTTTATTGATACAATATACCCTCAAATTTCAGTGTATAGAACAACAAAAAAGTGGCTAAGAGAGAAAAAAATGCACTTTGAATAAACTGTAACATGAATTGACAGGATTGTGCCCTGCATGTAAAAACTCATCTGGTGGTTTAACTAGATTTTGGCTCCAAGAGAACCTGACCTTGATATTTGGTGCTGCTTCTTGTAATTAATTGCTGGAATGGAGTCTCCCCAACAGCTAGACTATTATTCCTTTAACCGGTCAAAAAAAAAAAAAAAAGAAAAGAAAAGAAAAGAAAAGAAAAGCACTCCAAAACATCCAAAGCATGTAAAAACCAACAGAAGGATACAAGGCTTCTGGAGAAAGATGAGATTGACAAAGCAAGCACTGAATCCAGAGACAGGCCCTGGAAAGTGATCCGTCACTGCTGTGGGTCTTGCAGGATGAGAGCCATGGAGAAAACAGGAAGTAAATGGTATGTGCAAAGGGTGTGTGGGGAAGTATGCAGATCACCAAGAAAGGTTGGGCCTGTGGTGTAAGAGGTGGCTATGGTGGTTTCTTACCATCTTTCCTATGCGCTTCCCCAGACGCTTCACTCTATCCTCCCCTTGTTTCCTCCTCAGGGACAAGGACACTTGATTTTAGGGATGGAAACCAAGGGGAGAGTTATAAATTAAGCCATGCAAGAAAGAGGTCAACTAGCACTGACAAGAGGATGTCCTTTCTTTCCAAGGTTCTAATGTCAGAAGGTGCCTGGAATACTGGCACACTACTTTAATCCCAGCATTCAGGAGGCAGAGAAGCCAGGTGGATCTCTGTGGATTCTAGGCCAGTCAGGCCAGTGAAACTCTGTCTCAAAACAAATGAACAACCCACCCTAAGAAACAGAAGTCTCAGAACACTGAGTAGTGCATTTGAAAGGAGAGAAGTGAGAACATCAGCAAAAATGAGACAAAGGCACTTTAAGCATGAGTGTGAGGATTGACTAACATCTCCTTGGGGACATTAGATTAAAGATGAGAAAGACACCAGCAAAGGAAAAAATGGAAACCTGGCTATTTACTGTTTGTTGTTGTTGTTTATTTGTTTGTGTCCTTTTTTTTTTCCTCTCCTTGATTCTAGGTTTCAAGGAGACCACACAGGAATCCTAGTTTAGCTAAGCCAAGTCCCCAGAGGAGTGAAAAATGACAACCCTGTGGGACGAAGGCTCTGTAAGCCATAGATGAAAGCTTTCATTGTGCTATCCTGAAGAACAGAGGCTCCCGGGGCAGCTTTCACTGCCACTGTGCTAGCCATGGTGGGCACTGAACAGTACCAGAGGGGAGCCTACACTCCAGATCCAAGGTAGCACCACTCCCTCCAAACAACCAAGGCTGTCTGGAGCCAGCTGCTGGCAGTTGTAGGTTGTCTGCCACCTCTGCTTTACAAAGCCTCAGGGAAGCTCCAATAACCACATTAACCCCATTGGATCAATATTTATTGCCCTGCTTGAGCCAGGCCCTATGCTAGACACCAAGGATACAAAGAAAAGAAATACATGTCCTCTACCCTTAGGTATCTTGCAATCTAGAAGAGGAGATAGCCATCAAGATAGACAGTCACAGACAGTAAGTCCTAGGACACAGAGAACACAAGGAACTATGTCAGCTCATGGTGGAACAAATAATTCCATGCAGGAAATCCAAGGTTTCTGGATGATTCATTTCAGTCCCAGTTCAAAGGGTAAAGAGCCTGGGGTGGTGGTACACAGCTGTAATCCCAGCCCCAGGAAACCTATGGCAGGAGTATCATAAGTTAAAAAAAAAAAGTTGGGAAGGTTTTTAAATGAGGAAGGGGAGCAGGCAAATGTGCATGTAAAGCAAGAGGTACGATATAGGTAAGTCAGGGGACCTGTGAGGTGAGAGAAGCCAGAGAGGAAGATGGTGGCGATGGCCAGCAGCTTCTTTCTTTGATCAAGCTGTGGGGCTAGTCAGTACATGGCATATGCAGAATATTTCCTTAGAAGAAAGATCCAAAGGAACAGGGGGAAAAGCTATCCAAGCCCAACCCAAACAAAATTAATTCTTTTTCTACTATTTATGTGAGGCTTTCAGAAAGAGGATGTTTTTAAAGGGGGGTGTGCTAAAATAAAACAATCCCAACAATATACTCTAAGGTGCCACAACTCAAAGGAGTGTCAGTCACTCTGGGTTTTAATAGCACTTTGCTTCTTCCTCTTAGTACCCTCCTAGGAGCACAGTGTCTCTGCCAGTTACCAGTTCCCTGTGGGCACAAACCAGGTCCTGTTCATCTTTCTACAAAAATGATTTCTCTAACTCTGTAAACCTAGTCAAAAGCCCATGGCTGGGAGGCTCATAGACCCTGGTGAGGAAACTACTGCTGTTGCTTTGTGAAATAAACAAGATGTCCTGTCACATCACCTCCCAAGTAACTATATAACATCCACCTATCACTGCTGCTGTCCCCTATGACCAAAGAAACTTCTTTTTGCAGTGGTCAGCTCTGACTACAGAAACTCAGAACAAGCCAAAGTACTGAAAATGAACTGGATGCCCAGTCATAAATGGGAAATTGTATGACCCTCTCCAAGGCTTAAGGAACATCATAGGAGAAAGGATGGAAAGAATGTAAGAGACAGAAGAAAGGTGAGGAGACCTGTGGAATGTTGACTTCCAGGCATGACATGGCTGTTGCACTCCTGTAATCACAGAAGCTGTGGTTACCTGTACAAGACCAGGCCTGTCCACGCCCAGTCATGGAAATTACACACCATCACCTCACCCAAGATCCCCACCTTAAAGATTTATATACATTTGTGGATGGAAAAAAGAGAGACATTTTCTTCAGTAATATAGCCACTAGTAAGGTATTCATGCTCCTGTAAGTAAATTCTCACCCATGTTCCTGTAAGCTACTCTTAGGAAACTCATTGGGTCACATATATACTCACACACCCTGAAAACAGAGTGGGAACAGTAGAGAAAACATGAATAGGAGGGTGATGATCCAGGTAATGGGTAGGGAGGGGTGAATATGAGTAAAAAATATGACATACACGAATAAAAATATCATAATAAAACTACTGTTATGGCCAGGTGTGGTGATGCATGCCTTTAATCCCAACACTCAAAAGGCAGAGGCAGAGGCAGGCAGATGTCTGTGAGTTCAAGAACAGCTTGGTCTACATAGTGAGTTCCAAAACAGCCAGGGTTATATAGAGAAATCCCGTCTCAAAAACAAAAACAAACAGAGCAAAACAAAAAATACTGTTATATATAATTAATATATACTAACAAAAACATTAAGAAATTGTTTCCCTACCAATTTTAAATAAGCAAAGTATCAATAGTTCATATTACATAATAGGCATTTGTTCATTGAACATTTCAAAGCTTCAGGATATCTGCATTGAGAGACTGTTGGGCTATTCAGAGCCAAAGTTTCTTAACTTTCACAGAGAGTCTGACAATGCTGTAAGGGCTGGGGATGCACCTTAGTGGTAGAACATCTGTCTACCATGTCTACCATACGTAAGGCCCTAGCTTTGATCCATACCAACAGTTCAGATAAAAGCTATGGATTCAGCTGGGCATGGTATCTCAGGCCTATAATTCTAACTCTCAGAAAAAAATTGCATACAAAAATCTTTTTACATATAATTTCAGGATTTATCATGCTTAGATAATGAAGGTAATTTACCCAGAGTCAAAGCTTAAATGTGGCAGAACTGACCTAGTTGGGGGTCTCCTCCGTGGGAGAACAAGGGCTCTGGTACTCAGGCTGGTAAGGATTCGGCAAGTGACAGACACAACACATAGAGATGCGGTTTGAATCTGCTGCAAGTTAACTTCAGTGAGAGCATCTGATATATACACATGATTTAGGAACTAAGATTTGACCCCATGCCAGGTTACATATAGTCACATCTGATGAGTGGTTACATGTTGACAACTTATCTTGAAACTAAAAGAACAGAGCAGGAAGTACCCTCTGAGTACCATCTGGCCTCCAGACAGTGGTTAATAGCCTCAGACCTGTAGTCAATTTTATTTTTAGAATCCTGTCAAGCTGACTCCTATGCAAAAACGTAGAAGTTTGTAAAGCTTAATATTTTTATGGCCAGTCAGGCCAATTTGGCTGTTTTTAAAGCCCCCTCTTATCCATCTTTGGGGTTGGTGAGCATATAATTTTTTGCATCTACCTTGTTAAATTAATTTGGTTCCTTTTTGTCAATAAGCATCAAAGAGGCCTTGCTCTTTGATATAATACACTTTCTCTCCATCTGTATTTATCCATCTTCCCCCCTGATCATCATATACTCCTGTATATGGCACAGGAGGAGTTGTATTTCTGAGTCTTTGTGGAGTTTTCCTGTTTATTGGAGGCACCCACTATTGTCCTCTGAGTAGGTAATGCTTTCTACCATAAATCATAGTAGTAGGAATTCCTAGATTGTTCTTCCTAGCTCCTGGTGAACTCCCTGGGTCTTTTCCCTACTAGTCTTTGAACTTTTATCCTTTCACTATCCAATATCCACCAAGACCTGGCCAGGACCTGTTGTATTAATTATAGACATAAAAGTCAAGAAAGATAAAGTACAGAACCCAAATCCACAGAATTTGACCAGTGCACTGGAACAAAGCACAGAGGCAGGATGCCAGAGACCTCTGGGAGACTAAGTTCCATGGAACACATGCCTCTGGTCCAAATGCATGGTTTTCACCATGTCTCACAGACTCCACTGGAGTTGGTATGGCAGAACCTGAACCTGTTTCCTGTGGGGAGCCAGCCTGACATAGCTCTCAAAGGTAACTGTTCTCATAAAATTCTTTGGTAGCCAAGTTCAAAGCTGTGGGGTCCAAGTAGTGGTTTGCACTCTGCCTTAGAGAAGCAATTGCAGGTACATAGTTGTATGGGAGAATTACGATAAACCAATGAGGCAAAAGCTGTGAAGATTCCCTAACTAGATCAATAAAATCTCAATTGCACTGACTACATGAAGCCACAGACTGAAGACTCAAAGCCTCCTCACCTGCAGAGAAATTTAACCCCCCACAGAAACTATCAAGCCATCAGGGCCAGAGAAACAGGTGAAATGACTGATGTTTGGTAATACCTCCTAGTCCTCACTTGCAACAACCCAAGATTCGAATATATAGTTACACCTGCAAATGCTCTAAAACCCAGCTATCAGCTGAAAATAGCAGTCCATCTATTACCTTGCCACACACCATTCATTCAATATTAGAAATTTTTAAAATTAACTAATTTAAGGTATTTTATTAAAACAATTAATTATTTAATTGATTAAAATAATTATGTATAATTGTTACTATTTTAACTTTTAATTCTTTTAATTATGTACACATGCATGCACACATGACTGCAACTACTGACAGAGACCTCAGGCATTGTGTCCCCTTGGTGCTAGAGTTATAGGCAATTATGTACCACGTGATATGTGTTTTAGGAACCAAACTTGGGCCCTCTGCAAAAGTAGTACTTGCTCTTCCTCCATCTTCCTCCTCTTCCCTCCCTCCCCCCCCAGTTTTAAGAGATAGAGTCTCTCTGTGTAGCCCTGGTTGTCCTGGGACTCACTCTGTAGACCAAGATGGCCTTGAACTCAGATCCTGCCTCTGCCTCCTAAGTGCTGTAATTAAAGACATGCGCTACCACCGCCTGGCTCTAGTATAAGCTCTGAATTTTAAGAAATCTCTTCAGCTCCTCAATTAATGACAATCTATAATTTCCTCTCTGAGGTCTATGTTGAACTAAGTACTAAGAAAATTTTTGCCTCCAAAAATATCATAAATATCATATCCAGGCAACTGGTGTTTTACTATGATAATCTGACCAAGGGGAAGATCATCTGCTGGCAGAACCATCTTCAGCTCCCGTGACTCCAACCAAAGAACCCAAGACGACCAAGGACAGCTCTATATCTTTACAGCCCTACTGTGACCCATGTGCATCACACGATCTTCACATCTTTGCTCTCAGAGGACTTGCCTTGCCTCTTACCTCTAGCACTTTCACCAAGTGTTTGTATCTGCCAATGCCATGTGTGGGCTTTGTCTTGTAGTGCCGCCTGTCCTTCAGCAGAATACCACCTAAGAGAAACAAGACAAATCCAGAGACAGACAGAGCATACAGATGGAGGTAGTTGAGGTAGTTCTTGGTTTCTTTCTCTCCTTTTAGCTCCTGAAATATCTTCTTCAACACCACCCGCCCCCACTACTCAGCTTTCTTTAGGAAATTCTCTCCTGAAAAAAGTCAATGGTGGGTAAGGGAACAAAATATATTTTAACAAGAATCTCATTTCTTCTTGTTCCTCAACAAGCAACATTCTTTTGGCATTTTTGTTTCTTGGTTTGGTTGGATTTGTTATTGTTGGTTTTTATTTTCTTGAGAGCAATTGCTCAGCAGGTAAGGACACTGTTGCCAAGTCTGATGACTTAGTTCCAACTCCAGAACCCATGTGGTAGAAAGAATGACTTGTGAGAGCTGTCTTCTGTCCCCAGTATGTACACACCACAGACCACAAAGCCTCATACATGCACACACACCACAGACCACAAGTCCTTCACGCATGCACATATGCCTCAGATCATAAATTAATAAACATTATTTTTAAGACAGGGTCTCACTTTGTAGCTCTGTAGCCTGGGCTAGAACTCACTATATATGGCCCAAGCTGGCCTGAAACTCATAGTACTCTTCCTAGCTCAGCCTTGAAAGTGTATAAGCTACCATGCTCAGGCCTTATGGAGAGAAGGAAACAGACATTAAAAATAGACAGGGGAAAAAAAAAAAAAGGATCAGGAATGTCTATAAACTCTTTAAAAATGTGTAGACTGCTCAGCTGCTCACCACTTGCCTGATGCCACTCAAGTCCAAGCCCAGCTACCACAAACAAACAAAAAAGGTGATTTATTTGTGTTTATAGTTAGTATGTATTTTAAATGAATATCCACCAAAAAAAAAAAATCTAGGTACAGGTATATACTCCCATTATTAAGAAAAAGAAGGAGGCTCTCTACAAGGACTTAGTGCCCATATCTTGCCTTCAAATACACACACACACACACACATACACACACACACACACACACACACACAGATGTTTTTGTTGGTTTCTCTAGTCTCTTTGGGTTGTCATTTTTATTTTTATCCAGAAATAAAAATAAAATGGCAGCATCAAGTTTAGTATCAACTGTCACCTTGACAGGATTAGAACCACCAAAAAGACAAGCTTTTGAGTAAGCCTGTGAGTAGACTGTCTAGAGTAGGTGAATGAGGCAGCAATGTGACCTCATTCCATGGCCTGGAATGGAGGGCTACACAAGAGATGCTGGCTGAGCACCAGCATCCCTTTTTTCCTGACTATGTGACCAGACGTCTCTTGTTCCTGCCTCATGCTTCCCCACTATGCCAGACTACGTCTCAATGACTTGAACAGTGGTTTATAATCTGTCAGGTGGCAGTTGATACTAAACTTGATGCTGCATTTTATTTTTATTTCTGGATAAAAATAAAAATGATATTAAAAAGACAGAAGGAAACCAACCGTCTGTGTAATTAGTAGTAGTATAGTAATGTAGTGTGTATATATAGTAACAATGGTGTGTCTCTTGAAAGCAAAGATGAGACAGAAAAAATGCAATATAGAAAAACCTCCTTCTTTTCTTAATAATGAAAGAGTATATACACCCATTACTTCAAATTTACATCTTCATTCCCAAATACATGCCTTCTCTTACAGATAAATCACCTTTTGTAGCTAGGTGAGTGAAGCATCAGCTTGAAACCTATTTATACTTTTTTCCCCTGTCTAAACACAATGAATATCCACCAAAAAAAAAAAATCTAGGTACAGGTATATACTCCCATTATTAAGAAAAAGAAGGAGGCTCTCTACAAGGACTTAGTGCCCATATCTTGCCTTCAAATACACACACACACACACACATACACACACACACACACACACACACAGATGTTTTTGTTGGTTTCTCTAGTCTCTTTGGGTTGTCATTTTTATTTTTATCCAGAAATAAAAATAAAATGGCAGCATCAAGTTTAGTATCAACTGTCACCTTGACAGGATTAGAACCACCAAAAAGACAAGCTTTTGAGTAAGCCTGTGAGTAGACTGTCTAGAGTAGGTGAATGAGGCAGCAATGTGACCTCATTCCATGGCCTGGAATGGAGGGCTACACAAGAGATGCTGGCTGAGCACCAGCATCCCCTTTCTCTGCTTCCTGACTATGTGACCAGACGTCTCTTGTTCCTGCCCCATGCTTCCCCACTATGCCAGACTATGTACCCTCCAACTGAAGCAAAGCAAACCCTTCCTTACTTAAGTTGCTTCTTGTCAGGTATCTGCCTGAAGCAATGGAAAAATTAACTAATACAGGGAGTTCACAAAATGTGGAATGGGCCCCACTGAAAATATTACAGTGAATCAGAGGGCTGAAATCAGCAAAGCTGGGTCTTGTTAAGGGATTGGATCTCTTCATGAACAGCAATAAAGACATTATATATATGCTATTTTTTAAAGGATTTTATTTTATGTGTATGTGTATTTTGTATGCATGTATATATGTGCACCACACACATACAGTGCCTGCAAAGGCCAGAAGAAGGCTCAGATTCCCTTGGAACTGGAGCTACAGATGGTTGTGCAGAAAACTGAACGCAGGTCCTCTGTAAGAGCAGCAAGTACTCTTAATTTTTGATTCATTGCTCCATCCTCCTCAGTTATGTTTGTTGTTGTTGTTATTATTGTTTTGTCTTTTGAGAAAGGGTTTCTCTGTAGCTTTGGAGGCTGTCCTGGATCTTGCTCTATAGTCCAGGCTGGCCTCAAACTCAACAGAGATCCACCTGCCTCTGTCCCCTGAGTGCTGGGATTAAAGGAGTGTGCCACCACGGCCCGACTCCATTTTTAGAAGTATTCAATACTGGCCAGATACTACACACACACACACACACACACACACACACACAGTCAGCATTGAATGTGACACAAAAGGGTTTTTGCTGTAATTTTCTAATGCTTAATGGCTTTTCACTGCTTGATGATGACATTTCTTAAACATTTTAAGGACCTTGACTTTATAATCCAGGTCCAATTACTTTATCTCACCTCCTATTCTGTAAATTCTACTGGCTTGTCTACAGAAGTCTGGTAGTTGCCTTGTCTTTAGTGCATTGTGGGGATATCCCCCTCATCTTGGTGACACCCTTCTGTAGCCCTAAACACACAAGATCTAGAGATCAGCTTCAGGGTTAGAACTCTCACAAACGCCTGAATTACATAATAAAACACTATGTGTAAATTAAAAACCCAGATGTCAATCACCATGCTTAAGTATGGAGACACTCATTAACTCATCAGTGACTTCAAAAAGTAGACAGGAAACAAATCTTTGAGATGATGATACACCCCAAGTTGCAAGGGCTGCAAATGCGTGCCTTAGTCTCTCATCTGCAGGGATTCCTTGGCAAGGAGACATTCTTAAATTCAGTTTGGGACAATTCTTAAAATTAGAGCTGCTGGTAATTAAAAAGCTGGCTCAAACTACTGTTAAATTAACCATTTCCCTCTTAAATGAAGGGTTTGGGTCAAACTGTCCGTGGTTAAGCTGTTTAATTAGACAGTTGTTTTTATTGTATAATGTGTGTAAGTTTGAAAGCCTCTTATTCCCAGTAAATTCAACTGGCTTCTTCCTGTCTACTCTGTGTCACTAAGCTGAATTTCTTTCTGTCTCACTAACTCACGGCCTCCTGGGAGGAAAGGCCACCCTCCCTGACACAAAACCCCTTGTTTCAGATGAAAAAACATCCAGTTGCCACAGCTGTAAGTTGTAAACCCACACGACTTCTTCCCTTTCCTCTGTCTGTGCCGCCACAACTGTCCTTCAGAATTCTTGTTTACTAACAGAAACCAAATCTGTCAATCTAGGATAAGAGCAAACAACTCTGTTTTAATTACTTCTCTTTAGAAATTGGAACAAGCATTTTCAGCAGAGTCATGTGAATAGAGAAAGGGGATGAAACTGAAATAGCACCAGCCAAGAATCTACTTACAGAATATTCTCTCTATTCAATAGACTCAAGTCCCTCAAGGACAAAGAAAATGCTAGCACCTGGCAAACAATATATTTAAAAAACAACAGAAAAAATTGGCTCTCCACATATTCTACCAAAGTGGTCTGCAATTACTTGTTCCTGGTAGCTGCCCATACTGTTTTGTCAATGCTCCCATCAATGCTTCTTAGTCCTGAATATACCATATCCCTTTCTACCTTTTGCTCATGCTGTGGTCAGAGAACTCTGAGGTCCCTTCATTTACTTTCTTTTTATATATTTGCCTTGAACTACCATGTCCAAATAAATAAGAAAAAGATAGTGACCATAAGCAGGCATTTCCTTGGACAGAGACAGCTGAGATGCTACCCAAAGTCCATATATTAAGTGGATAACTGAGGGCAGAAATGGGACATTTCCTTATCCTTCTGAATATCAGTATAATATAATTTTGAAATTGTATATAGCCTGGGTTGGCTGGATTTAGGTATGTAGCAAAGGATGACCTTGAAGGATTGATCCCACTGCCTCCATCTCCCAAGTGCTGGTATTGTAGGCACACACCACCATGACTGGTTCATAAGATGCTGAGGACTGAATCCAGAGTTTTGTGTATGCTAAGCAAGTGCTGTGCCAACTAAAATACATCTCCAAAATGGAAGATAGCATCCTCATCATAATCATCATTATCTTGTCTGCCAGGTATGATGACACACACCTATAATTCCAGCATAAAGAAGGCTGAAGCAGAAGGAGCTCTTTAAATTAAAGGACAACTTGTGCTACATAATAAGTTAAAAGGCCAGCCTTTGTCTCAAACAGATCTTAGGGTAGAGGAAATCTCACTAAGCATGAAACAAAATTTAGAAATCAAAGATTAATAAATTTACCTATAAAAAATGTAAAACTTCTGGTCATTAAAAAAAAAAGTCATTGGCACAGTTGACAGGAAAACATATAAAGCATATGAAACAGAAAAGTGCTAATTTGTCTATTAAAAACATTTATAGCTGCTGGAAAAATGACTCCATAGTTAAGAACACTGGCTGCTCTCCAGAGGCCTCAGATCCAATTCTTAACACCCACATGGAGGCTCACAACCATCTGTAACTCCAGTTCCAGGGGATCCAATGGCCCTCTTGGGAGTCCTTTCTCATTCATCCTTATCATATCAATGCTTTCTGTAAAAAGAAACATATTTTAAAAAGTCCTACAACCTTTTTGAGTTTTTCTTTCTTTTCTTCTGAGACAGGGTCTCATTATGTAGCCCTGGATGACCTAGAGCTCTCTATTTAGTTCAGGCTGGCTTCAAAACTGGAACTCTTCTGCCTCTGCCTCTCGAGGGCTGAGATAACATGAGTGTGAGATCACACCAGTGTACCTGGCTGATTATGACTTTTTAACTTTCTATATTTTTTAATCTTACAAAATAACTAATAATTTGCCTCCTAACAGTTTTTCCTTGATTTATTTAATCTCCAGCTTCTTAAAAGTAATATACACCACAGAGATCCAACAGTGAGATACAGTACTCAACTCAGGTCCTCTGCAGGAGCAGTATACTCTTACCCATCTCTCCAGCCCCAACACAATAATTCTATTTTCAGGTTGCAACAACAGCTCTATCATTACAGTGTTTGTCTTGCAAGCATGAGAACCGGAGTCTAAGTACCTAGTGTAAAGCTGGGCAGTGGTGGCCCACGCCTTTGACTCCAGCACTCAGGAGGCAGAGGCAGGTGGATCTCTGAGTTTGAGGCTAGCCTGGTCTACAGAGTGAGTTTCAGAAACCCTTGAAAAACCACAAACTAAGAATAAATTAAAAATTAAAAGAAAAAAAATAAAGAAAAAGAAAAGATAAAAATCAAGCACTGATGCATACCTTGTAACCCTGTGGTGGGGAACGGGGAGAGGGGAAGGGAGGGGGAAGCGGGAGAGGAAGGTAGAAGGGGCCCTGTGGTGGTGGTGGTGGTGGTGGTGGTGGTGGTGGTGGTGGGAGACAGGAGAGGTCCTGTGATGAGAGGAGATAGGAGGGTCCCTGGGGCTCACTGACTAGTCTAGCTGAAATCAGTGAGCTCCAGGTTAAATGAGAGACACTATCTCAAAATCTTACACAAATTAAGGAAAACAGTTAATGCCAACCTCTGACACACACACACACACACACACACACACACACACACACACACACACACACACACAAAGAAGCTGGCATATTTGGGGTTACCTAACTGTGGGTCCAGTACTAAAGCAGTAACTATCTACTCCTGCAACCATTCCAATTATTAGCATACTTAAAGTCTCTTGCATACTGTCTGCCACACTATGCGTTCATATTTGTTCTTTTCCTCATTCTTTTACCTCATCAGTTATGTGACAAACAGCTGTTAAAGCACAAAGGTCCTTGTGCTCTCAGATAGCACTAGGGAAACCAGGAATCTTAAACATGCAGAAAAAGAGGTATAACTGTTTTCTGACCAGAAGACTGGGAATGGATGTGGCTAATAGCACAGATAACCTCTGAGCTATCTGTATGACCACATCAGATCCTCCTTCTAGGCCCTTAAGATAACACATGTAGCCTGTCTTTAGAATCCATCTTCATGGAAGAAATGACATGTACTTTGAGAAGAGTTTCAAAGTAATTATGCCTCATGTGCACATGGGATTTGTGTCACACCAGGAAACTTCTTTCCAAGTTGAATTGTACTTAAATATGCCTAAAACAAACTGCCCAGTGTCAGACTCTAAAGTTTGGACCAACACTTGCTACTGAGTCATGTTAAGCCAGAGTTCCTTCTTACCTCATGTGGATCATTACTCTGCCCCCAATGGCCACACAAATAGCTTTGAAATGTGTCATGATAGATAAAGCAAACATGTCAAGTAATTCAGTTGACACAGACTAAAAGTAATTGAGTTAATGAAATTGAGTGGATACTCATTTTGGATGAAAGACTGAAAAAGCCCTAGACTGGTTGAGTGTGTACTTGAAAAACAGGTTTGAGACAGTAGCGGTGCTGTAATAATCAGAGAAGCAGCTGTAAAAACAAAAACAAACAAACAAACCCAAACAAACAAACAAACAAAAAAAACTATGTTTATGTTTTATCTCACTGGATTTTCAAACCTCACTACAATTTATAGTAGAATTATCCTCATTTTTAAATTGAGGAAAGCAAGCTCCAGAGACATAGTCAAAGGTCATAAAATGTGCCAGACACGGGGCAAGCCTTTAATCCTAGCACCTGTAAACCTGAGAGAGGAGAATCTCTAACTTTAATCTAGATGTTATAGTAAGGCTCTGTCTCAAAATAATAAACAAGCAAGTTAACGGGTGGTGGTGGCTCACGCCTTTGATCCCAACATTTAGGAGGCAAAGGCAAGTTAATCTCTGAGTTCAAGGCAAGCCTGGTCTACAGAGGGAATTCCAGAACAGCCAGGGTTACACAGAGAAACCTTCTCTCTCTCAAAACAAAACCAAAACAAACAAACAAACAAACAAACAAAAAACCAAGTAATTAATCACGGAAGAAGAAAATGGTAGAATTGGAATCCAAACTCACTACAGGGCTTTTGCTGTAACAACTTCATATTCTTGATCTAGCCTATGAAGGAAGGATCTGACACCACCCACACCCCCACAACCACCACCCCAACTCACCCACCCCACCACTCACCCCCACCACCCTGGTAAAAGATACATTTGACATTCTAAACAAAATCATTGTAGAGTGCTAGAGAGCCATTTCCAGAAAGCAGACCATACCAAGAAATAAGTACTTACCTGCAGAACAAATCGGATTCTCTCCCAAAATTCTGAACCTAAAAAGAGAGAGAAAAGTACGCTAAATATAATTAGATATTCACATTTACTTGCAAAATTACTATACCTTTATGCTCTATATTAGGATAGGTTAACAGTAGATACTTCCTTACTCTCTCCTTCCACAACCTCTATTAAGCACCTGTTATATACCAGTTAAAGTGGTCCTGGGGACGTAAACTAAGTACAGTATCTCTTATGAGGTCTACTTGGGAATGGTAAATATAAACAAAAGAGACAGCACTTATCCAGAATAGAAACATGTACAAGAGTCAAAAGAAGTGTGGTCTCTTCAACCAGGAAGGTGGAAACAGGTGAATGGAACTATTTAAACTGAATTGTTTAGTCAGGAACTAGAGGATGGAGAAATGTCTCAGAGGTGAAGAGAACTTGCTACTCTTGTAAATGACCAGGTTCTGTTCCCAGCACCCACATAGCAGCTCCCAACTGTCATAACTTCAGTTCCAGGAAATCCAGTGCCCTTTCTGGACTCTTCTGGGAAACAGGCATGCACATGGTACACATATATACATGTAGGCAAACTACTCATACACATAGAATTTTTTTTTTTCTGTTTTTCGAGACAGGGTTTTTCTGTATCTTTGGAGACTGTCCCGGAACTCACTTCATAGACCAGGCTGGTCCCGAACTCACAGAGATCCTCCTGCCTCTGCCTCCTGAGTGCTGGATTAAAGGTGTATTCCACTACTGCCCAGCCACATAGGATATTTTTTAAAAATTCTTTCTCTGGGGGCTGGAGAGAAGGCTTCAGTGGTTAAGAGCACTGACTAATCTTCCACAGGACATGGGTTCAATCCCCAACACCTACATGGAAGCTAACAATTGTCTGATGCCCTGTACATGCTGGCAAAACACCCATAACAGAAAATAAAAAATAAATAAATCTCAAAAAGATTTTCCTCTTCTAATCCCAGGTGCTTCAGCAGGAGCATACAGACATAGCCAAGTTCAAGAACCACACCACACACATCCAATACTGAAAATGGAATAGGAATGGTATCAAGAAACCTCAGTCACAACCGGAGGGGGGGTGCACACCTTTAATCCCAGCACTTGGGAGGCAGAGGCAGGAGGATCTCTGTAAATTCAAGGCCAGCCTGGTCTACAGAGCCAGTTCGAGGACAGCCAGGGAGGGAGAGAAGAAGGAAAAAAAAAAAAAAAAAAAAAAAACAGAAAGATATGAATCTCTTAAAAAGAGGTCAACCTGTTGTGGAATATTCCTTTACACTATATGAAGATGTGTCACTATGATTGGTTTAATAAAATGCTAACCAGCCAATAGCTAGGATTTTGGGGGCAGAGAGAATGCTGGGAAGAAGAAGGCTGAGTTGCCAGCCAGCCACGGAGGAAGCAGGAATAACATGGGTTGTACAGAGTAAAAGTAATAAAACCAAGAGGCAGCACATAAATTAATAGAAATGGGTTAGCTTAAGTTATAAGAGCTAGTTAGAAACAAACCTAAGCTACCAGCTGAGCTTTTAGTTAATAATAAGCCTCTGTGTCATTATTGTAGAGCCAGCAGTCCCAGTGAAAAGGTCCAACTACACTGACCCTAAGTTCCTGAGGAACATGCTCTTTTCCAAGAAGCACAACAAGAAAGGCAGGAAAGGATGCAGGCAAACAATGTGAAGTCAATGAGTCCACGTGCAGAGGCCATTAAAGACCCTGTGAAACCTAAGGTCCAAACTTCCCAAGGGCCTCAGCTGTTTTACATTCACCCCAAGTGTGGGAAGCAGATTCAAAACTACATGGCCAAGGGTGGCAGGTTCTGCCAACCAAAGTCCAGGGTTCAAACTAAGGCAGAGGCCACAGCTCTAGCTTAGGTTCAGGCTTCAGCTCCAGCTCAGGCTCAGGCTCCCAAAGGTGTCCAAGCCCCTTTAAAGGCCCACAGAAAAGGCTTCTGTCTGCCACTGTGAGGCAAGATGGACTGGAATGACATACCTACACAATATTTACAGACAGCCAGTGCCCTGTGTTGTTTTTACAAATAAACTTGAGACAAGGTCTGTTTAAAAAATAAGTAAATAAAAGTGACTACGGGCTGGGGTGTAGCTCAATAGTAGAGGGATTGCCTAGCATACTCAAAGCCCTAGGTTCGACCCCATAATACTACAAAACACAAGAAAAGGAGAAGAGCAGACAGGAAAGGAAGGGAACTGATCTCAATTACTTAGCATGACAGGAAAAGTATTCAGGCTGAAGTATGAAAAACAGCAAGCAACAGGATATGAGTAGAACTTAGGAGGGCGATAAGAGGACAAGGAGAAATATTCAGGCGGTAGAGGTGTTCAGGAGCCAGGTCATGAAGACTCTATAAGCTGTACTGTTTGTTTGTACCCTGTGTAGGCAAGGGAACACTCCTGGAAGAGTTAAAACAGGAGTGAAATGATCAAGCCTGAGTAACAGATGAGATGGGAAGACATGAGACTGAAGCAGATGAACTGGTGAGATGAACAGTGAGCCTTGCAGTATTAGAGAAGACTCTGAGAAGATGGAGACAAAGGGACAGTAAGGAGAGTTAGGCTGCACCGGGAATCAGGAGAACAGGACAAGCAGATGGCTCTGGTCCAGCTGACTAGGTAACTGGAGAATTCTGAGAACTTGAAACTGAACTGTGGTACAGGCTTGAAGAAAGCAAATCTGTGATATAATGCTGACTAAACCATTTCTAAACTGTGACATTGAGTAAGATGTTTGATGTCACTGTAATTCAGTTATTTCATCTTTTAAAAAATAGGTATTCTCATGGAACTGAAAGCTCTCTTTAACTGAGTCAATTTTCTATTTTTTTTTTTTTTTTGAGACAGGATTTCTCTATGTAGCTTTGGAGCCTGTCTTGGAACTTACTCTGTAGACCTTGAACTCACAGAGATCTGCCTACTTCTGCCTCCCAAGTGCTGGGGTTAAAACCATATGCTACCAATGCCTGCCTGGCATTTACATTTGTTCTATAATATTTTTGTGAAGGTTAGAAATAAGATGTAAAATACCTTGGTATCAATGCAGATGTTTACCAAACAGATAAATAATGATGAAAAAATATATTGAAATGGAAAGAGAGTAAAAAGAAAAAGGCTTCAATACATGTGATTTTAATAACCTAATGAAGGGAGGGAAAGGAAACTGGGATCAATATGTAAAATAAGAAAAAATTATATATATACAAAAACCTAATGAATTTGAAACCTAATTGTAATTTATATAAGATATATCATCTTAAAGCAATAGATTTCATTCTCTTTAGATTTCAGTTATTAAGTGTTGTAGGCCAGAAGGATTGTAGAATTTATTTTGAGTAAGATGATATAATAATAGTCTTCATTATCAACTTGAGAGGATTTAGAACTACCTAGGAGACACACCTCTGGGAATGTCTAGGAGGTTTTTCCCAGAGAAGTTTAGACCCAGAGAAAGACAGACCTTGAATGTGGGCGGCACCATCCCATGGGCTGGGGTCCCAGGTTGAATAAAAAAAGGAAAAGAGTGAGGCACAAGCTTTCACTCTCCACTCTCTGACTGTGTATGCAGTACTCCTGTTCAGACAACACAATCAACTGTACACTCAGACTAGAAACCAATTCTTATTTGATAATGATGCTAAGGCCTCAGTTAATACAGATAGTTTCCCACTTTAGAATTTTGAGCAGAGGAGTGGTGTAATTAAAAGAATCACTCCAATTTCAGTATGAAGGGGATAAAAAGTAAACACAGAGAGATAAGGAGCCGATTCCTCAGAGTTTAGCAAAACTGGAAGCATGATGCTGAAAACTGGAGGTAAGAAATGGTTACTTATATGCTGTATATGCAACAGTGAAGCCAATAGGCTATAT
Source organism: Cricetiscus sungorus (assembly GCA_030556225.1). NCBI lineage: Eukaryota > Metazoa > Chordata > Mammalia > Rodentia > Cricetidae > Cricetiscus > Cricetiscus sungorus. Next base: position 63,244,016 of record JANBXA010000007.1, read on the forward strand.
TAATAAACAGTGGAATAAGAGAAGTAACAGTATCGAGGGTAACTCCAAGGTTTTGTGCAATGAGATGAATGGAACTGCCTTTTTCTGAAAATGATGAAGGAGTAACATGGCTGGGAACTAAAAATTGAAATGCTTTGCAGGCACATAGTGGACATGAAAGCAACGTCCATGAATCTACTGTATTTATCATTAATATACTTACCTTAGAAGAGAAAAGGCTTGCTTAGAAACGGTATCTTTCCACAGGCCCAGCACCTACAAGACAACAGTCATGTGAGGACCTTAACCTTTCAGAACTTCAAGCACCTCTTCTCACCAGGAAAACACAATATACAAACCAAAATGTACCAAAGAGTTTTTACCTAGCAAACACCTATCGTGAAACCAAACCACGGTCCTGTTTTCTTACTCTGCCCATTACAGAAAATGCTTAAAAAAACAGAACCCCATTCCCATAATTTTTCATTCCATTTCCCTTTTCCAACTTGATACATTTTATACATCTGTTATTCACCTTGTAGCAAGAGGGGCTTTCTTAAATATTCTTTAATTCTCAAACACTGCAATGTAATTTTTGGCAACTAAAGCCCACAGAAGTTTTATTTTTTAAAAGTTACAGCTAAAAAAAGACTGTATCTCTCCAAAGTCTATGCCTCTCTTACTCTCTCAATAGCAACTGTAATAATCATACTACCACATCTGAGAAAATAATACTAATGTGAGGAGGCAACTGATATTTTAATCTCACTCTGCCTTCCTAGCATTCATCTGCAAAAATCAATGTACTGTTTTACTAAGGAAGAATATGGCACATAGAAGTTCTTTTTATAAACTAGATAATAAATTCTAAATGTCTGAATTTCTGCTCATCATGGGTAATAATTTCAATTCTTTTGACATGTATATGTAAAAAGATTATGCAAAAACACAAAAATCTGAGAAACTGTCCCAGTCAAGACTAGTCTAAGGAAATATAATGACTAAATAGAAATATAAAATGGGGGTAGATCTTGGAACAGAAAAAGAAATTAGATAAAAACAAAAGAAACCTAAATAAAATATGATTTTATGTTAATAATAGGACATCAACACTAGTTTATTAATCATAGAAATTATACTATTAATATAATTTTCCATGTATTTATTTATTTAAGGTGGGAGAGTGCATGTGGAAGTCAGAGGACAACTCGAGGAAATCAGTCCTCTATTTCCACCACATGAGTCCCAGGAATCAAACTTGACAGCAAGTTCCATTAACTGCTGAGCCATCTCACTCAGCTGGCCCTAAAATGTTAACAAAGAATAGTGGGGTTTATGTGAATTTTTCATGCCATTAACACTTTTTTTGTGGGGGGGAAAATTTAAAGCTATTCTAAAACAGTCATTTGTTTGGTTGGTTGGTTGGTTTTTGCTATTGTTATGGTGCTAGAAAACAAACTCAGGCCTTTGTGCCCTTTCCAGGCAACAAAGTTTCTTTTTAAAAAGCCTCCTAAGTGCCAAATATTGTGTTGCATATTAAAAGGAATATAAAAACAAAATGTAACTAACACAATAAATTTTAAAGGCATTATATTAAGTTAAACAAGGAAGCAAGTCCAAAAGACAGACTGTGTGGTAGATTCCCTTTCTAGGAAATATTGAGAGTCTATAGGGAAAGGAAGTAGATTAACTATTGCCAGAGTGGGAGTGGGGTGGGGATGACAGCTAAGGAGTAAAGGTTTGTTCTAGAGTTGAGGGAAAGATACACTTACATTAAACAGGTAATATAAACCAGAGTTATTACATGATGAAGTAAACTATACACCATTAAAAGCAAGCAGGACTTCCTGGGAAGAGGGCTGGAAGTCCTGAGCTTTTGCACAATGTACACAATCAAGTGTGATTTGAAGAAAATTTAGAAAGAAATTAATAAATGGGATTCTTTGCAGCCATACATCTATTTGCATCCATATCTATTTTGTTGAATTCCAATCCTGTGTCTAAATTGCAAGACAAGGTTAAGTATTACTAACCCTATTTTATAGTGCAGAAAAGTCACATAGTAACTTCCCAAAGCTAGCATAGGATTTGGGGTTTTCTGACTCTGAAGTTCATAATTTCTCCACTGTTACTTCTCCTCTTCCAAATGAAGAGATGGTACTTAATCATCAGAGGGAGAACACCGTGGGTAAAAGTGCTTGTCAGGCAAACCTAATAACCTGAGTCTGACTTCTGGAACTCCTAGTGGAAAGAGCAATCCAACTCCTGAAAGTTGTCCTCTGACCTCCACATGCCCAATGTAGCATGTACACACCTGTACTATGTGATGAATATGTGATACACATACACACTCATAATGCTTAAAATTTTTTTAAATGGGGAGGTAATCACAGTTAGGAAAAGTTTCCCAAGGAATGTGAAGCCATAAAAGTTATGAAGGATGTAAAGAGAAAGAAAAAGGGCAAAGAACAAAGCAGATCTTTAAAGGTACAATTATATAGCCAGGCATTGGTGGCCTTTAATCCCAGCACTCAAGAGGCAGAGGTAGGCAGATCCCTGTGAGTTCAAAGCCAACCTGGTCTACAAAGTGCCAGGACAGGCTCCAAAGCTACACAGAGAAACTATGTCTCAAAAAAAACCATAAATAAATAAATAAATAAATAAATAAATAAATAAATAAATAAATAAATAGGTACAATTACATCTCATTCTATTACAAAAGACTATGGAGGGTGCTGGAGAGATGGCTCATCAGCTAAAAGCATTTGTCACTCCTGCAGAGGACTCAGGTTTGATTCCCAGCACCCACATACCTCAGTTCCAGGAACTCTCATGGCCTCTTCTGACCTTCATAGGTAGCCAGGCACACATGTAGTGAACATACATACATGCAAGCAAAACATTCATACATAAAAATTAAAAATGAATAAATCTTCTAAGTATGGTAGTTTGAATATAATTGGTCCCCACTGGCATTATTAGGAAGTGTGGCTTTGTTGGAGTGGGTATGGCCTTGTTGGGGAAGTATGTCACTGTGGGAGCAAGCTTTGAGGTTTCCTATGCTCAGGATACCACCCAGTGTCTCAGTCAACTAACTTCCTGTTCCATTTAAGATGGAGGACTCTCAGCTCCAGCACCATATCTGCCTGCATGCTCCCCATGATGATAATGGACTGAACCTCTGAAACTGTGAGTCATCCTCAATTAAATGTTTTCTTTATTTAAAAAAAAAAATACTTACTATGGTCATGGTGTCTCTTCACAGCAATAAAAATCCTAACTAAGACTAAGTTTAAAAGTTTTTAAAACCATGTAAAGTGTGTGTATACTATGCTTACCCTAATAATGGCCAGAGTAGGGAACTAAGAGTTTTTGGAGAGCTCAAGTTGGCCCCCCTGTCATTAGCCACATACCTCAAAGTTACAGCAGATAAAGCAAAGTTCCCTCCTGACCCAAGATCCATTCACATGGCAGAATAGAACAGAAATCAGAGTGAACAGAATACATTTTTAAATGGGTCACTTCAAATAGAGGAGGCGCTGAATGGAAAGATCTAGATGAAACTGCTTTCTCTTTATTTTAATTGTTCAGAATCCTGAGTCTCTACAATAGCTAAGGATTTAATTACCTAAAAGTCAGACTTAAATAGTTGACAACTTTTTGGAAGACATTCAAATTGTGAGCTACTCAACTCTGGGAAATGTGCTTTCTTTTTCCTGCAATGCCTGGCATTATTTATCAAGACAAAAGTAATCTATTTTGAGACAGAATCCACAAATACCCCCACGCCTGCTATTCCCCACCCAGCACAATCAGCAGATGGACAGCTCTGGCTCTGCAAACAGAAGAGGAGGGCAGTGACACCAGCAAATGAATGAATGAGGACACAGCTGCTACAGTGGGTTACAAAAATACTTGTCCCATCAGCTCTGGATCCAGCAACCAAGAAAGAAGTACATAGTTACCAAAGAAACAGTCACAGGGAAAAAGCCATTACAGTGTATGAATACCTTCAAATGATAGTCTGCAGTGGTTCAGGGCCCTGGGGGAACAAATGAGAGCTGTTTTATGTTCATTTGTTTTGCTTTATTTTATTTTATTTTTGACACAGGGTCTCTCTACATAGTCCTGGGTATCCTAGAACTCACTATGTAGACCAGGGTGGCCTCAAACTCACAGAAATTTGCCTCTGCCTCCAAGTTTAAAGGTATGGGCTACTATGCCCAGCTGAGAGCTGTTATAAAAATTTAAGAACGTTTGTATATCACTGTTAAAGAGCCATTGACTGAGTGCTTCTTCTGTGTCAAGCACTCCACATGTTCTAATCTTTACTCCAGCTCTCTGAGACCCTATTAAGACACCTGCTCAGGCTGGTGAGATGACTCATCAGATAAAGATAATTGATGCTGAGCCTGATGGCCTAACAGTTTGATCCCTGGGACCTACTGAGAGTGCTACATCTTGGCAGCAACAAGAAGTTGACTGACTGTAAGGGAAGGTTGAGAGAGATCTCAAAGCCCACCCCCACAGTGACACATTTCCTCCAACAAGGCCACATCTCCTAATAGAGCTACTCCCTTTGGAAACCATTTTCTTTCCATCACCACAGCCATCCATATACCTAACATCCTCTCCTTTAATCCTCATGAATGTTCTGTGAGGTGAATTCTTACTCTCATTCATGGAGAATAAGAACATATATATTACATACTATGTAAGTATATATCATACTTATTGAGGAGTGAATTAAACCATCTAATGTAAAGCCAGGCATGGTGATGAATGCCCTTAATACCAGTACTGGGTGGATCTCTGAGTTTAAAGTCAGCCTGGTCTATGTAGAGAATTTCCAGGACATCTGATGTTACATAGTGAGATTCTGTCTCAAAAAGAAAAAGAAAAGTCTAATGTTGACAGTTAACCAGTAAGGGTGTTCTAGGTGACTCAACAATTTGGGCTCTTCTATCTAGAACACTGGCCCTCAACCTATGGGTCACAACCCCTTGGGGATTGAATGACCGTTTCATAGGGGGTCACATGTCAGATATCCTGCATATCAGATATTTACATTACAATTTGTAACAGAAGCAAAATTATAGTTATAAAGTAGCAACAAAAATAAGTTTATAGTTGGGGGTCACTACAGCATGAGGACTGAATTAAAATGTTACAGCATTAAGAAGGTTGAGAACCACTGATCTAGCATATCCTCTCATTGCAAAGCAATTTCTGCTACTACATGACAGCTCTTAACTCTTTCCTGGACTAAGCAATACCCTGGCATGCATTCTAATTATTACAAAGAGTATTTAGGTTTTTTAGGTTATTTCTTATTTTTATTGATGTTGAGTATGTGCCACATGTATGTAGTTCCCACAGAGGCCAGACGAGAGCTTGGAGCTGAAGGTATATGCAGATATGAACCTGTAACTGGAAAAGCTGTAAGTGCTCCTACCACTGAACCACTTCTCCAGGAAGATTCCATTGGGTAGCTCTTGCTTGCTTGGAATCATCCATTAGAAATTTTTAAGTTGAGGGGCTGGAGAAATGGCTCAAGGTTGAGAGCACTACCTGCTCTTCCAAAGTTCAATTCCCAGCAACCACATGGTGGTTAGAAACCATCTGTAATGAGATCTGGTGCCCTCTTCTGGCCTCCAGGCATACATGAAGACAGAACACTGTATAATATAAATAAATCTTTAAAAGAAAGAAATTTCAAGATGAACTGAGTGAAATGACAAATACCTAGAGACTGAGTTATTTGGGAGACTGAGATAGGAGGATCACTTGAACCTGTAAGATCAAGGTTAGCCTGGGCAAAAAAGTGAGATACTATCTCAATGAAATTAAACAAAATAGCCTAATTCAAAAGAGGAGGAAGAGGAGGCCATGAGAAAGAAACCCAGAAGCTTCATGCTCTCCTCACTGTCCTTAGCCAGTACCCAGAGGGCTAAGAGCACCCCTGCACCCCATCCATAACAATGCATCTACTACTTAAGTACCCTCCTGGTTCAAAACCTAAACATTTGCAGACACCTCTAACTATCAGAGGCATCTCACACCTTGTAAATACAAACCAATCTCCCTGTGTCTTCCAGTTTGAACCTAGTTCTCCACTCTTGTATAACAGAATAAAAATGGTTCTTCCTTTTCATACTAGCACATCAAGTATTTGAGTACAATAACAACTGCTTTCAAGCTTTTCTAAGTTCTCTCAAAAATTGCTGTTTCTAGTGTTTCCTTTGGCTATCCTCTTCTAACATGGCTGTACTGACTATCAAAATCTATCTTCCTATAGGTCATAAGGGGCACATATTTTAGATCACTGACATTTGAATGTCCACATCTATTCTGTCTGCTGGGATTGAATGATATGTGAAGAGCAAATAAAACTACACAAATGACTACAAAATACCAACATCCTTATTAGCAGCATCCTTCATCCCTTACAAAGTACGTATTCTATTTTCAGTATCCTCTATCATACCTTTTGGGTTTGTTTATCTTTTTCTTTCTTTCTTTGATATGTTTTGAGACAGGATCTCAAACAGCTTAGGCTGGTCTCAAACTCCTGGTCTTCCTGCCTCTACCTCCCAAGTTCCAAGATTAAAGGCACTACCCCAAAGGCTGACTTTAGATGATGGCCTTAATGCCATGTTTCCAAGGGCTCTTCTGCAGTATGGGTAGTTGGGAATCACATTCTTAGAATCCTGATGCTCTCCTCCAGCATTCCTTGGAAGGAAGACAAAGGGAGCCAGAGAATAAATAGACTGGAATATTGAATTTGACATATTTCTATTATCCTTGCACCAGACCTGTTATCACAAATTGGCTAAAGAGAGTGAGTCCTTTCATAAGGAAGAAAGAAACTCAAATTTAGAAACATTCCAGTGTAGTCCCACATCCATAAGTGGCAATGACCTATGGATTTATACATACATTTAATATCTACAATTAATGCCTAAAATAAAATCTCAATAACGCCTAAAATAAAATGTCAATATAAAGAAAGATAAAGAGAATATCAAAATTCTAAGCAGCATGACACAAATTAAAAGCCGAAATGAGATCTGTTAAATTTGTTATGGAAACAGTAAAATAACGGCCAGATTTAAGAATGGTGATTTGGCTAAGTCTCCAAGCACTGGAGAAACAAGAGGACTCTGAGTGCAAAAAACAGTCTGGGCTCCATGTTAAGAATCCCGACTTATAAAACGAATGAAGGCTGAGGGTGGGTAACTGGGAGGAGAAAGTGGGGAGGGGCAAACAAAAACAAATGAAGGCTCGGCTGGCTTTTCCATAGCCTCTTATTAAATAAGATTGTGAAAGCCAAAGAGGAACAACAAAATGGTTGGGTCACCCTGTTCTTTGACAGACTCTTAAAGTTTTGTAAGCAAAAATTTACTTTATCATTATCATAGTCTCTCATCATCGAGTAGCTTCGTTCATACCCCAACCACTCCAGCAAGGTAAGATTATTAAAGGTGATTAAACGTTAAAAAATAAAATAAAATAAAATGACCTGCCGAAGGTCAGACAACTTATGGGGGCTATAACCCGGTGTCCTAATTCCGTAGGTATGCTTTTCTCTTCCTGGGCACAGGGCAGCCAGGTGACTCGTGGAGGGGGCGTGGCGCTTTACTGCAAAATTCACCCTGGCCGGCGAGAGGGGGTGGGGAGGGGACGGGGGGGGGGGGGGGACGAATTGACAGTGAAGCACCGCAAGGACTTCTGGGACAGGCCTGTTCGCGAATTTCTAGGCCCGGATATCTGCTCGCCACCACCTTCCAGCTCTATTTTGCCTTCCGTCTCCCCAGCGCCCTGCGTGCGTGGAATCTGCGTTACCTTTCCCAAGGTTCCGCTCATTCTTAGTTACTGCAGCTTCCGAGCAAACCGAAGGTCCAACCCAGCAGCTACGACCCCGGGGCTTCAGAAACGCGGCCGGAAAGGTCTTAATCAGGTCCGTCTACAAAATCTAACCGAGATTCTCTCTACTCCCGCAGCACCTTGGTTCCGGAAGTTTTTAAAACCCAGGGAATAGAAATGTGTAAATTCCACTGCCATTCCTGATTGTGTCACGTTCCCTGTATTTCTATAAGCAGAATTAGTTGCCATTCTTTGTGTTATTCCAGTGCTTTTCACATAATTTTGTTACCTCACCTATGAGACTATATTTACTGTCTCTAACCCATATTTGACTGAAATCCTTTGGGACTCGGATCCTGTTTGATTAATTCATTCCAGCTTCTAATATAGAACATAGAAATCTTGACTTGCAACCTCGACTTCGGAGGTGATTAAACCCTCGTGAACCTTCCTAGCATTTCATCCCCTCATAATAATTAAGAATATCTTTTATTGAGTGGCCATTGTGTGCAATACTTTGTGCTCACTTTATTCTTCACAAACCTCCAAGAGAGATGTTTGCTTTATAGATAAGGATTTGAGAAATCAAGAGATTAAGAGATTTTTCTGGGATCAGTGAACTGAGAGCTGAATTTCAAGCAGTCTTGTTTAGTCTTGTTTCACACTGACACACCTTCTTACATGAGATAATGTCAATGTACCAATTCATTTATTTACACAATAAAAACAGCTTTGTTTTTGAGACAGGGTATCCAGTGTAGACCAGACTGGCCTTGAGTTTGTGAGTGCTCTGATTACAAGCTTGTGCCACCACATCCAGCTACCAACTATGTTCCTAGAAATATTTTTTGCTAGTCCTTGGATAGAATCCTGGGAACACCAAAATGACTATCTCATAGTTCCCGCCCTTAAATGGCACATAGGAATCATTTTAGAACAATGATACATTCAAGTTACTAAGCTAGGCATGTAAACTGTGCAGAGGGAGTACATGAATACTTAATAAAGTCAGCACTGGGTGAAATAAATATGTAGTGGTCTCTTATTTTTTCTACTGTTGCTTTTTTTTTTTCTTTTGTTGTTGTTTTGTTTGTTTTGGTTGGTTTTTGGGGGGTTTTGTTTTGTTTCGTTTAGTTTTTGTTTTCCAAGACAATGTTTTCTCTGTAACATCCCTGGCTGTCCTGATCTCACTCTGTAGACCAGGCTGGCTACTGTTGCTGTTCCTAACAAAGAAAAGGTTTGAAAACTAGTGAATAGGGGCTAGAAAGATGGCTCTACTTTTAAGAATTCCTACTGCTTTTGCAGAGGACCTGAGTTAGGTTCTCTGCCATATATCAGAAGACTCACAACCTCCTTTAACTCCACTCTGGGTGTTCAACAAGCTCTCTGGCTTCCTCAGGTACCTACACCCTGATGTGAATACTTACAGACACAGACACACATGCACACATATAAAAATAAAATCCTGGCTTTTAATCCCAGCACTAGGAAGGCAGAGGCAAGCGAATCTCTGTGAGTTCAAGGCCAGCCTGGTCTATAGAGCAAGTTCAGTACAGCCAAGGCTATACAGAGAAACACTCTGTAATTGGTAAATATAAAAAACAAAAACCATGGTAAATATTAATTAGGCTTCAGTGGTAGTATGGTTTGTTGTCAGCATTCCTTCCAAGATCCTAAATTTCATCTATGCTTCCTAGAATGAGATTTCAGAATGTACCAACAGCTGTGTAGATAAATCAATTTCTCACATCTGATGCAGAAGGCAAGGAAACTATTATGGTCAATTTTATGTGTCAACTTTACTGAGCAATGTGGTGACCAGATACTTGGTGAAACATTATTCTGCATGTTCCTGTTATGATGTTTGGGGATTAACAAATTGCCATCCTTAATGTGAGTGGGCCTCATCCAATCAGTTGAAAGCCTAAATAGAACCAAAATGCTGACATTCCTCCAAATGACATGGATCTCATTTGTTTCCTGCCATCCAACTCAGGCTGAAATATAAGACCTTTATAGTTCTGATGCTTGCCAACCTTCAGAGTAATAACAACATTTATCAATTCTCATGGCTGTCAGGCCTTCAGACACTACTGGGTCTCTGGCTTGTCAATATACTCTGCAGATCTTGGAATTTCTCAATTTCCATAATAATATGAGATGATTCCTTACAATAAAATCTCAATAACTACATGATAGATATGTATACAGATACATAGGTACACATTTATGTATATATACATATATCTGTACATACATATCCTCTTTAGCTTTGTTTCTCTGGAGAACCCCAACTAACACAAGATTATTTAAAGAGACAAGTTCACAGCTAAATGATGCATTGAACTTAACATATTTCACATAGTAATCGCTATTTTCAGTTATTATTAAGTTATTATTAAGCAGTTGAATGTCAGAGTGATTCTCATTGAGTCAATCAGCTCTGAAAATTGAGGTTAGAGGTTAGATTTATAAATCCTTTTCTATGTGCTAAAATGAAAGTCGGGATCTTAGTCCTTAAGATTTTTTATTTTTTAATTTAATTTAATTTATTTATTTTGTTTTTTTGAGATAGGGTTTCTCTGTTTTGCTTTGGAGCCTGTCCTGGAACTAGCTCTGTAAACCAGGCTGGCCTTGAACTCACAGAGATCTGCCAGCCTCTGCCTCCCAAGTGCTGGGATTAAAGATGTGTGCCACCAACATCTGGCTTTGTTTTTATTTTTTAAGATCTTTTATAGACTGTGAGCTCTCGAGAACAGTTGTGTATTAATCTCTGCATCCTCAGTATTTAGTTCAGGATTGGTTTATGGTAATTTGTATCTGGTGAACTACTTAGATGCTAGGCTTTTGTTGTTGTTGTCATTTTGTTTTGTTTGAGACAGGGTCTCATGCATTCCAGACTTACCCTGAACTTGCATAGTGAAGATGACCTTTAACTTCCTCTTTTCTCTTCGTCCTCCTCCACAAAACCCATTGCTATAACGTATTTAATGTTTGCCTCTCCATAGGTGGCACAGTAGAGATATAGGAATGGGTGAATGTACACAGAATAGAGACTCGGGCATAATCCTGCCTCTGTCATTTATCCAGTGTGTGTGTGTGTGTGTGTGTGTGTGTGTGTGTGTGTGTGTGTGTGTGTGTGTTTAAAGAGTGGTGTAATTTTAGGAAACTTTCAAGTTTGGCTAAAAACTGTGAGAAAAGAGATTAAAAAGACAGGACAGAGTCAAATTATGAAGTACAGATCAAAGGGTTGGAGGAGCTAGAGTTAATTAAGACCAGTGAAGAGTGAAATAGTGGGAGGAGAAAGTGGAAACAGAATAAGGTGGTGATTTGAGCAAGATTTAGAGGTATCAATATGATAAAATAAGAAGACTTTGGTGTTAGGTTAGGTATGAGCAATGAAGGACATTCTGAGTTATTCTCTGAGATGAGTATTAAGTATCACCCTTCAAGTAGGTAGTAGACAAGCCAGTTTGAGTCAGTGGGATGACACAGTAGGTACAGGTGCTTGCTGCAAAACCTGACAACCTGAATTCTATCCCTGGGTCCTACACTGTGTAAAGAGAGATGTGGTGATACTTTGTTTATGATCTAACAGGTAAAGCTTGCTGAAAGATCAGAGTGCAAAGCTAGCCACAGCCATAGAGGCCAGGCAGTGGTGGCACACACCTGTAATCCCAGAACTCAGAGGCGGATGGACCTTATTTAGTTCAAGGCCACCCTGAGCTACATGAAATCGAACCAGTCTAAAAGAGGAACAGAACGCACACATCTCAGCACTTGGGATCCCACGCCTTCAATCCCAGCACCAGAGAGGAATATAAGGCAGGAGAAGACAGGAGCTGAGGGAGTCTGAGGTTTGTTGGCGAGCAGAGCAGTCAGAGGTTCAGTGGACAGCATCACCCCTTCAGTCTGAGCATTAGTAAAAGTGAGAACCCTAGTGGCTGACCGCTTTGCTTCTCTGATCTTCAGTTTTAACCCCAATATCTGTCTCTGGGTTTTTATTATTTGTGCTACAGATGGAACTGATTCCTGCAAGTTGTCCTCTGGCCTCCACGTTATCACTGTAGCATGTGCATTTGTGAATACACACACATACACACAGAGTAATATATGTATGTCCCTCCCCACATAGGTATACAGAAAATGGACCCAGCATAATGAGGCTTCAATAAATGTTGACTAATATTATATATATGTGACTATTTTAAAGTTCTTAGATATAACTAAAGATTTTAGGTTTTCCCAGGATCTTCAATCATATAAAACACATAAAATGTAGAGGAGACTGGGGATATAATGCAGAGGTACAGCACTTGCCTAGCATATGTAAGGTCCTGGATTCAATTCCCAGCACACACAAAAAAGTGGCCTTTCTGGATTTATTTTTACAATCTAGCTTCCCTTTAAAAGGTTCTTTTAAAAATAAACCTGCTCTGGTCCTCAGCAGAACCACATCAGAGAAAGCCTTAGGGAACAGAGAACAAAGGGAAGCCCTTTAAAAGATGGTGTTTCATCTCAAGTGAAACTTCCTTTAAAGCAGTAATTCTATGGCCACCTAAAATAATAATAACAATAAAAAAGAGTCTGCAATGGTGCCCTGAACTAATTTATGGCTTTAGTGAAGATATATAAAGTAAGTTACCTCAGACTACAAACAAGATTAGTTTCAGTAAGGCTTTTCTGCTTCTATATTTTGCCCAAAAGGAAATCATACTTAAAAAGAAAATGTATATATAAAAGCCCAGAGAAGGGAGAGGGCTGGCTACCTAGAAAAAGCCAGAAAGAGACAGCACTAACATGCCAGCCTCTGCTTTACCATTCGTTTCCTGGTTGTTCAAGGTATGGCTGGGTGAGTGGTGATTACTCCACCCTGGAGAGAGAACTAAGTGAAAAAAGAGGCTGCAAGAGGGAAGGAAGCTCAAGTAGTGGGCTCATAGAAGCTCGTAAGGAGAAAGAGGGGGTGCAGAGGGTCACTAGCAAGGGACAGCTTCCTAGACCAGAGTGAATCTGGCCTAGATTCACTCTCTAGAGCTCAACTTCAGAGCTCAACTCCAGTGTGTGAGGGCACTGAGAGTCTCTTCCACAAGGAGCCCCTCCAGCAAGGGATACAGGCTTCAGGGCATATGAGAAGCTATCTCCATCTACCTTCCTCCCATTGGTTCAGGCTGGCCTGCACTAAACCACTAGTTGCACCTTACACATTACAACAGAAGGAAATTATTCTTGTTGGATGTAGTGGCTCACACCTTTAATCCCAGCATTTGAAATGCAGAGGCAGGTGGATTGCAGTGAACTGGGGGCAAACCTAATCTACATAGGAAGTTACATGCCAATGAAAATATTTCTTGCAAACAAAACGGAATCTTTTTTATTGCTGCTATCTAAGGCCCCAAAACCACATATATACTGAAAAATAGAAGCATAAGTCATTATCATAGCTGGACATGATGTACATAGCTTTAATTCCAGCACTCAGTGGCAGAAGCAAGCTGAACTCTGAGTTTGAAGCTAGCCTGGTGTACAGAGTGAGTTCCAGGACAGTCAGGGCTACACAGAGAACCTTGTCTAGAAACAAACAAAAAAAGTCATTATCATACAACAGCAAACCACTCAGAGCCTCTATTGTATATCACCTGTGTGACAGCCTAAAACTAGAAGTCAAAGGTATTCTGTGTGCTCAAGTGTGTGTTTCTGGGGATCCAACCCAGAGCTTTGTGTATGCTAGGCAAGCATTCTACCACTATTGGTGTTTTTCCTGCATGTATGTCTTTGTGAGGGTGTTGGATTCCCTGGAACTGGAGTTACAAACAGTTGTGAGCTGCCATGTGGGTGCTGGGAATTGAACTTGGGTCCTCTGGAAGACCAGCCAGTGTTCTTATTAACTGAACCACTCCCCCTCCCTCTCGTTTTGTTTTTGTTTTCCAAGACAGGGTTTCTCTGTATTGCTTTGGAGCCTGTAGACAAGGCTGGCTTCTGGCTTTGAACTTACAGAGATCTGCCTATCTCTGCCTCCTGAGTGATGGAATTAAAGGCGTGCGATACCAACGCCTGGCACTGAGCCACCTCTCTTGACCCATCCCATTCTTTTTTTAATTATGAGGGGCTGGAAAGATAGTTTTAATATAGTCTGGAAACAACTTTAAATGAAATGTTCTTCCTACTTCTTGGTATTCTGTGACATAGGAATTCTCTCATTTCTTAAAAAACCAATTGCCTAATGAATGCTGACTCTGAGCAAAGTGCACAATATATATGTGACAATATAATGAAACATCATACACAAGCTAATTAAAATAAAATAAGAATGTGAGATAGAAGGACTGGGTGTTCAAGGACAAACATGGGTACACAGTAAGCTTAAGGCCAGCTTGGTCTACATGAGACCCTATGTCAACTAAACAAAGCAAAACAAACAAACCATCCCTAGCTAATGGTTCCTTTATCCACAGGGCCACATAGAAGGGACCAAAAGGTTTTAAGTATTAATACCTTAATACCAAAAGGTACTACAGTATTAAGTATTTCTCTCCAGTCAAATAAGTGAATGAATCCATAGGAAACCCCCATGGTGCTGAGATCCTAGAAGCTGAGGAGGCTGAGGCAGAGGGATGCCTTGAATTCAAAAGTGTAACACCAGCCTGAGAAAACCGGAAAGACCCTGTCTCAACAAGGAAAAAAATGGTTGTGATATAGTTCGGGAATAGAGCACTTACTGAGCACTAGCATCTCTCGAATTCATGAGATGCTGGGATCCATCCCCTACATCAAAGAAAAAAAGAAAGAAAACTTGGTCTCCTAACCTTCTGTCTGCCTAATTAGAAAGTGCAATGCAAGTCAAACCACATATAGACACCTAGAAACCCTAGCTGGGAAGATCAGAGCTCAAAAATTGTTATTTCTTTCCTTCCTGTGACTAGGGAGGGCTTGGGTACAGCTGTATGAGACTCAGTTTTGAAAAGACTCCACTTGTTAGACACTCCTAATTTTAGGTGAAAATCCTCTTTTTTCTTCAAAGGTCATCACCATCACAAAACATGACGATTCAGTTTTATAAGATCCTTCTAGTCTAGAACTGCTGAAATTATAAAGTTCTAAAGGATCTCAAATCTTGTAATTCTTGTGGAACAACTTTACAAAGGTATGGTGAAGTTACGAACAGTCAGCCAGATGCTAGCTGATGAGTTCATCGCTTAACACTTAATTAGGAAACATAAAAACGGTGACACAGTCACCCAAGGAATACTTCATCCCAGGTATTCAATTAAAATGACTAGCAGTATGTAACCAACAACACACAAAATCAATTTGTCCCATTATTTTAAAAAGGAAAAGTAAATAAAAGGGTGACAAAGGTTATTAGTATTGTTTCCCGTTAGCGGAAAATGTTATTTTTTTCATCGCTTTTCATAATTTCCAAGCTTTCTCTAGAATATGCCCGTACATTCATAACCAGAAAATATACATATGAAGTTCAAACGTGACAAGCCACACCTGGCGTTGCCAATTCATCTGGGAGTTGCAACGCGGAGATGAGTCAACTTAAAGTAGAGGGAGCGAAACAACAGGCTTTTACTAGTCTGGGTTTGAGGGGGAGGGGCAATTCCTGGTCAGGGTGGAGACTGATCTGCTCAGCTGGAGTTCAACCCGGAAGCGCTGACGATGGCACAACACCGGGCAAAATCCAGCCTTACAGGCTGATGATAACGTGGCAGCTGCACCCCTCCAAGGCTCAGCTGGACAAGCTCACCCTCCACCCTCATCCTTACCACAAGCTAGCTCCTGCCCTCCTCTTCATTGGTTCACTGGAGCTCATTTAGTCTCCGAAAGCCCGCCCCTCCAAGGAAGGGAGGGCGCGCCGCCTAGTCTGGTACTTGAGGTAGCCATGCCTAGTGTGGCAGGCAGAGGTGGGTGGGGCAGTTCACTCTAACTGCCGCGGACTCTACCCTGGCTTCTTCTTGGTCACCGGTCCCGGGACCCAAGGAAAGGTGATTTACCACCAAAATTGTGGTTAATTGGGAGCTAATGTTCGTGCGAAGAGCACATCTCTGGTACCGCCCCTGGACGCCAGTGGGTTTTAGATTTTAGAGATGATGTCATCCCAAAGGCTCTTCGAGGTCCTAGTGCCCACTTAAAATTAAGAGCACTTTAGCGATGGGCAATCAAATAATTCATTATGCAAACCTAGAGTGTAAAAGTTTATTAATAAAAATTAGTGCAAGTTGCGCCAAAGCGAATCCTTCGTGTGTGTGTGTGTGTGTGTGTGTGTGTGTGTGTGTAGGGTTTATAACTATACAACTTTGAGACCACCAATTCTAAGCGTCTCCCCCGCTCTAACGGACGGTCACACAGGCAGGCAGACAGACAGACATTAACACACACACATACACACACACCATGTAAAATGTCCATTTAAGCATACCATTCAAAAAGTTACACAGCTATCACCAATAATATACTTTAAATTTTTTTCCATCGCTGCAAACAGAATCTCTATAATCACTGAACAGTAGCTCCCCATGAGTCCTTTTCCCTAGCTCCTAATAATCTTCAATTTATGCATCCAAGAGCTTACATATAGAAGATATTTTATGTAAGAGGGCTCATCGCTAGTTTATTCACTTGGCATCATTTTTTTTTAAGATTAATCCATGCGATATGTCAACGCTTTATTCAGTTTTATGACTGAACAGTATTTCCTCTGTGGTTATATCTCTATTTCTTTCTTTCTTTTTTCTTTTCCTTTTCCTTAAGACCAGATCTCATGGTTGTGTGTAGCTAAGGATGACCAGGAACCCCTGACGCTCCTGCTGGGAATACAGGCACTCCTGCTGGGAATACAGGCATGCTTCACTATGTTACCAATATTGTTTATCCATTCATTCGTTAGGCGGTTTCTGCCTCTTGACTTGTGAATAATATGATGAGCACTTGTGTACAGATTTTTAAATGATTTATTTAGCTTTATTTTATGAGCATTGGTACAAAGGTGTCCCCCTTGGATCTGGTGTTACAGACACTTGTGAGCTGCCATGTGGGTTCTGGGAATTGAACCTGGGAACTCTGGAAGAGCAGTCAGTGCTCTCGTCTGTTGAGCCATCTCTCCAGCCCCATATACAGATATTTTTTCTTAGCCCCATTTCCCCCTCATTCTTGCCAATGCTTTATTTTTAGTGATTAAAGCCACCCTAGTATTCTGAAATGCTATCTTTTGGCTTTAGTTTGCCTTTCCCTGATGAGTAGCATGTTGAGCATCTTTTCAGGTACTTACCGAACCTTTACATGTCTTCTCTGAAGATATGTCTAAGGCCTTTGACCTTTCCCCCCCCCAAGATCTTTGTGTGCAGTGTATGCTTGCGTATTTGTGCATCTGAGTGTGAACATGTGCCATGGCATGTGTGTGGAGGTCAAAGAACAACCTTGGGTATTGGTCCTCATCTCCTACCTGGTTTGAGATATTATGACCTGTAAATGCAGTGAGCATGCATAAAACTGATTTCATCTAGCACTCTGAAAACTTAGTAAGATATGCTAGAATCTTAATTCCTTTCTCCAAAAGAATAAAATTTATGTCATAATTTAATGAGGTGGTTTTTTTTTTTTTTGCATTTCATGATGGCTAAAACACAAAACATGAACCACTGTTGATATAAAGTGTTTTTTCTACTATTTGATATCAGTTTGGAGATTAGTGCTTAAGTGTAGTGGAAATTCTGGAGTCATCAGTGAGTCGGTGGCAGTTATAGTAGTGAAGATAAATGGTAATCACCTAGGTATAGTGTAGGCTGAGAAAGACAGAATGGATTCCTATAGAACAGCATCTTTTTTAGAAGCTCTCTTCATTGATTTAACAGTGATCCTTCACCCTCAGCCTCCAAAGTTAGATCTACAGGTGCACGATCCTGTAAATGGCTGCTATCCCACATTTCAAAGCATTCAGAGAAGGGCTGGAGAGATGGCTCAGCAGTTAAGAGCACTGATGTCTTCCAGAGGAATGGGGTTCAAGACCCAGAACCCATACAATGGCTCATAATTATCAATAACTCCAGTCCCAGAGGATCTGAATCCTCTTCTGGCCTCTGTAGGCACAAGGTATACACATGGTACACAGGCATACATACATACAAAGTTCTCATACGCACAAAATGAAGTAAGTTTTAAAAAAGAATAGTCTGAGAAAAAAATAGGAAGAATTGCCAGGAAATTAGGGGGAAAGTCAGGAGACAAAAATGGTGACAAGAAAGCCAGAGAAAGACAAAATTTCAGAAACATATATCAAATATAGTTGAGCCAATGACTGAAAAGCATGCCTTTATCTGCTACCAGAAAATCCAGAGTATATAATACCCCCCTCAAAACTGACTTAGAGCTGTAAATGGGCCCAGAGTTCTTTTAATTATTTTTTGAAGAGTTGTTAGGGATCATTAAATTCCATTAAATTCTTAACAGGAGGCAAAATAAGAGCACAAGCATAGCAAATTACTATCAATTAAGCACCAATCACATGATAAAGCATATCTGAACATATAAATTGTGTGGCTATTATTTTCATTATTTTTGTGTTTTTCTGAAACAATGTTACATGTAGCCCAGACTTGCTCAAACTCAAAATATAGCCATGGCTGGCCATGAACTCTTGATCTTGTGTGTGTGTGTGTGTGTGTGTGTGTGTGTGTGTGTGTGAGAGAGAGAGAGAGAGAGAGAGAGAGAGAGAGAGGAAGGAGAGAGACACAGAGACACAGAGAGAGAGAGACAGAGAGAGAGAGACAGAGAGAGACAGAGAGAGTGCAAAGAGAATAGCAATGCATTTCAAATGGTCAAAGCTGGGGACATGACTCAGTAGAAAAAAGAATGAGGACCTGGGTTCAGATCCACAACACCACACAAAATATGATCTGTATGTCTAAAATCCAGAGCTCCTACCGTGAGATAGATGGTGGAGACAGAAAAAGGCCTAGAAGCTTGAGGGGCAGCCTCTGTGGTGCACCGCAGTGGTGAACAAGAGACAACAAGCAGATGCAATAGTCATCAAATGGCTTTACCTTTATTTTAGTTGTACATTTAGTTGGCCTTTTTCCCCACATGTCACACCAGTAGACTGATATACCCTCAAGAACAAGGGCCACGTCTTTTTCTTTTTGCTGTCTCTAATGCAAACAGGAGTGTTTGTAGACAGTGATCAGAGTGTTTGAAGAACAAGTAAGTTAATGGCTACAAGTTTCAGGACACAGCATCATTGGAAACAAGCTGACATGGTTAGTAGAGTGAACACTGGTGCTGGGCTGCCAAGGGTCCTTTTCTTTTTCTCTGCTCCTCATGGCACAGTTACAAGTTTGTGGGAAAACCCATCTTTCTCCCATCTCCACACATTTCTCTTGCAGTGACATTTGTAGGATAGATACATGACCTAATATAGCCAATGAAATGTAATAGAGTTTCTTTCCTAGGGGGAGCTGGGAAATGTTTTCACTTAGAGATAGAGAGGCTATTCCTTTCTTTGAACTATATAGTACTTTTTGTTTCAACTTGAGCTATGTCAATCATCTTGCTAGAACCTAACATCAAAGTCAGAATTCTGACAAGCAGAAAGACAGACAGATAGAAGATCCTGATCCTTATCAACATGGCTAAGGCTTCATTAACCACCCATGGAGTTGTCCTGGCTAGGGACTTGTGATTAACCTATGGTTTACTCTATTTAGGATGAAATGTTATGTATGTTTCTTCCAGATGAAAATCTCCTAACTGAGGAGGTTCATGAATGGATTATATGTGTTATGGGAGTGGGGGGGGGGAGCTATGTCTTTCTTTTTCCTTTATTAAAAGCTTGTGGAGGTCAGGCATGGTGACACATGGCTTTAATCCCAGCACTCAGGAGGCAGAGGCAGGCGAATGTCATTAAATTTGCCTAGTCTACATAGCAAGTTCCAAGACAGTCAGGGCTACATAATGAGACCCTTTATCAAAAAATAAAAAAATAAACAAAAAGCTGTGGAATGTGTGAAGAGAAGAAGGTCTCTTTCTGTTTCTGGAAAAGTCCATGCATGGAGCTCTCTGCCTTCATCGACAACAAAGCAACCAGAGCATGTGGGAGGATTCAGTCAGTGGTATAAGCAAAGCAAATTACCCACACTGTGTAAATTTACTAGCAATCATCTTCCTTTCTCAAACTCCATTTTTATATTATCTATCATTATTATTACTATCGAGAAAGGGTCTCCCTATGTAGACCTGACCATCCTCGGAACTTGGTTTTTAGACCAGGTTGGCCTCAAACTCAGAGATCCACCTACCTTTGCCTCCTGGATGCTATGATTAAAGGTGTGTACCACCACATCCAGCCTACACACTGACTTTCATAGTCTCAAATTAGGAAACATAAATAGCAGCTAGTATGTCAAGTGAAGCCAGAAAAACAGAAAGTAGGATCTGTGATATGAAAATATCTTATTTTGAATATATTTTCAGCCTGAAGTGAGAATTCTCTAACGTGGTACCTGGTGTTTCACACTCCTGATCCTTTCTGGGGCTCTCTTACCCAATTAGCCTGCTTCTTGTTATTTTCTCCTTCAGTAAGCACTTCTGCACTCTAGTTCGTTAGTTACTTCTGCTTAGTCTTTGTTTCTCAATGTAAAATATTATGGCTCCTGGGTAGAAATATCAGAGCCTGGGTTTGCACTTGATTTTTTAAAAAAACTGAAATAGTTTCAGAAAAGTAATGAGGTGGAAATATCTGTAATTTATCATCTTAGAACTACAACTTTGCTCAGGTTTTTCTCCAAGATGTTGCTCATTCTCGCTGGATAGTTTGAGCTATGATTTCTATAATGATTTTTTATGATTTATTTATTTATTTGTTTGTTTATTTATTTATTTTATTTACTTTTGAAATAGAGTCTTACTGTCTAGCTGTAGCTGGTTTAGAACTTGTTATATATACACACGGGGTGGTCTTTATTTAGCAAAGATCTGTAAAGGCCTGCACTACCATTTGTGGTCTACCTTTTGACTTTTATGTAACATAATAGTATCCTAGTTAATTTGTGCCGTTCAAATGTGTGGGCAGAGCATGGAAAGACAGGTTCCTCAGCATCTCAGCAGCTGCAGGTTGACTGCTGGTATTTCAGTTCAGCAGTGCCTTTCCTGCTTTCCTGTCCTGAGATGCTGTGGCCTTTCTATAAACAGCAGTGAAAGCAGTTGTTCTCTTCCACTGTGAGGGTGATTATCTCGTAGGAGCAGGTGGAGTGATTCACACTCCTGGATGTCGGAGGAGCTTTTATCTGTGGGGGAGAGTGCAGGGAGAGGAATGCTCCAGCAATATGTTAGGTTTTACACATTTTGGCCCTAGTATAATGAGGAGCAAGTTCTTTCCCTGCCAAAATGGCAAAACCTGGAAGCAACACCCCACTTCTCAGGCTTGGAAAAACCATATTATCTATAACATGGCCATGATTCACATGAACAGAACAAAATTGAAATATCAAAAATAGATTCTGTAGATCAATCTGTAGCAAAAATATCTTCTTAGCTGTGAGTTGGCTATAATTACAGGAAAGGCCATTCCATTTAAGTTCTACCACCCTTTCCTCCACTTTAACTAAATAATCTTTTTAAAATGTTTTAAAAACATCTTTATTTTATGCCTATGGGTAAAATTTGGTGCACATATATCTGTGTACCAATTGCATGCTTCATGCCTGGGGAGGCCAGAAGAGGGCACCAGATACCCTGGAACTGAAGTTAATAGACCGTTGTGAGCTGCCATGTGGGTGATGGAAATTGATCCCAGGTCCTTTGGAGGAGCAGCCAGTGCTCTTAACTGCTGAGCCATCTCGCCAACTCCCACTAAATAATATTTATTCTTATCTTATGGTACATAGTTATAGGTTACTCTACAGGTCAATATATTTGAAAACAGTTTGTTTGTTTTCCCTCCATAGGGCTTCTGTTTGTTTGTTTTGATGCTAGGGGTTGAATGCAGGACCCCATATATGCTAACTATTGACAAAAGGTTTTAATATGAGGTATTCTGGGTTTTTATTGGTATGTTCCTTTTGAAATGGACAACTTACACACTTTATATATTAATTGTACTCTTTTAATTGGCCTCCTTGACTTATTGAGCATCCATCACCTTTATGCTGTTTATTGAACCACTGTTATTTTTAGGATTGATTATAATTGAGTTGGAATTTGAATTCCTGCCAGAGCTATTATTTGTTTCAAATATAAACAATATGGTTTCAGTCCTTTTACCTGGAATTTTTTCTCTTTCTATTGATTTCCTGCCTCTATAAGAGCCATAAATCTTTTTTAGGGAGTAATAAATAGGAAAAGGTAGTTCCATCTTGATAACTACTACTATGTTATAGATATGTATACAATATCAAGAACATAACATTCAAGAAACTATGTTAGGACTTTGAGAATCTAAAGGTGACAATTTCATCTTGCATAATACAAAAAAATATAAAGTATTTACATATCATAAAAACATTGTTAAATATAAAGACATGTATTATTTTACTAAAAAGAACCCAGAGAAAGGCAAGTTCCAGAGTTGATACATTGGCTCAAAATGCTTCTAGCCTCCCTGATTAGCTGTCATCAATGGGTTAATGTTTTACATTCAAAGTTACATATGAATGTTCACAAGAGCTGTATTGACCATAACTACTGTCCTTAAACAGTCACATCTAAAGGCAGAAAAACAGCAGGTTTTCTTCAACTGCACCTTTTCATTAAGGAATACATTTTTTTTTCTCAAAACCCTCTAGGTCACCTCTTTCATTTCTGATTGCTTCAGATTGTATCATGTGCCTGTACCTTAACTAAAAAAAAAAGTATGTGTGTTTTCTTTATACTCAGGTGGGCAATTAACAGTGTCTGCCATAAAGAATAATAGAAGATCACTGGGTGTTTGGTCCATTAAAGAATCCTAGCACTTAGTAGGCTGAGGCAGGGGGATTGTGAGTTTTCATAAAGAAAAATCATAGTCCTATTTCAAGAAAAATTTTATCTGGGCATGGCAGCACATGCCTTAATCCCAGCACTTGGAAAGCAGAAGTAGGTGGATATTTGTGTGTTCAAGGCCAGCTTAACCTATAAAGTGAGTTCCAGAGCAGCCAGGGCTACATAGAGAAACCCTGTCTCAAAAATAAAAAAGAAAGAAAGAAAGAAAAAGAAAAAAAAAAAAAAGAAAAGAGGAAGGGAAGAAAGGAAGAAAATTTCTCTCTCAGTGAAGAAGATAAGTTATATTTTTATTAAAATTTCTATATACAATTCCTGAACATACTTAAAAGGTTTCATATTACAGATCCCCTTTAAGTCAACCAAAGAAAATGCTTTAGGAGATTTTTAATTTATAGCTGCCAAGATAAGTGTACTCCCTTCTATTGCTGCTAGCTTTTAGTTACAAACACTGTTCTAGACATCTTTTACACAAACAGGAATTAATTCAATTTACATTAACAAATTTTTGGCTGGTGTTATCTTTCTACAAAATGCTTTTATCATTCCCCAAATGTCCAAAGTCCTATTCATTCTTTAAAGATAGTGAAAAATAATTCTTGCTTATCTTATTTATTCAACAAATACCTGTTGCATTACTACTCTGTATCAAGCATTTTTCAAAAGTTAGTGTATAAGACAGGAGCTCTGAAGGGGAGGAGAGGAAAGCATGTAGGATTAGGAAGATTGAGTCAGGGGAGGAATAGATGAGAGAAAAAAGAGAGAGAGACCATAAAAGAGGGAGCCATTTTAGGTTTGAAGAGAAAACTGACTCTAGAGAAATGTCCAGAGACCTACCAGACTGACCCCAATTAACAATTTGAGCAACAATGGAAAGGTTACCTTAAATGCCCTTCCCTGATAATGAGATTGATGACTAACTTATCCACCATCATAGAGCCTTCAACTAGTAGCTGATGGAAACAGAAGCAGGCACCCACAGTTAAATACTGAACCAAACTGGAATCCAGATACAGAAAGGAAGGACAAGACCAGACTACAGAAACCCACAGAGACAGCTGTCCTGAATAAGGAGGAGCTAATTGACCCCCAGACTGATAGCTGGGAAACCAGCATTGGACCGACTCAGACTCCCTGGACATGGGTCTCAGTTGGTCTAAGGGACCTCTGACAGTGGAACCAGGATGTATCCCTGATGCACAAAAGGACTCTGGGAGCACATTCCCCATGGAGGGTTACTCCCTTAACCTAGAGACAGGGGAGAAGCCTAGTTCCTACTCCAAATGACTTGACAAATGTTGATCCTTCCTGGAAGGCATCCCTGTGGAGTGGGGGGGTGGGTAATGGGATAAGAGAGGGGGCATGGGAGGGAGACAGGGAGAGAAGGAAGGAAGGGGAACTGTGATTGATATGTAAAATAAGGAAAAAAAAAAAGACAGGATCTCTGTTTCTTAAAGTGTGGGAAAACCAAGTTAACTGCAATGGCAATTAAGTGAGGAGGGAAAAGGCACAATGAAAGAGTAGGTAAAGATGCTTATTGTTACCTTGGTGGGAAGGGAAGCAGAAGGGAAGTTGTCATGATGGTTTTCTAGTGGACTGAATGGGTCCCTCCAAAATTCTATATGGAAATCCTGGTTCCCACTTTGATGATATTGGGTGTAGGAATTTGGGGAATTTATTAGGCCAGAAGAGTGGAGTCACCAAGAAAGGGATTAGTGTCCACATAAAAGAGACCCTGGAGAGCTCCCTAGCTCTGTCATACAAAGACACAATAGTAAGATAATTATAAACCAAGAAACAGCCTTCACCAGAAGATGTTGAATCTTCTGGCACTATAACCTTGGGTTTTCTAGTCTCCAAATCTATTTATGAAAACTAAATGTTTGATATTTAAACCATTCAGTTTATGCTATTCTGTTGTTGCAGCCAAAATGGACAAAGACGGTTTTGTAAGTGATGGCTGAATGATTATTATGACTGGAGGGAGGGACAAGACATTTGAGGTACTGGGAAGTGTATGTAGAAAGCAAAGTGATGGTGAGGGAGCACTAGCTAGGCATGGTGATGTATTTCTGTAATCCTGGGTCCAAGAAGATTGAAGCAGAGGATCTGCAGTTCTAGAACAGCCTGGGGTGCATAGTAAGATACAAAATTCAGACCTTGCTGGGTGATGGTGGCGTATGCCTTTAATTCCAGCACTTAGAAGGCAGAGGCAGGTGGATCTCAATGAGTATGATGTCAACCTGGTCTATTAAGTGAGTTCCAGGACAGCCAGGACTGTTACACAGAGAAACCCTGTCTCAAAACAGACAGACAGACAGACAGACAAAATACAGATCTCTAATTCCTTCTGCTCTGAAGTAATTTTCCATGTGTTGAACCCTACAGCACCTCTTCTACTGTTAAGAACCCTATGGCCAGTAGATGGCTGAGCAGGTGTCCTTGCCATGGGGAGTCTGACAACTTGAGTTCAATCCCTGAAACTTACAGTGGAAAGAGAGAACTGTCTCCTGAAACTTGTCCTCCACACATGCACAATAACAAAAATAATTTTTTTTAAAAAGATATGTCTTGGCATTGTGGCACACACCTTTAATCCCAGCACTCAGGAAGCAGAGGAGGTGGATCTCTGTAATTTTGAGGCCAGTTTGACCTACATAGTGAGTTTTAGGTCAGTCAAAACAAAAACTAGGGCTAGAGAGATGACTCAGAGGTTAAGAGCACTAGCTGTTTTTCAGAGGTCCTGGGTTCAATTCCTAGCAACCACATCTGGTGCCCTCTCCTGGCCTGCAGGCAGAACACTGTCTACATAATTAGTTAAAAAAGAAACAAAAACTAAATTTAAAGAAAGATGCAATTCCCCATACTCTGAAGGCAAAACATGTTATCCACATGGAGTACTTGATAAATACAAAAGAGGAGAATGAAGCTATGCATGCATCTATGTAAAATGAAAGATTAGCTGGATGCACCTGAGTCCCATCTCCTTTGGAGTTGGAGACAGAACTGCTTGAATTTCGATTCAGCCAGGACAACACTGTGAGATTCAGGAAGACAGATAAGAGGGAAGAAGAGAAAGAGGGGGCAAAGAGGAAGGCATCAAATTTTAAAACATTTGATGTCAGAATTGTATCAGCCCACTCTTTCTAATAACTCAGCTGACAGGTGACTATAGAAACAAAGCAGGAGGAAGGAATTGATTCATAAACTTCGGAAAAAGTAGTCAGAATCCTTAGATGTTACTCTAACGGCTATTTCAAGAAACAAAGAAAACATGGTACTTGTCAGGAAAAAGCTAGCCTCACTTTTGTTTGCAAACACATTTGAGAAATAGTTTTTCATAACTAACTGTTCTTTGTGTGCTAGGATCTGGGTTATTGTTGGACGTGTCCTATCTAACCTCCTAAGCTACCTGCAAACTCAAAACAACACTTTCAACTTCTCTCTCCTTCATCCTCCTCCTCTTCCTCTTTTTCTTTTGAGACAATGTTTTCTGCTCAAATTTAAGCCCATGCGAAATTAATCATGGAACCCAGGCTTGACCTCCTGCTGGGATTAAAGCAAGAACCACCAGACTTGGCTAGTTTTGTTTTTGAGACAAGGTTTTGCCAGGCTGGTCTCAAACTCTCTGTTATCCAGTAGCTGGGGTTAAGGTGTGAGCCATTCAGATGATTTAAAATATGTTTAAAAGTCACCAGACTGTGGTGGTGCATGCTTTAATTCAGCACTCAGGAGGCAGAGGCAGGCAGATCTTTGTGAGTTCGAGCCAGCCCTGTCTACAGAGCAAGTTCCAAGACAGGCTCCAAAGCTACACAGAGAAATCCTGTCTCTAAAAACCAACCCCCCCCAAAAAAAAAAAATTTTTTTAACGAAAATATCTATGCTAACTCAGTTTGTATGTTTTCATTTTAGATATACATTAAAAATCCTATCACTTGCTGAGTAATGTGGCACACTCCTTTAATCCCAACACTTGGGAGGCAGGGGCAGGCAGATCTCTGTGAGTTCAAGGCCTGCCTGGTCTACAGAATGAGTTCCAGGACAGCCAGGGCTACAAAGAGAAAGCCTGTTTCACAAAATAAATAAATAAATAAATAAATAAATAAATAAATAAATAAATAAATAAATAAATAAAACAAAGCAAAAAAAAAATCTTGTCACTTGGTTGAGAGGAACTTCAGACAAGAAATTCTTTTTATTTTTGTAATTTTTTATTATTGATTGATTGGGTGCTATCATTGAACCCAAGCATGCTAAGGATGCACGCTACCTCTGAGCTATTCCCAGCCACAGAGAATACATTTTGGTAGATAAGTTCTAAGATATAGTCATGTCCTTGGCAGGTCAAAATAGATGACACTTTCAGAACTTTTTTACTTAATTTTTTGAAAATATTTTGAATAAGATCTTATGTAGCTCATGCTGGTCTCAAACTCACCTATGTTGCTGACTAGGATCTTAAACTCCTGCCTCTACTTCCCACTTGCTGGGAGGTAGGTTTTGATGTCTTTATTGCAGAACAGAGATATCTTTTTTAGATCATGTCCCATGGGATGTTGAAGATGGCTGAATTCATGCAGATGCCAACTTCTCTAATTCAATGGTTTGTAACTCTTTAAATCATCTATGAATAGGTTTTGTTTTGTTTTGGTTTTTGGTTTTTCCAGACAGGGTTTCTCTGTATTCCTTTGGAGTCTGTCCTGGAACTAGCTCTGTAGCTCAAACTCACAGAGATCCATCTGCCTCTGCTTCCCAAGTGCTGGGATTAAAGGTGTGCTCCACCAATGCCCAGCTCTATGAATAGATTTTATTTAGAATTTTCTTTTCTTATTTGATACAAGGTTTCACGCAGCCAAACTTTGGTATGTAGTTTCAGCTCGCCTTGAATTTATGATCCTCCTACCTTTAACACCCAAGTGTTTTGATTATGGGAATGCATCATTATGCCTGGCTGTAAGAGGTCCTACAGAGTAGATTTAGGGCTAGAAAAATCACCCTATTACTGACCCATATCCCCATCTCTTGTTTTGTTTTGAGGCAGGATCTCCCTCTGTATCTTAGACTTAGCTGCAGCCCATGCTTGATTGGACCTGGCAGCAATCCTCCCTTAGATTCCTGAGTGCTGGGATTACAGATGTGAGGTACTAGAGTGGAATAATTAGATTTACAAAGGCCAATATAAAGTTCCCATATACTCCAGGATCCTCTATTAACAGCTTATATTAATAGGATATACTTGTTATAATAAATTAATCAGTATCAAAATACCATTATTAACTAAAATTCATGCATTACTTTAGTTGTTTGGTACTGTCTTCAGGGACCCCATTTAAATGAAAACTTACATTTAATTATATTCATTATGTAATTGTCCACATTATGCTTAGTTCATGTTTTCCTATGGCATTCACCATTACCTTATTGGATCACGAATCGGTTTGAAAAATCTGCAGAAAAATGGAAATGCTTGGAACGTTAATTTAAGGGAGGTCCGTCCACTCAAGCATATCCAGAGGCCCTGCTTTATGGGGAAAGGATCTTTCAACATTCATTCTCCAGGTTTGAGATCTTGTTGAAGCTATCTTCTACTATGGCATGTGACCTTTTCCAAAGAGGTATCCCTATGTGGGCAGTCGTTTCTTATCTATAATATGAGGGGTTTGACTTATATGATATCTAAACCTATTTCTATCACATAGAAGACGCTATGGACACCTAAGAACAAGGGCCATCTCAATGGAGGATGAAGGCAATAGGCTGACTAGGGAATTAGATGGCTTAGCAATAAGGATGTAGCTGAGGTTCAAAGAAAACCTGGATTTCGTTTCATGGCTATATGGATTTTGCAAGTCATTTCCTCCTGCTGGGCTCCAGTTTCCTCACCCACAAAATGGAGAGGACCTGCTTCTGGTAGTTATGAAACTCCACGGAGCAACAGAGGAAAATGTATGTAGGAAGATGCCGAACAAGGAACTACGCTTAGAAAAATAGAGCAAGTGGGTGAAAGGCAGAACTGAGGAAGGCGAAGCAAAGCTAAGAGGTTTTTATCACCTATGTTATACCTTTGCACAACCCAACCCCACCCACGCATTGCTGCGGACATTCCACCTTGGTTCCGGCTCCGCCTCCGTCCCATCTCCTCTCCCCTCCTCCCATCTTCAAACGCGCGCCACACTTCCGATGGCCGCCGGGGCCCTAAGCCTTCCCGCCCCGCCCCCTCGCGCGAAGGTCGGGCGCGCTCTCGCGCCGCCACCTCACTCAGCGGCTGTCTGCTCTCTGCTCTTTCTGATTGGCTCAGCTTGTCAGTGACGTAAGCATTCTTCCCTCTCCGCCCCACTCCCCTCACTTACCCGGAACTCGGTCCCGCCTCCTCCTGGCTTTTCCAGACGCTGGTCTGAGTCTAAGCGGCCCCTTTCTCCGCCGCACGGGAGGAGCCGGGAAAGCTGGGGAAACCAGGAAGGCGCTGGCGGTGACGCGCACGCACACACGCACGCACTCACGCACACCCGAGGCCGGTGGGGCGGCAGGCTCGCGCCCGGACTCGCCCCGCACCGCGCCAGAGGCTCGCGCACTCAGCGGGTTGGGTTGCGGTGGTGGCGGCTGCTGTGGGAGCCCGAGCGCTGCGCGTGCTAGGTCCCAGACGCGTTTGCGGCGCTCGCCCCGCCACCCTCCTCCTCCTCTCTCTCCTCAGTCTCCGCGCCGCGTTCTAAGGGAAGGAACGGCGCTAGGCTAGCGAAGCCCGAGCGCACCCCCGGCTGCCTCCGACACCGCCCTGCGCCCCTTGGCGGCCGCGGGCCTCTCTCGGTGCTAGGCGACTCTGCGGGGAGGCGGCGGCGGCGACGGCCGCCGGTCGGTGGAGACTCGCGCTCCCTTCAGCCTCGCCCCTTCGCCTGGCCCTGCAGGGGCCGAGAGGACTCGGCGGCTGCCCTTCCGCTCGGCCCTCGTCGTCAGCCGGTTAGAGCTGCAGCGGTCTGCGAGAGGTCTGTGGGGTGAGGCGGCGGCGGCGGCTCCTCCGGCTCCATCATGTCCGCGGGCGGAGACTTCGGGAATCCGCTGAGGAAATTCAAGCTGGTGTTCCTGGGGGAGCAGAGCGGTGAGTGCGCGGCTCCCCCGCTCCTGGCAGCGGGCCGCGGCTTCCCCGCACCGCCCCCAGTGCGGCCCTTCTGGCCACCGAGGCTCCCCGCCGGCCTCGCTCCCCCACTCTAGCTCTTCTCCGGGGTCCTCTGGCTGCTGCTCCTGCTCGCTAGCATCTATCGGGCGTTTAGCTTAGACCCCTGGTCGCCGTCGGGACACGGTCGCCCGCAGCCAGGCCCTCTCGGGCCGTTCTGTCTTCCCCAGCCCTCACCCCGCCCAGCCTCCTGTCCATCCCTTTCTTCCTCGGCTCTCTGTGGTCTCCTTCACCCCTGCGGGCTTTCTGGGGCCCCACCCTTATTCTTTGCCCCTTTTCCGGTTCCCACTGGAACTGGGAGTGCGGTCCCACTCCGGGAAGCCCCCCACTCCCGGGAACAGGTCCTTCTTGAATCTTGGCTGAAGAAGGGTGGGATTTGGGCGTTGTTTTCCCCTGAGGCTTGGCTCCTAGTTGTGCAGGTCTCCCGGAAGGTGGGAAGTGGTGGTCATAGAAAAAAACAATTCTCGCCCAATTTTCACCTAAATGAAGAATTAGTTAGGGTTAGAGAGTTAATATATTCAACTCGAGGCGACTTGAAAAGTGGTGGCATCGGCAGTGACAATTTTTGTCCCTTGAGTTGGGACTGGTTGGAAAACCTTATTTTCATCATTGACAATTCTTTTGGCAGTGTTGATGCCTTTTCGATCTCTGCCAGATGCTATGTCATGATCAGTTTACTTCGAAATTTTCTCACCTCACTTCCATTTTTTTCTCATTTCAACATGAAACATCATTTGAGTATATATGATGCAAGCAGGGATTAACGGGTGAAATGTTAATCGTTCATTTTTTTTTCTTGAGTATTTTCCAATTACATATTTAAGATGCATGTGAGAGAAGGATTAAAATAATGAACATCTTTGTTTTGTAGGATTGCCTTTGGCCAATAGGGTAGTAATAGAGCTCCTCTCTAAATTAGATTTGAATACCATTTGAACTAACTGATTATCTTATACCTAATATTTCATTGGGTCTTGTGAATGAAATTGTAATGTCATTTACCTTTTCAAGGTCCTGAAGTCACTGTACTTCCTATTAGATACAAGGTCCTAGTTTTGCAATGGTTGTCATTAAGATTACATGTGCCAACAGCTTTGTTCTGTATTATATAAACTGACTGAACAATAATTCAGATTATATTCTTTTTCCCTCCATATTTTAGGTTTATCATTAGCTTGAACTATTTATAACAATTTGGAACTTTATATCAAGTTAATAACTGGTTTCATTTTGTCTTCAGCTGGACATGGAAAATAATTTTTCTTCTTATGTGTTTAGATTTGTCTTCCTTACAACCTTGTAGAATGGAAAGATCATGTCTCCCTCCTGTTTGCTTACAAATACTTCAAGTATAGACATTTCCAGGCTAGCAAGGTGGCTCAGTGAGTAAAACAGGTTCTCACCACCACACTTGACAACCTAAATTCAAAGAAGGGGAGGACCAACCCCAGTTTGTCCTCTGATATCCATGAACCACCTACAAAACAAAAAGTAAACAAAAAAAAAATGTAATAAAATTTTAAATAAAATACACATTTCCTTAGATGAGTAACTTGGTGAAATCTATGAAGTTGATCCTGATCCAGTTAGTGTTACATGGTAGTTTGAGGACAATCCCATACTTAAATTGGTCATTATTAATAAGTAGGTTTGAATGTACTTACTATGCAGTCTAGGGAGATGGTTGACTGCCTCATATTGTGTATAGGACTACTTAGTTTGCACAAAATTCATTAGTATGAGACCTTAAGTTGAGTGTTTATGTTATAAATATTAGTTTTATGACTTCTAATTTTATTTTCACTGTGTTTTTTCTTTTGATGGTAGAGTTACATTCGGGTAGCCCAGGCTGGCCTTAAATTATGAGTTCTCTGGCCTCAACTTCTGAGTGCTGGGATTTCAGGTGTGATCCACTGCACCCATTTTTATTTTTATTTTTTCCTGTTTTGCAATTAGTTTCTTTTTTTAGGCAGTCTTGTGTAATGAGGCTTGCCATGAACTTTGTATAGGCAAGACTTGCCTTGAATATCTGGTGGTCCCATCTATCCAAGTGCTAGGATTACAGGTATTTGCCACTATGTTTGTTTTTATGTGGTACTAGATGAACAGTATACATACTAAGCTGTATCTTCAGCCATTAGTAAATTAATTTTTTTTTAAGTTGGCAAATGAAATGTGTTTCAATACAGCTTTTTCATATTCATGTATGTGTGTGTATAAATAGTCTCACTGTGCAGCCCAAGCTGGCCTTGAAGGTATGAGATCTGCTTGCATCAGCCTCTCAGTTTCTGTCATTTCTTTCTTTACATAACTTACCAACTATTCTATGAATTTCCAACCTTCCCAAGTGGCTACTAAATAATGCCTTGCTACTTGTTAGATTGTGCGCGTGCGCGCGTGTGCGTGTGCGTGTGCATGTGTGTGTGTTAGCCCAGTTAGAGTTACAGAAAATTGATGATAATTGATGATACCTATGCATCCTGCACCTTACTAATTAGTAAACGTATATGTGTTAAAATTCTTGGCTCAATATTGATTTATTATTAACTAAAATTCATTGCTTATTTGTATTTCTTTATTTTTAAAAACCATACTCCTTCTGCTTCAGCTTTCAAGATACACATTACATTAAGTTGTTATATCTCCTTAGGTTTCACTTGCTTTCTTTAGGATTATGTATCCATTCTTTTTGCTCTTTAGAACTGTGAGGTTAATTATCTTTTGAGGTCATCATATTGCTAAGTAATGCCATACAATAGTTTTGACACTGAAAGATTGATCTTTGTCTTCACAGTCAGTGTCTGTAGTTTTCTTATGCATTAGTGAAGATCTGTAGAATCTGTTACATTGATGTAACTTGCTATGAATTATTTATTTTTAGGTTTGTTAGAATTCACAATTCAGCTTTTAAAGACTGTACTCTTTGACATAGCCTTCTTTGTTTCCTCAATAGCATTTATCACATAATATTTTATGTGTTTGTTTTGTCTGTTTTTTAAGGTAGAACAGAGTGCAAGTTCCATAAGATAAAAATTATCTTTTTATGTTCATTGAGCCCCTGTTGCCTAGCATAGAACCAGTCTCATAGTAGCTGCTCAGAAATATTTGGTGATGGAACAATAGTTAAATGTAATAGCAGCCAAAGCTGATTGCCTATATTTTTTTGGTATGATAAAATACACATTTTTCCCCTCATGCAATTAATAGTTTAGTAATAACATTGTATACTTAGATGATTTGATCATGTGCAAGGATATTTCAGATGCTGGAGTCTAGATAGGGGAACTTAGTAATTTAGAGACTTAACCATTTCACTAAAAAAAGCACTTAACTGCATATTACACTTTTTTTTCTTTTTGAGTTAAAGATTTTTTGTTAAAGCTATTTGTTTGTTGTTAATATAGTACACAGAATATGTCAAATGTGTAGATAATAATAGTTATGTGATTTTTATTTAGCTTTTCAAGTGAAAGATACTCTGCTTTATAATAAAAATGAATTGTTTCAATACTTGACAGGTTAGTTAATGGCGTGAATCTTGAAATTTTTCTCTTTATTTTAGTAGTACATGATAAATGTTAAACTACTTAAGTCCTAAAGTCTCCTTCAGGAGAATCTTTTGTTATTATCAGGCTATTGTCTGGAATTCCAGAGGGGCTTTTAGGAATGTCATTAAGTGGTTTATGATGGATTTTTACTGCAAATGTAATTTTTATTGATTATTAGAGACTGTGATGGCAAGGAGACATGTATATCTAGTACTGCTTTTTTCACTTTATATTACCTTTTTTCTGTCAACTTTTTGAACTACAGTATATTAGAAAGGGAAAAAGTGTCAGAGGCTAATGATGCTGAACACTATAATATAGTATAGGGTATAGTATTGTATTGGGTATTATGTATTCTCTGAAAATTCCTTATGGCTAGGGAAGTACTTAAGTGCTTACTAAGCATTCTATTTTCCATACTCTTAGAAAAATTTTTATATTTAATTAATCTTCATAATAAGTCCTGCTTTTTTATTTTATAGATAAGGAAGCTGAAATATAAATAAATGTTGAGTAATTTGCCGAAGGTCAGTGGCCATTACTAACATAGGAAACTTGTACTTTGTGCTCTTGATTCCTACTGTCAAGTTTTAAGGTTTAAAACTAAGATACAGAAAATATTTTCATTGAGACTCTTAATTTGCCAAATGAAGCTGCAAGAAGGACAAAATGGCCTGGTACTATCTAATCCAGTAGCTCTCAAACTGATCTACTGACCCCCCAGACACCTCACAAGAACCTACAAGGGGGATCCATAAACCCCATAGGGGTCAAGACTATTAAGATATTGTATGCATTTCTAATCTTATTACCTTAGAAGTATATAGTGTAGTTTCTAAAAGCAGTCCTGCTATGTTACCCCTGTCAGCTGTAAGAATATAACTGTTGCTGAGTTAAACATTGAAAAGTTTTGCAAATAATGCCACTCAATAAATTATAAAGTAGCTCTTTCATAAAAATTATATTAATATGCAATGAAATTTATGATTTTAGCTATATTAAGTATTTCTAATTTTTCATACTTAGATTTCAGTATAGTAAGTATTACATTCTTTAGTGTCCTCAGCAATTTTTAAGGACTACCAATTCAACCACAAATGATGGTACTTGCTTGTAATTTCAATACTTAGGAGGTAGAGGCAAAAGGATCAGGAATTCCAGGTTCTCCTCAATCACACAGATTTTATCTTATTTATTTATTTATTTATTTATTTTCATAATGTCCAACTTGGGCACTTAATGCAAAAGTGCTTTACTGACTAAGCCATTTTCCTAGTCCCTAGATTGCTACTTCCTGGAGTTAGGAATAGTGATGAATGCCTGTAATTCCAGCATGGGAGGTTGAGACAAGAAGATTGCTACAAAATTGAGGAAAACATGGTCTATAAAATAAATTCAAGGCTACCCTAGACTATATAGTGAGACTGTCTCAAAAAGAGGGTAGAGGCTGGAGAGATGCCATTTAAGAGCATTTGTCTTGCAGAGGACCTGGCCTTAATTCCTGTCCTGGGTCAGAACTATCCATAACTGAAATTTCAGGGCAACCAGTGCCCTCTGACCTTTTTGGGCATTATGCACATGGTCCATCTACATGCCGGTGAAACATTCATAGACATAATCTAAATCTAAAAAAAATACTATTTTTTTAAAAAGGCACCTAAAAGGACTGGGTGTAATGGTGTCTTTCTTTAATTCTAG
Organism: Cricetiscus sungorus; assembly: GCA_030556225.1. Classification (NCBI taxonomy): domain Eukaryota; kingdom Metazoa; phylum Chordata; class Mammalia; order Rodentia; family Cricetidae; genus Cricetiscus; species Cricetiscus sungorus. The sequence continues at coordinate 63,279,245 of JANBXA010000007.1, forward strand.
CAGGTGAAGAGGCAGAGCAAGTGGATTCTGGTGCATTTGAGTCCAGTGTGGTCTAGATAATGAGTTTTAGGCCAGCCACGTTTACATAGTAAGACTCCAAAAAAAAAAAAGTGAGGGAGTGGGGATGCCTAGCATATGGGAAGATTTGGGACTTAAACTTTTTCTCAAGCACCTTTGAGGGGATGACAAATAACAGTAAAAATAATAACACATGCTTTCTGCTTTTTTGTTTGTTTGTTTGTTTGTTTTCTTTTTAAGGGTGTGTGTGTCTGTGTGTGTGTATGCATTGCCCACTGAGGTCAAAAGAGGGCATTGGCTCCCACTTGGAACTGGGGTTAAGAGACAGTTGTGAGCTGCCATGTGAGTCCTAGGACTTGAACCTAGGTCCTATAGAAGAGCACTGTTGGGGGATGTCCTTTTGTATGCTGTTAATAGATGTTTATTTTATTGGTTGGTGAATAAAACACTGATTGGCCTGTGGCCAGGCAAGAAGTATAGTCGGGGCTACCAGATGAGAATTCTGGGGAGAGGAAAGAAAGACTCCATATAGCTACCGAGAGATAGGAGGCCAGGCATTTTCCGGTAAGCCAAGACAATGTGGCAATACTTAGATTAATAGAAATTGGTTAATAATTAAGGGAGAGCTAGGCAGTAAGAAGCTTGAGCCATTGGCCAGTTTATAATTAATATAAGCCTGTGTGTGTTTACTGTGTATAAATGGCTGCAGAACCTCTATCTACACTTAACTGTTGAGCCATCTCTCCAACCCACATATGTATGCATTTCTATGTGTCAACCTCAGGAGCCGTCCATTCTAATTTTTTGAGATAGAGTTTCTTACTGGGACCTGGAGTTTGTCAGTTAGGCTAGGCTGGCTAGCTAGTGAACTCTAGGAATTCACTGATCTTTTTCTTCCCAGTACTGGGATAACAAAATATACCCAGATTTTTCCATTAGTGCTGGAGAGTGAACTCACATTTCAACTAAAGTTTCAAGTAGGCCTGGAAGACCTCAACAATTAAGAACACTTGCTATTCTTTTCAGCCCCTAACTTTTATTTGAAAAACAAGCAGGCAGGTAGGCAGGCTGGGTGGTGGTGGTGTTCACCTTTAATCCCAGCACTCTGGAGGCAGAGTCAGAGGCAGTCAGATCTCTGTGAGTTCAAGGTCAGCTTTGTCTACATAGTGAATTTAGGTTGCAGTGGGAACCTCTAGTGTTTTTGGTTTTTTGTGGGTTTTTTGGTTTGTTTGTTTGTTTGTTTGTTTGTTTTTGAAGACAGGAACTCACTGTGTAGTACTGTTTGACCTGGAACTTGCTATGTAAGCTGGGCTGTCCTCAGATTTACAAAATCTGCTTACCTCTGCATTTCCAATGCTGAGATTAAAGGCATGCCCCACCATGCCCTGATAATTTTAATTCATTTTATGTGAATGAATATTTTGCCTGTGTGTCTGTGTGTGTGTGTGTGTGTGTGTGTGTGTGTGTCGTGTGTGTGTGTGTGTGTGTGTGTGTGTGTGTGTGTATGTATGTATGTATGTATGTATGTATGTATGTATGTATGTATGTAAACCATGGGCAAGCCTGGTGCCCTCTGAGTCTAGAAGAGGATGGTGGATCTTCTAGAATTAAAGTTGGGAGCTGCCATGTGGGCAGGAGGGACCAAATAATCTTCATCCTCTCAAAAAGCAGCAAGTGCTCCTAACCCTCATGAGCCATCTGTCCAACACATAGGTTTTTGTAAGTTCATTTTTCTTTCACTCTGTGTCCTGACTGAAACCCTCAAAAACAACAGCAGCAACAACAACAAAAATTAGTGACTTTTGGCTATCTGCTTCTGTTTAAGAGATAAACACTAAAATCTTTATTATTTTTATTTTTTTTTACCTGTTCTATAAATACTATTGGATTTCACTTGTAGGCCCATTTGAGTTATTTTTTTTGCAGTGCAGATTCTAATGTTAGGTCTTTAGTTCTTGTTGGCCATACATTCTGTAGAATTATTTGCTACTTTTCTGTACAGAATAATCCTGATTGATAATATTCTCATTCTTTGTGTGTGTGTGTGTGTGTGTGTGTGTGTGTGTGTGTGTGTGTGTAGAGGTCAGAAGACAACATTGGATGTTGTTACTCAGATCTTGTCCTTGTTACAGGGTCTCTCGTTGATTTGGTACTCACTGATTAGGCTAGGCTGGCTGATAGCCCAGGAGCCTCAGGAAACCACCTAGCTCTTCCTCCACAGTGCTGAGATTATAAGAGGATGCCTTCATGGCTACCCCCTCCTTCTTAAACCTTGCTTTGGGGCTCAAACTCAGATCCTCTTGCTTGCTTGTGCAAGCACTTTACTGACTAAACTCTCTCCCCAGCCCATTATTATTGTGTTTTTGTCAGTTTGGAGAGATAGGTTAGAGGAGACAGTGTCTTACTGTTATGCAATGCCGAATGTTGAACCATGGACTTTATATATACTGGCTAGGCAAGTACTTTCCTAACTGCTATATTCTCAGTCCCCATAAATGGATTTCTGTTGTCTGTTTTTATGTTTCACCATGTACACATCCCCCTTTCTCTCACAGGCTGATCTGCAACTTGGGATATTTCTGCCGTAGTCTCCTGAGTCCTAGGACTACAAGTTTAAGCTACCATGCCTGCGTCATGAATTTTTTGTTAATGACCATACTTTTAGCTTATTGTGTAGAGAATAGCAGCACTCAAAAAAAATTTTAAGAAGTAAATGACTTTTTTTTTTAAGTAATGAAAAACCGAACATGGGGACTTACTCAGTGTATGGTATAAATCGAAAAGTTAAAGCCAGGGGTTGGAGAGATGGCTAAGAGTGCTGTTCTTCCAAAAGACCCTAGTTTTATTCCCAGAACTTACATTGCAGCTCACAACCACTTCTAACTTCGTTTCCAGGATATTCAACATCCTCTTCTGGATTCTTCCAGCGCCAGGCACACATGTGATGCACAGATACACATGTAGGCAACACACCTATACGCATAAAATAATAATTTTTTGAAAAGAAATTTAAGGCAGGCTTGGCCATACATACCTGTAATTTCTCCACTCACAAGCTTGAGGCCAGCCTTGTCTACAGTGTGAATTTTGTGGTTTGTCCTGATTTTGCATGTTCTTTCCAATCCTTACACACCTCTATATGTTTAACAATCCAGAAGCCTCTCCAGTTGCTGTCTTTTTTAATTTTTATAAGAAAGATTCTATATTTTAGCTGTTACCGTTTAGCTCACCTCTCTGCCTCTGTTCCCTTCCTAGAGGTGGGACTATAAGTTCTAATTCTAATCATATGATTTGTCCTTGTTACAGGGTCTCTCGTTGATTTGGTACTCACTGATTAGGCTAGGCTGGCTGATAGCCCAGGAGCCTCAGGAAACTAACTAAAGGACAGTTAGTTTCCTGTCCTTTGGGATATTTAGAAGGCACTTCATTGATATTAAGTTAGGGTTAAGGGGGCTGGAGAGATGGCTCAGAGGTTAAGAGCACAGGTTGCTTTTCCAGAGGTCCTGAGTTCAATTCCAGCAACCACATGGTGGCTCACAACCATCTGTAATGAGATCTGATGTCCTCTTCTGCTGTGTGTTCATACGTACTGTCAGAAGACGGTACATAATAAATCTTAAAAAAAAAAAAAGGGTTAAGAGTTTATTGAGAATAATAAAAGATGGTCCATTTAGTTTTACTACTTCTTATCATAAGAAAAATACAAGGGCTTTACAAGCTATATACCTTGAACCCAGAAATAGACAAAAATATACATTTTTTTTTTTTGAATTATGTTTCATTGGAACTGGGGGAAAAAAACATCCTAAGTGAGGTAACCCAGACCCAGAAAGACAAACACGGTATGTACACATTAATAAGTGGATATTAGACCTGAAGCAACGGATAACAAGCCTAGAGTCCACAACCCCAGAGAAGCTAGGTAACAAGGAGAACCCTAAAAGAGACATACATGGGTCCTCCTAGGAAGGAAGACAAGATTTCTTGAGAAAATTGGGAGCATGGTGGGGGGAGGCTGGAAGGGAAGAGGGGAGGAGTCCAGGATAGTGGAGATGGGGGAAGGACAGAGAGAGAGCAAGGGAAGAGATTGTCTTGATTGAGGGAGTTATGGGACTAACAAGAAATCTGACACTAGGGAAATTCCCAGGAATCCACAGAATGACCCCAGCTAAGACCTTGAGCATCAGTGGAAAGGGAGCCTGAACTGGCCATCTCCTGTAATCAGATAGATGGCTACCTGAATTATTATAGAACCTTCATCTAGCAACTAATAGAAGCAGATGCAGAGATCCACGTCTAAGCACTGGGCCAAGCTCCCAGAATCCAGTTGAAAAGAGGGAGGAGCAATAACATGAGCAAAGGTGTCAAGACCCACTGAAACATCTAACCTGAGTTAATGGGAGCTCACTGAATCTGGACTGACAGCCGGGGAACCTGCCTAGGCCCAAACTAGACATTTTGAATGAGGATGACAGTCTCTGGGGCCACTGACAGTGGGACCGAGAATTATCCCTAGTGCTTGAACTGGCTTTTTGGAACCCATTCTTTTTGGAGGGATTCCTTGGTCCTACCTCAAAGTAAGGTGCCAGAGTTTGTTGACTTCCCATGGGAAGGAAGCCTTACTCTCTCTGAGGAGTGGATGGGTGGGGTAGGGGTAGCAGGAGGAGGAGAAATTTTTAAAAAAATAAATGATAAAAATCTTAAAGACAAAAAAAACCACTGCATCCATAAATTCATGTTAAGGTTATAACTTGCAGTGTCTTAGCATGTGAGGAGTTTTGGAGAAATAGTTGAACTGAGATAATACTGGGGGGAATTTAACCACATTTGTACTGAGGGGGGAATACCAGATGATAGAGAGATCACGTTGAAGCTTCTGTGCACCAAGAAATTCCAATAATTGGCAAAAACAAAAAAAACCCAGCACCTTTGGAAAAGGATTTGAGCAGGTTCACCCTTGGAAGGAATCAACACTGTTAATACTTTAACTCAGGTTTCCAGTCTCCAGAACTTGTGAAAGAACTCATTTCTGTTGTTTAAGCTACTTGTACTTTATTATGGCATCTCTAGAAAATTACAATGTGTAATGTTTTACAACAAACATTGAAGTCCGTCTAGCACTTCCTGACATCTGTAATAGTAAATATTTATCTTTATTTACTATATAACTACTAACATTTAAAAAAATTAATCTTTTAATGTGTATGGGTGTTTTGCCTGCATGTATGTCTATGTACCATATATGTCTCTGTTGCCTGTGGAGACCAGAAGAGGGTGTGGGATCCCCTGGGATTGCAATGATAACAGTTGTGAGTAATCATGTGGGTGACTGGGAATCAAATGAGCCACCATGTAGATGCTTCTAATCAAACCAGGTTCCTCTGGAAGAGCAGCTAGTGCTCTGAGCCACTGAGCATTCATCTCCTCAGCTTCACTACTAACTTTTTTTTTTTTTGATACCTTTCCCCTTTTAAATTAAACCCAGTTTTTTGATACCTCTCCCCTTTTAAATTAAACCCAGTTTTGTTCTTATTTCCAGGTATTGGTATATTTGTTTTCATATGTAATATTATTAACTAACATTTGATTATTTACTGCATATCATGTCCTATTGTGAATGTCTAACAGTTTTAACTCATTTAATACTTAAAATGAATTCTAAGAGCTTTTCCAAGTAATTGGCTTCTGGACTGGAGCAAGGAAAATATAGGATGTTCTTGGAGTTTCTGGCAAAATGTAAGGAGGTACTTAAAAGAGGAAGGGAGCATGTTGAGAAGGCTGAAGAGCAATGGCAGAGTATTTACTGAGTATGTGCAAGGTCTTAGGTTTGATCTTAACACCACAAAACAAAGCTAGAACCATTCTGAAAAAGTTCCCAATAGAAAAAGCTGGAATACTTTTGGCACCAAAATAATGATAGTATTGGTCTGAACCTTAAAATTATATGAGTCCATAATAATGTAAAATTTTAAAGGGGAACTAAAGTTTTATTTTTATAAAAGACTTCTAAATAAAGGCTGGCAAGATGACTCAATGGTCAAGAACACTGACTGCCCTTCCAAAGGACCAAGGTTTGATTCCAGTACCCACATGGTGGTTCAACAATCTGCAATTCCAATCCCCGGCATCACACACCCTATTTTGGTCCCTGAAGGCATTGCATGAACATTGTATACTGACATAAAAACAGGCAAAAAACCACACATATACATAAAATTTTAAAAAGAATTCTAATAAATATAGTTAGGAATAAAGTAAATAGAAGAATTTCCATTGAAGCACTACAGTAATAATGGCTGTAGATTTTCTTTGATGAAAGCTAAAATCAGTGGACAGAAGTTGGAGAACAGAATATTTGCTTAAATTGAAACACTAAAGATAAGTCGTATTTCAAAGAATTTCTTGATTGAAGTTGTAGAAATATTAGTGAGTTTAAAAGCATTTGAAGAATGTTTTATTTTTCCAAGTAGACAAATTCTTTTGTGGGGAAGAAATTTTCAAGACAGGGTATCTTTGTGTGGCCTTGGCTGTCCTGGACCTTCCTCTGAAGACCAAGCTGGTCTCATCGAACTCACAGAGATCTCTGCCTCCCAAGTGCTGGGATTGAAGGCGTGTGCCACCACTGTCCAACTTTTACAAATTGTTTTTTGAAGAGTTAACTCCACAGATTTAGGAATATTCCTTTAATAGTGAACAGATAGTGCTCTATAGAATAATTATTGATAAATATTTACTGTTTACTAGTTTTTGTTGGTGTTCTTTGCCTCAAAACTTTTGTTTTTATCAGAATATCTTGATCACATATTTTTACTTGATTCAATGTTAATAAGCTATAATGATATTAGTAGGAGGTGGGGTAGGAAGAAAACCATGAGATGTAATATGTGTGAATCTTGTTTACATAAGAAGTATTTACCCAAGCAAAAGGTAATTGATCAACAACTTGGAATTTATTCTTAGGAAAGACAATGGTTCTCAAATACCATTTATAGAACTGCCTGCATTAGATTCCTATACATAATGTTTTTAGAATATAAATGCTAGGGTTGGAATGATAGCTCAACAGTTAAGAACACTGGTTGCTCTTCTAGAGTCTCTGTCCTCATTAGGCAAAATCCCCATGTACATGAAATAGATGATTTTAAAAATCTGAGATCTTGCTGGATATTGGTGCACACGTCTTTAATCCCAGCACTTGGTAGGCAGAGGCAAGTGGATCTCTGTAAGTTCGAGTCCAGCCTGGTCTATACAGCTAGTTCCAGGACAAGCTCCAAAACAATCCAGAGAAACCCTGTCTCAGGAAACACACACACACACACACACACACACACACACACACACACCACACACACACACAGGCACACACGCACGCACGCAGTCAGGGTATAGAGGGTGGTTGCCAGAGGCTACCAGGACACTTAGCCTAATTGGCAAACTATCTCCACCTTGAGGTTTGTTTGAGTACATGAGAACACTGTTGAGTGAAGACTATTCTCTCCCTAATTATGTTGATCTGTGTACTACCCTTGCCTGGTGTGGCCCTTGTTAGGCTGCTGCCTGCCTAACAAGGAGAAGTCTGGCTGGAGCAACCTGTCCAACAATACCAAAACATGAAGGTTCACAATAGTAACTCCAGTTTCAGAGGATCAAACATCCAAAAGCATAAAATAAATTTAATCCATTTTTTTATTTGTTTGTTTTTTGAGACAGGGTTTATCTGTGTAGCTTTGGAGCTTATGCTGGAACTTGTTCTGAGTCCAGGCTGGCCTCAAACTCAGAGATTCACCTGCCTCTGTCTCCTAAGTGCTGGGATTAAAGGCATGCGCAACCATCGAATGACTAATCTAATCTAATCTTTTTAATTAAAAATTAATAAACTGGATATGGTGCACACATATAATCCCAGCACTGAGAAGGTAGACAGGAGGACTCCAGGGCTTTGCTGGCCAGCCATCATAGTGTAAAAAGCAAGCCCTAGGGTCACTAAGAAGTAAACTATGCCTCAAAAAAATTAGGTGATAGGGCTTGAGAGATGGCTTAGCACATAAAAGCACTAGCCATGAAAATCTGATGGCCTAAAATTATTCCTAGAATGTATATAAAAGTTGGATGTTGTGATGTGAGGCTGTAAATACCCCCCCATTCCTGCTGCCAGGTGGGAGGTGGAGTCAAGGAAGATCAGTAGGAAACTAGCCTAAATGCAGTAGCAGAAATAATGAGAGACCCTGCCTCAAAAACAAGATGGAAGGAAAGAATTGACTCCTGAAAAGGTTTCCCTAAGTTCCTTTCTTTTTCTCCCCTTCACTTGCTTGCTCTAGAACACACATGTACTTGTGCTAATTTTTAAGCAAATGAAAATAAGGTAGAAAGTGATTAAGGAAGACACTTAAAAATCCACCTCTGTACTCCATATGCATCTTAACACAGGAACACATACATACACACTAATGAACATATGCACACCCAGGTGCGACTTCCAAGATAAGTGAATAATTTTTGTATTTAACTTTACTTTTATTGTATATTACATTTAATATACTGTGATAATAGTTAAGGTTATATTCTGTGGTAACAGTAGCTGAGAAAAGTGTTGAGATCATAGCAGAAAAGCTTGCCTGCAAGTAATTCTCATTCTCTGCATTATTATATCTAAGGATGTCTCATTTGAGTGATGCAGTTCTACAGCAACAGAAATCTACTAAACCAAGACAAGTTGCTTCAGTAACTCTCAATAACCCTTAAGTTTTAAGACAGCTGGGTATGGTGGTACATGCCTTCTTAGTACTTTGGAGGCAGAGCCTAGCAAATATCTGAGTTGGAGACCAGCCTGGTCTACATAACAAGTTCCAGGACAACCAGGAGACACCCTGTCTCAAAAAACACAGTAAACCATTTTCTATAGAGCTATACTAAATTGTGGTTTTGTTTCCTAAAGTTATATTAAAACTAAACAAAATCAAGCAGAGTAACTACTGTGGCAAATACCTTTGGCTCCAGCTACCTGACTGGATAAGAAGTTCAAGCTAAGGCTGGGCAGTGGTGGTGTATACTTTTAATCCCAGCACACGGGAAACAGAGGCAAGCAGATCTCTGTGAGTTTGAGGCCAGCATCTAGTTTTTTAGCTGTAAAATTAACCTGCTAATTTTCTTTTTCTAAACTTTAAAAAAATATTTGTGTATGAGTGTTCTGCCTGCATGTATGTATGTATGTGCATCACATGTGTGCCTGTTGCCTGCAGAGGTAAGAAGAGGGCATATTGGATTTCTTGGAGCTGGAGTTAGGGATAGTTGTGAACCACAGTATGGGTGCTAGGAACTGAACCTGGATCTTCTGTGAGAACAAAAGTGCTCTTAACTGCTAAGCTTCTCTCTGGCCCGTTTGTTAATTTTCATTGAGGACAGTGTGTTTATGTGTGTGTGTGTACATACATGCACGGGCAGGGGAAGAGTCTTTCTATAGCCTTAGAACTTATTCTGAAGACCAGGGTGGCTTTGAATTTGCAGTAATCTTCTTGCCTCTGCCTCCTGAGTTCTAGAATTACAGATATACACCACACACACAGAGACCAAAGCTTTTCCCAAGGTAAAAGTTGGCAGGAAATAATTTTTTCCTCAGTAATTCTGTAGAGTGAGAATAGGAATAAAAGTTTATAATGCTAAAAACATCTGTTATGTGCAACAGTACTATAGTTGAGAATTAAATACTGTTATGAGTGTGGGGTTAGGGTTAAGGGCTGAGACAAGGTCTCTCTACATAAGCCTAGCTATCCTAGAATTCACTATGTAGACCAGACTGGCCTCAAACTCAAAGAGATCCATGTATCCTTCTGCTTCCTGCGTGCTGAGAATAAAGATGTGTGCCACCATGCTTGGCCAAGAAAAAAAAAAGTATTTTCATTTCAGGGAAATAGTTTAAGCTACAAATACTTTTTAAAACCTGAATTTTCTTACAATACTCTAGAGGTGCTGTGATAGAGGGAAATATAAAAGTTTGATCTCTGTTCATTTTGCAGCAGAGTGAGTCAGAGGAAATAGTTTTAGTCTCAGAGGGACAGAGGTGTTTATTCAACTGCCTAGAGATTTTTATCTATTTCTGGACACGGTTGTGTTCCATTACTCCATTGTTGTGTTTTTCTGTCTTTAAGCCAGTATCCACTATCATACTATCATAGTTTATCATAGTCAGTTTTGAAGTTGTTCACTGATATCAGGATTGCCTTAACCTAAATTATTTGTATTTTTAAATAAACTTCAAAATTGATTTGATAGTCTTTTCAAAAGGCTGTTTTAACTGGGCTTGTGTTGTGCATGATTGAGGAGTCATTTTAGAATTGATCCTTCTTACTCATTAATTCATTCGTTTAATGTGTGCATGTGTTTTGCCTACATGTATGTCTGCACCAGACTTGTGACTGGTGCTCACAGAGTCCAGAAGAGGGAAATGGATCCCCTGGGACTGGAGTCACCATGTAGTTGCTGGGAATTGAACCTCCTCTTAAAGGGCAACTGTCTCTTCAGCCCCCATTGATTTCTTCCTACCAACTCTATAATATATCCTCCCATTTATTTAAATTTTCTTGATTATTTATGTTTGTTTTTCTCTCAGAGTGCTCTGTTGTATTGAATGTTGAGATCTTATACATGCTGTTAAGGATTTTTTATTTGACTGGGCATGGTGGTGCACACCTTTAATCCCAGCACTCTGAAGGTAGAAGCAAGCAGATCTCTGAGTTCTAGGCTAGCCTGGTCTACAGAGAGAGTTCCAGGACAGCCAAAGCTATATAGAGAAACCCTGTGGGTTTTTTGTGTGTTTGTTTTTTTAAAAAGCTGGGCAGTGGTGGTGCACACCTTTAATTCCATCACTCAGGAGACAGAGGCAAGTGGATCTCTCTGTGTGAGGCCAGTCTGATCCACAGAGCGAGTTCCAGGGTGGCCAGAACTTTTACAATAAGGAAACCTGTTTCTAAAAAACAAACAAAAAAGTCAAAATCTAGTCCCTAAAATTTGTGTTAAAATAAAAAATTGGAGCTGGAAAATTTTCAGAAGTTAAAAATACATAATGTTCTTGTAAAGGAACTAAGTTTGGTTCCAATCACTCATTTCAGGGTGTTCACAACTTCAGTTAACTCCAGTTTCTGGTAGATTTCTCATCTCTGACCTTTGTAGGCACTCATACTTTGTATACATACACACATAATTTCTTTTTCATATACACATAATGTAAGCTAATTTTTTAAAAGAAAAAACTTACTCAAAATCATACTAAAATGTCATTGACTGAGTGGTTTTTAATCCTTGCCCACAAAATTTATGTTTTGGGGATATTTAAGAAATTAATTTGTCTGGTTCCTTTCTAGCTTACAGAATTTATTACATTTGTTGTATTGCTTTGATATTTTTGAGACGGTTTTACTATGTAGCCCTGGCTAGTCTGGAACTCACATTGTAGGCTAGGCTAGCCTTGAACTTAGAGATCTACCTGTCTCTTCCTGGAAAGGTGTATGTCCCTCAGCCTGGCTCTTGGAAGGCATTTGTTTTAGAGTCTTTGTGAAGTGATTGAAGAAATAGAAAAGTAATTAGATGTAGTTCTTTTTCTTGGAGAACACAATAATTAGTAAGAAAGTTCCCAATACTTCACTATTTCAGTCTAAGTGGCGCTTTTCCTAAAAATTGCAATGCAAAGTTGAAATATAGTCAGACACAGTGGCACATGCTTGTAGTTCACAGACTGAGGCAAGAGAATGAACAGATTTGCAGCTAGTTCAGGCTACATAGCGAGTTTAAGGCCAGATTGGGCTATTAGCAAAAATTAAGAATGTAGATCTTTGTAATTTCGCTACCAGTGAAACAGACTATGCTAGACCATAACTGATCTGAGCTTGAAATGAGTTTCAGAACAGCTTTACATGCCATTTTGACAATCTTAGATTCTTAGAGCCTTGATGACCCTTCTCAGTGCTATTTGTCCCTCAGTGCTTTTTACTCCCGTGGATCACTTTTGATTCACTAAAATTGAGCATGAGCTGCTGTGAGTTTTGTTTTGTAATACCTGCTTTTGCTTTTGGAATTTGGAATACCAACATGATTGTTTTATTCCATTCTCTTCATTTTCCTCAACTTTTAGCTAAGTACTTTCTGCCTGTGCCCTTAATGTGAAAAGATCATTGAGAAAGCCCTATCAGCAAACTTTGGATAAGACCATTGGATATATTTCCTATTCATTTAGTTATAATTCTTTGAGCAGTGCCTGGGAATCTAATGTATTTAATATGTTCACTAAGCAAATCTCTCTTTTTCAGTTGGAAAGACATCCTTGATCACCAGATTCATGTATGACAGTTTTGACAACACCTATCAGGTACTTTGTTTTTGCTAATTTGTTAAATTTATCTTTTACTGTTTAAAAGTTCATTTATTTACATGCAGTCATAAATATAAAAGTGTTTTCTATGGGTGGCAGTGGTACACAACTTTAATCTCAGCAGTTGGGAGGCAGGGGCAGGTAGATCTCTGAATTCTATCCCACGACAGCCAGAGCTACACAGAGAAACCCTATCTGGACAAACAAACAAAAAAGAAAAGTGCTTTCAATAATGTATAAATTGTTATATAAACACAAAGTATACATAATCTTGTCCATAGTCTTGGCCTTATTCATTTTGCTTCTTTCAAAGTTTATTGAAAAATTATCTTTAATATTATCTTAGAGGGAATTAGAAGTAATACTAAATATTCTTTTCTTATAGAGAATTCATCCAAGTCTTCTACGATTTGTTTTCTGGGAATTGATTTTAGTTTATGATGTCAAAAGAATTCAGGCCATTGTGACAGGAAAGTTATCGTGGACTAACTAGTTCAGCTCACTTGTCAGTGAATCAGAAGCAAGGAGGGACATGCCAGCATGCATCTGCTTTTTCCTTTTTCTTCTTTTTCTTTTAAAATTAGATTTATTCATTTTATTTTATGTGTTTTGCATGTATGCATGTGTGTGCACCATGTGCATACTTTGTGACCATGGGGTCAGAAGAGGGCATTGCATCCCCTGACACTGAAGTTATGGATGGTTGATTTTAATTTTAGGCTTCTTTAACTTATCCACTCCTCCTCCCCACCCCCAGTTTTTACCTTTTAAAATTCTTTATTATTTAACCCAGGTACACAGTATTTTGCACTGTGTTTGTATCAAGGAGGTATTTAGCATTGAATGACAAAAAGAAAAAATTGTTTTCCTTACTTTAGTGCATTACTTTATATTAGAAGAGTCATGTCTCTCTGAAAACATACTTCTGAGTCTCTGGCTGTCTGTGACACCAGAACAAGCCACTTATGTAGGAAGTTTAGACGTTCTTATGTTTAAATTAACAATATTTCATAAAATTGCTATTGGGGCAGATAATAGCCATTCTGATTTGCAAACATTAGGATATTCAGACCAAGATTTGTATTCAGATATTTTAATATTCTGGTAAAAATATACATACAGAAATCCATTGTCTTGTTCTCTATAAAGTGAGAAAATTAGTATGAGAATTAGTTAACTTTCGTGAATGAGGATGAAAGTTGGTCGCATAAAGGGCCTGAGGTAATTAGTCTCCAACACAGAGCTAATGCTTAGTAAATGGAAGCAGTGGACATTGGACATGCTCTTTCTCACTTGGCTAAAGTGTGGTTACATGTATATTTATTTTTCTTTCAAATTTATATGTCCTATTTGTATCTTAAACTGTTTACCAACAAGCTATTATTAGTTGCTAACTCTTTTGCTTTGTTTTATAGGCAACAATTGGCATTGACTTCTTATCAAAAACAATGTACTTGGAGGATCGAACAGTGAGTAATATTTTCAGTGTGCAGTTTTCTGCAGCGCTCCAGGCTAGACCACAAGAATCACAGGTGTAGTCAGTAATTGTTACCATCAGAAGTGCTTAACAAAATCATCAAAATTTAGATCTTAAGAAAAATTTATTGCAGAGTTGATTTGACACTCTTGATTTCTTATTTCCATTTCACATCTAAAGGGAAAAAGTCAAAATTTGTTTGTAGAATCCTGGTGTCCTTAGGCTTATTTTGCTGTCTTGATTTAGAAAAAAGACAAAAGCCACTTGCCTTTAATTCCGGTACTAGGTAGGCAGAGGCAGGTAGATCTCTGTGAGGTCAAGGACAGGCTAGTCTACAGAGCAAGTTCCATGACAGCCAGAACTACACAGAGAAACCCTGTTTCGAAGTCCAAAAGAGAGAGAGGGAAGGAGGGAGGGAGGACAACAGATCAATTTATAAGAGAATTAAAGAAATTTTCATGAAGAAATTAGAGTTGCTAAAGACCTTTTGAGCACCACTTGATCATTCAGAAAGGTTTCATAATTTGTGACTTAGAGACTTTGTCAAAGTGGAACATGTAACAGGGGTTGAATATATTTATCTGTCAGATTTTTATCTTGCTTATTGTTAAGTGTTCCTTTTAAAAATATATTTTGGCCTACTCCTCCTTGAAGAGACTCCTATTATCACCTTAAACAGTGATTTAATACACTCAAAATACTGCATTATCTCTAATTTTTTTTCTTATTTCTGAAGTATGATTTTTTTCTCTTGGATGTTTTCGTAAGTAATACAGCTTTTCTTAAAATGTAAGACCTTGCATGGACCCAAGTCTGATAACGGAAACCAGCATAGGACCGACCCAGACCCCCTGAACTTGGGTGTTTGTTAGGAGGGCTGGGCAATCTATGGGGCCTCTGGTAGTGGATAAGTATCTATCCCTAGTATTCAAATGAACTTTGGAAGCCCATTCCACAGAGGGATACTTTCTCAGCCTGATATGATAGACTTTGAAGATCCCCTCAGAAGGGAGGAGAAAGGGGATGGGTTAGGGGAGGAGGGGAGGGTGAGAGAACTGGGATTGACATGTGAAACAAGCTTGTTTTAAATTTAAATTAAAAAATTATCATTAAAAAAAAAAACTTAGAAACTGCTTTGGGTAAGAAAACTTATTTTTAGGATTTTCTTATAATGTGAACGTGGCAGAAAAAAAGTAAAGAAATTTTTATGTAAGATTGCAGAAATTTATCCTCCCCCCCACTATCTACAATGTTTGGGAAAGAAATGTATAGAAGAAACATACAGGTAGTCACAGACCCAGAAAATACACATTTTAGCTTTAGAGAGGCTCTCAGAGAAGCATTACTTAGTCATCTGATAGTTTGAGGTTTTCATTAACATTTACTTTCATTCTCCCTTTTATGCCCAGTTTGTTTGTTTGTTTGTTTGTTTGTTTTTCTTTTTCTTTTTGAGACAGGGTTTCTCAATAGCTTTGGAGGCTGTCCTGGAACTCACTCTGTAGACCAGGCTGGCCTTGAACTCACAGAGATCCACCTGCCTCTGCCTCCTGAGTGCTGGGTTTAAAGTGTGCCACCACTGCCCAACCCAAAGAGTCTACGTTTTATCCTTTGGAAGATAAGATACTGGGATTCAAAGTTTCAGGGAGGGGTGGGGAAAGCCCTGTTTCTGATTCTGTGAAATCTTACACAAAGCATTTTCAGTAATTGTACCTTCAGAACAAGCAACTTCTTAATACTTCTTGCTTTTTAGAAATGAGTTTTATGTTGTTTTCATTCTTCTGTATTAAACCTCTATATGAGTTGTTTACCCCTCGTGTTACAAAACTCATTCCCTCTTTTTAAGTATTAGTTTTTTGGATTTTTGTTTTGTTTTTTGTTTGATTTTTTTTTTTTTATTGTTGTTTGTTTTTTGGTTTTATTTATTTTTTCCCCATCCCACAGATCAGGCTGCAGCTGTGGGATACTGCGGGTCAGGAACGTTTCCGTAGCCTCATTCCCAGTTACATCCGTGACTCTGCTGCAGCTGTAGTAGTTTACGATATCACAAGTAGGTATACTGCAATGGGTTGACCTTTCTTACTTTTCTTGCTTGTTTGACTGATTTTGTTGTTAGGTGCGATTGCAATTGTGGGACACAGCAGGTCAAGAGCGGTTCAGGAGCTTGATTCCTAGCTACATTCGTGACTCCACTGTGGCAGTTGTTGTTTATGATATCACAAGTGAGTGGGGGGAATTATGCATTTCTAATCTTCTTTCAACCTTTAGCTTAGCTGCATGCATGTTTTGTCTTGTGCTTGTTTTCCTTACTGGCATGTAAAATGTTTTATCATAGCAAAATGTATCACAGACCAGCCAAATCAGAAATACCTTCCTCCATGTTTGTACCAATATGCTTTATGTCTCTGTGCCAGGGTTTCCATCCTCAGAAATTGTCTTTTGGGTCTACTTGTGAATCTTTTTCAAGGCTTCTATAATATTCTCTTATCCATATACTGTTCCATAATTTTAGTTAAAGGAATATTACTCATTAATTTCTCTCAGATTTCAAAGATATTCTGTATTTAAGTCTCTTGCCAAGTATTCTAGAACCTACGTGGCTTTTTTTTGAGACTATAACAAGTATCGGCCAGCTAGTGTTTTCTCTGCTTACCCCTTCCAGTCATTCTTACATAGAGAAAAACAGAGAAGCACAACATGTATTTTTCTGTTAGTCATTTTTGTTTGAGTATGTGGATTCTGTAACTAGTTTTCTTTGTTGCTAACAAATTAAACTTTCATTTCTCTCCAAAAAATTTAAATGAAAAGTGAAACAGTATTTTTATTTTCTTCAAGACCTGAATGCCTTTTGGTCTTTAAGTGACTGTAAATTTTCCATGGAGCATTGGTGACAGCTCTCTGGTTGAAATTATCTTTGTAAATTGTTTGATTACACACATGTAAGGCAATATTTAACATCATTCCATAGACTAGCCCATAATTTACAGGAAAAAAACAAATTTATACAACAACTTAGACTTGTGTAAAATACCATGTCTAAGCAGATGATTTGAGCTAGTCATATTACTAGAGATTTTTGTGTGTTCACTCAGAAGTAGTAGTTACCAAACAATAATTACAGTGGCAAAATTAAGATTATATTCCACAATGTGTTTTTATTTTCTTTTTTAACTTTTTTTGGGTATGTGCTATATGCAGTCTTTCTTCTCTTGCAGCTTTACTTTAGGTTGCTACTTGTTGTTTTTGTTTCTAAAATAATGTTAATTATAATGCATTGGCCAGTTTTGTAGCTTTAAAGTGTTTGTGCTTACTTTAACCAAAGCTTGTCATAGTTTTCTTCTAAGTGGTTAAAACACTAGGAAATTTCTTACTTTAGCTGCTGAAAAGCATATTGAAGTATTCTAGCTAGAATCCAATACTTACCAAGAATGAATTCAGTTAGAAGTGAATCTGATGCATCAAACTAATGAACTTAAGGTCACTTCACATAGACTCTAATACCAAACAAATAAAAGACCAGGCTCCGAGACATATGTACTTTTAATCCCAGGAAGAGGCAGATAGAGGTGGAAGAAAGGATTTTTAAAAATCTGGTTAAAGTGATCACAAACTAAGTAAGCAATGCAAGCACAGTGGTGTTGAAAGCCTTTATGAATTTTCTGGGTGTGTTGGGACTTCTGGCTGACATACTTTTGAAATGCTTTCTTTGTCATGTTTGGTATGTATTAATGTAAGTGATCAAAAAAAGCATTATGGCAATGTAACACCATATTATCTGCTGTAGCTGTCTTTAAGTGTCAGAAAGCTTTTGATTTTTATAATTATGTATTGATTTACAATAGTTTGGTTATTGTCAAAAAAGCTTTTCTCTAAAATGAACTTTGAATATTTTTTTTCTTCTTCAGACTCATTTAGATTACTGACAGTTGTAAGCAGATAAAATGGAGTTACGTTGTA
Source organism: Cricetiscus sungorus (assembly GCA_030556225.1). Taxonomy (NCBI): domain Eukaryota; kingdom Metazoa; phylum Chordata; class Mammalia; order Rodentia; family Cricetidae; genus Cricetiscus; species Cricetiscus sungorus. The sequence continues at coordinate 63,297,055 of JANBXA010000007.1, forward strand.
GGCACATTAAAAATGGGGTCTTAATGTGCTATCCCCCTTCCCTCTTTTAGGGTGTTTGTGGGAAGTGTTGTCCTTCACTGGGGGTGGCATTTTCAGTAACACTAATCCCTCTGTCCACTCTCAATGCCAGATGTTAACTCATTCCAGCAAACTACAAAATGGATTGATGATGTCAGAACAGAAAGAGGAAGTGATGTCATCATCATGCTAGTAGGAAATAAAACAGATCTTGCTGATAAGAGGTATGAAATAAATAAGAACTTGGTTTCTATGTTAAGCAGCATGTTTGTTTACTAAAAATTCTTTTTGAAAAGATATTTTATATCCCCCTCTTTTTAGGGATATACCTGAAATATAAGTATAAAAATTAAATTAACATTTGTTTTGTCTAAGCCCAAAAACAGCTCTTTTACAAAATTGTTAAAACATGAATCCAGCAAGTATTTTCCATTTTTTAAGGTTTAATAAGTGGAGTAATTTTATTAAAGAGCAGACTACATTAAGAAACATCTTTAAAAAGTATTCATAATAATTACGCATATATACTTGTCTTATAAACATTCATGTAATTTTATTATAATCCAGTGATGTGGTCTGTGTTTGGATTTTTTGATTATATGGTTGTACCAGGCTTAGCTAACTGAGTATGAATGGCTTGATTGTAACACCTTAGTCAAATGAGCAAAGCTTATTCAACTCACAAGATGCAAAGTGTATTAACATTCACTATAGAAACCATGTGAATGGTTTTCAGCATTCGTAAGTAGTCTTTTGCATATTCTTTCTGCTTTAGTCTTGAGCACACTGTTTAATTAGTGGCACTTTTACTGTTTATTACTTATTTATTCGTGAGTTGGATATTGAAATTCAGGTGATCAACTTGTGTTATTAACTAAAATGTTGCAGTGTTATCTATGTGTAAAGAATTATGGCAATGTTAAGCCTTCTTTTGCCCAGTAGCAGAAATAGAATTATTAGTATAATTGAAAAAAATTGTTTGTTTGTTTTGATACAGGGTTTCTCGATCTCGCTTTGGCTATCCCAGAACTTACTCTTGTAGACCACTAGGCTGGCCTCAAACTTAAAAATATATCCACCTGCCTCTGCTTCCTGAGTGCTGAGATTAAAGGCGTGAGCCACCTCCACCTGGCACAGTTTACATTTTTAACAGTTGGTAAATTATAATAGCAAATTGACCTGGCTGTCCTGGAACTAACTCTGTAGTCTAGGCTGGTCCCAAACTCAGATCTCCCTGCCTTTGCCTCTGCCCTGAGTATTTGAATTAAAGGTGTACATCACCACACCTGACTTTTTTTTTTTTTTTTTTTTTAAAGCCATCAAGGGTACTGGCTGCTCTTTCCAGAATAATACTGGTTGTTTAATTTCCAGGCAAGGGCTCCATTGCCTTCTTTTGAAATTCTCCGTAGAAAGCAGAAGCAGACACCCGCAGCTAAACACTGAGGTGAACTCTTGGAATCCAGTTGCAGACAGGGAGGAGTGATGAGCTAAAGGGTGAAAACCAGGCTGGAGAAACCCACAAAACCTGTTGACCAGAACAAGGGGGAGCTCATGGACTCCAGTTTGATAGCCAGGAATCCAGCATAGGACTGACCCAGATTCCTTGAATGTGATGTTAGTTGGGAGGACTGGGCAGTCTATGGGGCCTCTGGTAGTGGATCAGTATTTATCTCTAGTACACAAATGGACTTTGGGAGCCCATTCCACATAGAAGAATACTGTCTCAGCCTAGACACATGGGGGGAGGGCCATGAGATATCCAAATGATATGACAGAGACTTCCCATGGAAGTCCTCACCCTCACTGGGGAGTGGAAAGGGGATGGGATGGGGATTGGTGGGGGTACCAGGGGAGGATGGGAGGGTGTGCAGGAACTGGGATTGACATGTAAAAAAAGCTTGTTTTAAATTAAAAAAAATTATAGTAAAAATTATTTTTAAAGAATTCTCTGTAGGTACTAATTATGCATGTGGTAAATAGACATACTATACACATGAAAAATAGTTTAAAAAAAGAAAAGTCATTAAGCTGTATGTGCTCGTTGGTAGACCTCTTACCTAGCATGTTTAAGACTTAAGTTCAATCCCCAGTATGGGGGCAGTTATAAATATACACACAAACACTGACATGTATAGCTCCTAAATCCTGCAGACAGTTAAGTCTTAACTAACATCTGTTTATATAACCAACACCAATAGAATCTTTGTCTATAATCTTATGATTTCATCTTTCAAAAATAAGGATTTGTTGCCAGGTCTGGTGACACACACCTTTGATCCTAGCTCTCGGGAGTTAGAGGCAGGCAGATCTTGGTGAGTTCAAGTTTTAGACCAACCTAGTATATGGAGGGAGTTCAGGACAACCAGGACTACAAAGAGAAACTATCTCTCAAAAACAAATAAGAATTTGACATTAAATTTTTTTTTTCTATAGGCAAGTGTCAATTGAGGAGGGAGAAAGGAAAGCCAAAGAGCTGAACGTTATGTTTATTGAAACCAGTGCAAAAGCAGGATACAATGTAAAGCAGGTAAGTTTTCTTGGAGTATGAGTGTTTGTTCCTGAATTAAGAAAATGTGAAATAATTGTGAGTAAGCTAATCTTTAGTGTTAAGTTCTATTTCACCTAACAACAACAACTAGAATTCATAGAGTGAGAAAAAAGTAATGTAGGTGAGGGTGAGTTCATAAGAGACCAAATAAAAGGGTATCAAATACTTATTGGGGAATACTTACAAATAACAATGAGAGAGCCACTGTGGTTTTCCGTTCTGCCCTGGGGTCAGTGGAAGCTGTGATCAAATCTCTGACTACTACACCGAGAGTGAGAGACCCCTCCTCTTACTTGTAAGAGATCAGGTCCATACATAGAAACCATATCCCAAGACTGGTTCCCCAAAACTTTTGGCAGAATTAATTCCCACAGCACCTCCCTTTTTTTTTGTAAAAAGAAAAAGTACATACCAAATTGTTAAGATTTTACATAGGATGACAAATTAACAAATTCATTGTGATTGCAATATTTCTGAGTATTTGAATTTATTAGTCTTACTACATCCTTGCTTCATTGTCTTAAATGTAAACTTTCCTTATTTCAGAATTTGGTAGTCAAGACTTATACAAGAAAACTAGTATTTGCTTGCTATAAAAGTACATTCTTATTACTTCATTTTTTTTTTTTTTACAAAATGATGGTATTTAAATTTTACAAAAGGAAGCTGGGCAATGGTGGTGCATGCATTTAATCCCAGCACTCTGGAGGCAGAGGCATGTCACTGTACTAGTGGCCACACCCACAAAGTCGGGGTGGGGATGTGGGGGATGGACTTCTGTCCCCAGCAATCATCAATCATCAGTGGCAATAGCTCCTCAGCTAAGAGTAAGGCCTTGTCAGCTCCTCCCCAATCCATGCTGAGATGTTGACTGGCTTGTACTTGTGCAAGTCTAGGTAACCACAGCTGATATTGGTTCATTAACACAAAGGCCATATCACATCAAGAAGGCACCATTTCACAGCATTCCTCCTATTTTTCAGCACTTAAATTCCTTCAACCCCTTTTCTGAGATGTTCACTGAGTCTTGGGGGTGGAGGTGAGTTAGTGAATAGTCACATGCTTATTCTCAGCAGTTTGACAGCTGTTAGTCTCTGTATTAGCCACTGTAGCCACTGCCCCCTGCAGAAAGATTTTGTGAACAAGAGTGAGAGCTGCATGAATAATCTGTGTGGTGGTACACGCCTTTAATCCCAGCCCTCAGGCAGATCTCTGTGAGTTCCAGGACAGCCAAGGCTACATTGAGAAACCCTGTTTTGGGAAAAAAAGAAAAAAAGCATCTAATTGGAGACTTGCTTACAATTTCAGAGAGTGAGTCCATGACAATCATGGCAAGGGAACATGGCGGCAGGTAGGCAGGCATGGTACCAGAGCAGTACAGCTGAACACTTACATCTGATCCTTGAACTGGAGGCAGAGAGAGAAATAGCTAATTGGGAATGGCTGGCTGGGCTTTTGAAACCTCATAGCCAAACCCCCAGGGACACACTTCCTCCAATAAGGTCACAACTCTTATTTTTTCCCAAAACAGTTCCACCAACTACAAACCAAGCTTTCAAATATATGAGCCTATGGGGCCATTCTCACTCAAACCATCACACATATGTACAACTAAATATATAAATACAGTTTCCTGAGTCCATTCAGTGTTATATGCACATAAGTTTCGAGGGCTGAATGCCTGGTATTGAATATTGGGGGGGAGGGGGCTCATCTCTGGGGAAGACTAATTCTCCCTCTCTCAGAAATTGTTAATTGCTTACAGCTCTTCTAGGAATGGGGTCCAATAAGATTTTACACATCTACATTGTGATGTCATCTGTCTTGGGGGATTAAGTTTAAGCAGCCTAGTTGGGAGATTTTTAATTACTGTTTCATTCTGACTACTTGTTGTGGATCTATCTAAATTACCTCATTTTGGTAGATCATATGCCTCTAGAAATTTATTCTTTTCTTTTAGCTTTTCCACTGTAGTAGAATATTTTTTTTAGTTTCATTAGCATTTGTAGTAACAACTCCCCTTCCATCTCTAATTTTATGAATATGGGTCTTCTTGTCAGTTTGACTAAAGGATTGTCTTATTTATCTTTCAAAAAACCAACTCTTTGGTTGATTCTTTGTATTATTTGTTGTTAGTTCCTGATCTTAGTGATTTCTTTCCATCTATTTAGTCAAAGTTTGACTTCTTGTATTTCTGGTGCCTTAAGGTGATTTTCTTAATGTAGGCATTTAGAGCTATAAACTTCCTTCTTAGAACTGCATTCATTGTATCTCAAGGGTTAATTAGGTTATGTTTTCATTTTTATTTGATTCTGGAGATGTTTTTAATATTGTTTGAATTCTTTAAGGACCCACTCATTGTTAGATTGTGTTGTTTGATCTCCTTGAGTTTGTGTGCACTCCATGGTTTTCTTCAAGCTCAGATATTCTGTCCTCTCCTTGATCCATTCTATTACTGAGACTTTCCACAAAGCTTTTTATTTGACTAGATGACATTACTGGAGGGTTAATAATTTTTTGGAAGTTATGTTACTGGGTTTTTGTGGTTTTATTGCATTAGAGGTTTTACTATGGCTTTGTTTGTTTTCTATATTCTTTCAGTTGAAGTACTTGCAATATTCATATGGGACTTTGATATGCTAGAATTTAGTGTGTGGTTCAGAAGCTCAGGGTGCCTGGTATAAGTGTTTTGTTGTCTCCTGGGTTAGGTTATTGACCTAGAGAGAAATAGCTGTTTGATTACACCACTGTACAAAAGTCATACTATCCAGTTCATAGTTGAGGATGAACAACCACAGGTAGTTTATTGGAGTAGACTTCAATTTTAGTTAGTAAGAGTAGGAGATTAATTAGTAAGATTGGGAGAGATGGGGTGGGTAAGGATAAGGATTACATATTAGATCAGTTTGGTGTTGGGAGTAAAAATTGGGATGAGACTGGGCGGTGGTGGCACACAGCTGTAATCCCAACCCTCAGGAGGCAGAGACAGGAAGATCTCTGTGAGTTCCAGGACAACCAGAGCTGTTATATACAGAGAAACTCTGTCTGCCCCCCCCCCAAAAAAAGTGAGATGGGAATAAAATAGATCCCTCACATCCCTACATTTACTATGACCTCTCCTGGTCCTGCAGATCTGGTGTATGTCCAGAGCATAGTTTCCCTTGTCCTGTTACTGTGTTACTATGTATTATGTCAGATTTATTAAACAATTTTGATGGTTGGTTTTTTTAATCACTGTATAGTAGCTGTAAGATGACAGTAGTAAATCCTTACTATCAGTTATCTTGAAGGTCTTAATTTGCCTTCTTGATGCAGTCATCTAAAAGAGGAGTAACCAAAAAGCTATGTCCTCTACTTGCCATTTATTATCATCATCTTAATACCTTTTCTTCTCACAGCTTTTTCGACGTGTTGCTGCAGCTTTACCTGGAATGGAAAGCACACAGGACAGAAGCAGAGAAGACAGTATCCTTTTTGTTTCTTAAAGTTTATTGTCTAGCCAGGTGTGGTGGAGCATGCCTTTAGCCCCAGCATTCGGGAAGCAGAGGACAGGTTTCTGTGAGTGCAATGCCGGTCTACAGTGAATTCCAGGACAGCCAGATCTATGTAGAGAGCCTCTTTTCTCAAAAAAGACAATTTTTTTTTTTTTTTTTTTTTTTTTGGGGGGACACTATGCTTTGAAGCCATGCTTGAGATGTTTGTTATTTGCTTGTTGCTGGGACAAACCACCTGACAAAAGCAGGTAAGGATAGAGGATTTGTTTGCCTCACTGTTAAGATACTGTCGATCATCGTGGGGCAGATACAGCAACAGAGTCTCTAGAGTCTCTCAAGATTGAGAGATAACTAGCCATGGTCTGCAGTCAGGAAGCAGGAGTGAGTGCTGGTATTCAGCTCTCTTTCTCCTTTTTATTTAGCCCAGGACTCCAGCCTGTGAAATGATGTCATCTATATCCAAAGTGGGTCTTTACACCTGACACCTCTAGAAACATTCTCAGTCACTCATTTATCTCCTGTTAAGGACTTGGTCAAGTTGCCAATCAAGATTAACTGTTATAGTTGGTTGGCTGTTACCTTGAATGTAGAAGTCGGTTTCTTAGGTGCACAGAACCTCAGAGGATTTCTGTAGCTAATAGGTCTGGTTATCCAGATGGACTGCTTACTGTAATTCAGATTTTGTTACTAGTGCACTTGCTCTTTTCTTCTGTTCTGTGGGGATGTGGTGGGGTGGGGTTTTTTAGTTTTTTGTTTTTCATGGGTTCTTTTTTGTGTTGTTGTTTTGTATTTTTTAGGGGGGTTGTTTGTTTTATTTTGGGTTTGTTTGATTCTTCTTTTTATTTGGGTCCTGAGACAGTCTTGATTTCAGCTCCAAACTTCTGACCCTTCACCGTCTGAGTATAAAGATTAGCATGTACCAGCTAAGTATATTTTCATATGGATCTCTAGGCTTCCTCACTTGCTTTTTAATAATAATAATAATAATAATAATAATAATAATAATAAAAAAAAAAAAAACTGAAGACTCCCAGTCTCATGGTGTTGCATTTCAAATCCCTCTGACTCTGGGTTTTTCCAGACTTGGCATAAGAAATAACTCAGGATGGAACTGTATTGTAGCTACTTACTTTAGAAACAGCATAGCAACGCACATCTAATATTGATAGTTACTTCTAAGAGTTTTGATTGGATGTTTTCATATGAAGACAAGTTTGTTAAACTGAAGATTTCATGACACTTTGTCATTTTCTAATTTTTCATATAAATTCTGAGTTGTAACACTAAATTTTCCCGCTTATTTGAATTATTTTGAATTAGTCTTACTATATATAATTCTTTAAGGAATTTCATCTTCATACAGTTTTGTTCATATAGAATAATTTTCTTAGAATAAAGTCCCATGAATAGGACTCATTTCATTGAATTTTATTACATATAAAAGATACATATATCTAGAAATAATGATTGAATAGTTTCTAAAGTCAAATATAAAGAGCTTGCCAGAGATGTCAGGGTTCACGCGAGTTAGAACTGTACTTTGCTGTATATGACTCCTTAACTTTTATTTCAGTGATTGACATAAAACTGGAAAAGCCTCAGGAGCAACCAGTCAGTGAAGGAGGCTGTTCCTGCTAATCTTCCCCTGGCATCTTCAACCCTTCTGCGGAAGCTCACTGCTTTGGCCCCCATATTCTTTCATTGACTGCCGTGTGAATATTGGCTTGAACCTTTTCCCTTCAGTAATAACGTATTGCAATTCATCATTGCTGCCTGTTTCGTGGAGATGATCTATTAGCTTCACAAGCACAAAAAAGTCAGTGTCTTCATTATTTATATTTTTTAAAAGCCAAACAATTCAGCATATTCGTGATAACTTTCAGGATTAGATACATTTTCTTAACATTTTTTCCCTTTTTAATGTTATGATGATGTACTTTAAAATGAAGAAAATCTCAGCAGTGTGAATGTGGCTTGTTAAGGAGCAGTGTGTTCACAGCTGCATTTGCCTACCTTCTTTCTGTCTCCCAGCTTTTCTTGTCTCTGCCTTTTCCTTTCCCTGTTCATATCCTCCCTAAACAAACAAGAGGTGGCAAATAGCAGTCCGACCAAGCTCTTAGGAATTATCCTTAGTTTTACAGATGCCATTAGCTCCAGGCCATGAGCCACAATGTCCAAAATTATTCCCCAGCACTGATATAAACTACTTAGACCTTCTTTGAGGTCAGAACTCAGCTATTTCTGTCATGATGGGCACTGTTTGAATGAGGAAAGGGTTTTGTTGTGTCTTCAGAATGAGTCCTAATGAATTTACTGAGTGCTTACAGGTAAAGGAGCATAAAACATTTCTGAACAGAGCAAGTGACCCTTTCACATGAGCTTTTATACACTCTGGGAAAGAAGAGTAGCCAAGTATGTCAGAACTGTTTTTTCAATATTTATTTCATCATGGAGAATTTATAAAAGTTCAAACAGTTCTCCCCAAATTTTTGAATTGTCAAAGTAGTGTGTTTAAAAAAAATCAACACCTTTTAAAGCAGTAGATTCACTTGGGTTTCTTTTCTTAAAAAAAAAAAAAAAAAAATGCTATGAAGAGAAGGCATTGTAAAAATGTTTCCTTTAAGAATCAGCAGAAAAATGTAAATTGACAACATGAGGAAAACTGCTGTAGAAATAATGATATATAAAGTTTACCAACAAAAGAACCCTCGCAGAATGGCAAATACCCCTCTGCTCTGGACATTTGAGGTCAAATTTGAATATGGAAATAATTTCCTTGCAAGCCCCTAGAGGCAGATCAGAGAAAGCATGCATTAAGAGGGAAAGGAGAGAATGGAAATAAAAATTACTATATTGCAGATTTATGCCTTATTTTTTAGCATTTTAAAAATGTTGGGTCTTTCAAGCTGTTTTTGCTTTTTATTAGATCTATATAAATAAGTTAACTAGCAATTTAGTTTTGTATTTAAGCTACAATTAATCTTTTCTTTGGTGATATTTATTTCTTTGCCTTTTTTAACTTTGAAATTTTAGCTTTTGTTGAGTATTTAGAGCTTCATCACCATGGCAATATGTATTTCCCTTGAAGCGTTGCAAACAATTATACTAGGAGTGCACCCTTTTAATCTTTACTAGTTATTGTGAGATTGCTGTGTAAGTTAATAAACACATTTGTAAATACATTGTTTGCAGGGAAAACATTGTGAGTTCTAGCTCAGAAGAAGCCTGCTGAGTTTATGTTGTAAGCATTACTTAACACAGTGTAATGATGAAAAGACAACAAAAATAACTTCACATTTCCTCAACCTCCTCATTGCAACATAATCCTTAACTGGGAAAACCCAACTCTCCCCTCCTCTCCTCTTCCTCCTCCTCTCACTTACTGTCACCTTGTAATAAATACTTGGAGAGCACTTGGATTATGGATCTGAATAGAGAAATACTTTCAGATAATCATTAGCCCACATACCCTGTAACTTATACTCAAAGATGGGATGGAGTTGTAAAGTGCTTTTATAATACATATTATTGTTAAAAGCAAGGATTGACTCTTTTGTTTTATTTTGACATGGCATGTCCTGAAATAAATATCAATTAAATATGGCAGATGGTTTACATTCTTTATTTGAAGGAATTGTGACTGAAATGGGGGGGGGTGATTATCTTCCTACATTGTTGAATTTGATTCTTTTTATGTTATTTTTAAAGTAACCAGGATGCTGCTTTTCATATTGCTCTTTTTATTTAGCTTGGGGTTCTTCAGCTGAAGCAGTAAAGTGTGTTCATAGTCTAGAATTTTTTTTTTTTTAACAAGCACAATTTTGCTGCCAAATATATATAAATAAAACACAAGAAAACAGCTATTGACTTGGTTTCCCATTCCTGCCAGTGTGTTGAGTATGCATATGCTTCTTCCCTCCTAGAGCTATAAAATTCACTTGAAGTAAAATAAGTAAATGAATAGCAAGAACAGATGTGGGGAAGAAACAGGAAATCTGAAATCTTTTCGGGAGTATGAAAAGGGGGTTGCAACTTGAGAGACAGCCCTTACTGTGACAGCAGTAGGATAAACAGTCATGCACCAGATGTGATATTTTGGTCAGTGATGGACCGTATATCAAACAAGGTCTCATACAGTTACAGCTGAGCTAAAAAATGATGTTGGGTAATAGCACAAAATGTCTTGTCTGTGGTAATGTTAGTATAATCTGTTGTGTTTTCAGTCAAATATAAGTAGTGACATACATGATGGCAATAATAATTGATGTTGTACTTCCTGTTACTTTAAAATGTAGTTCTACTTAGCAAAAAAAAATTACAAATGCTAGACCAGCCAGATCCTTATACATATGGTTACTATGTCTCTTGGTCATACTGTTCTTTTGTGTTTAAGCTTGTGGTGTTCTGTTGATTGTGACACCAGCAGGGAGTAGACTATATACCACACAGTCTAGTTTATGGCCTAGGTTTGTGAATAAGTTATACCATCTGTACTCTGTGATGTTAACTTGGTGAGGAGATTGTATTGCTGTTAGGCAAGAAATGACTTTTTAGCTGACAGCAGTGATGCATACATGTAAATGCAGCACTCAAGAGCCTGGGGCAGTAGGATTGTGAGTTAAGGTTGGCATGGGTTACAGAGCAAAACTTTTGTCTTTGGTTGGGGTGAGGCATAACCTTGCAAGCAGGGCTTCTAGCCCCATCTAGACCATTGCTAGCTTTAAACTTTAGCTGGATGTGGTGGCACACACGTTTAATCCCAGCACTTGGGAGGCAAGAGCAAGTGGATCCTGAGTTGGAAGACACTCTGGTTTATAGAGTTCCAGCACAGCCAGAATGACACAGAGGAACCCTATCTTGACAAACTAAAAATAAATAAACTTAAGCTTTATTGGAACTCAGGCATACTTTGAAACCATTCAGATACAGTTGAACACTTAAAACAGTTTTCTTAAAACAGTTTTTTTTGGGTGGGGTGTTTAATTTTGTGGGTTTTTTGGGGGGGTTGGGTTTTTTGTTTGTTTGTTTGTTTGTTTGTTTTTTATGTATACAATGTTCTGCATCCCTGCATGTCAGAAGAGGGCACCAGATTTCATTACAGATAGTTGGGAACTATCATGTAGTTCCTGGGAATTGAACTCAGGTCCTCTGAAAGAATAGCTAGTGCTCTCTGAGCCATCTCTCCAGACATAAAACAGGTCTTATGACCCCAAAGTCTGAAGTATTCACTTTCTGGCCATTTACAGAACAAAGGAAGTAATTTGACTTTGGTCAGCAACACCTGACTCTCCTGTCCCTCTTCCCCATTACAAAAATAAAGGCCACAGACCAGAGAACTTATTAGTTCAGCTGTCTTCAGAGCTAGCATTAGTGCTCCACAATTGTGACGAGAAAGAAGAGTTGATGAAAACAGATAACTGCAATGGGATGGGGCTTAGAGGATTGGCCCTGTGGGTCATGGAACTCTTCAGTGTAAGATTTGCCCCCTCTGCTCAGCTTGATACATGGTTGTATCAGCTCCCAAATAACATGGAGACTTACTATGACAGCTCGACCTTAGCTTAGGCTTGTCCCAGCAGCTCTTATAACTTGAATCAACCCATTTTTATTTATCTACATCCTGGCATGTACTGTCCATCCTGCTGCTTCAATGTCTTGTCTCAGTCCCTGGCTGGCCACCCTGCCTTCTTCCCAGAGTTCTCACCTATACCTCCTGTGTGGCTATTGGCCATTAAGCTTATTACATCAGTCACAGCAATACTTTTTCACACAGTGTACAGAAGTCCCACAACATATGGTCATTCTCAGGGCCTATGCTTGAGACAGGTGACAGCCTCTTCAATGTAGAGGTGTTGTCTTATTCTCAATTCTTGAATCTAGCTTCTAGTCCTGCCGACCTTGTGTTTCCCTTTCTTTGGCTTAAATCAGTTAGTAGGGATTTCTGCTATTTGACAGCCTCCAGAAGCCTGAGGCAGGTTCTGTTTGTCTTTAGCCACCACATTTCTATAAGAACAATTAATTGGTTCTACTTTAGGTGGGGAATATACTGTGGAAAATCTCAGCCATGGGAAGACAGAGGCAAGAGGATCCCTGATGTTTACTGACCAGTCAGTTTAGCCAAACCGTGAGAAATGTCAAAAACAAGGTGAAGATTGATAAAGACACTCTGGCTGTTGACCTCTGACATGCATGTGTGTACACATAACACAAGTATTCTAACATCAGCACACAGTGCCAGCTCTGGATTATCTGTCAGCTCAGGGCATAGAACAGAGACCCTGGCATGGCCTCTCCTTTTAAGTCTTCAGAGATAGCCAACTTCCGTCTGCCATGTTACTGGGTAGGAAAAGCAAGGTCTAAAAATGAGTTGTCCCAAATTGTTCAGCTCACATGCTGTCACTAATTCCATCCAACTTCATAATGCACTCTACCAGTAAATGGTGGGTCACAAAGATGTCCTGAGGAAATAGATCCTTCTGGAGAAACAAAACAACCAGAGCCAGTTTGGGAGCCAGTCATGTCTTTATTAGTGTCTACAGCTGAGCCAATGGAGCCCTCCCTCATCTACTGGGAACTTTAGTGGGTCCTCTAGCTTTTCTGTTGGCAACTGAGACAGGGTAGTGGAAAGGTCTGGGATAGGATCTAATGGAGAGATTGCTTGCCACCTACAGGCAGGCACATGAGGGGTTCCCCAAGCTGTTGCCAAGGTGGGTTAGGCCCCAGAGTGAAATAATGCCACCTCCCACAGAGTGAAGGAAGAGAAAAAGCCTCAGATGGTAACAGTCACAGCAATTGAGCTGAGCTCCTGGGATCAGAAAGGCATTTCCTAATGGAAGCAAGTTTCTAAGGCTGCAGGTCCCAAGGAGCTCACTTATCCCACAGCCAGGAAACCCAGGGGTTAGTTAGTTCAACTGTCACAGAGAAGCTAGTAGTGGGAAGAAGGGGCCAAACTTAATGTATGGAGTAAGGATATGTGCCAGTACTGACAACAGGCAAGATATTCATTATAGTTAAAATCACAAAGCTTCCCTCCATAAAAAGTTCCCATCATCTTTATCCAGCAAGCTCCTTAGCCTGGGGGACACAATAGTCCAAACCCTGCCTCATCCCCAAACCAGCTCTATTCTTTGATTCTTTGGACATGGAAGGATGTTCTCTGCTCATTCTTGCTGCCAATAGCACCCAGACTGCCTGCCTTGCTCCTTGTCCCCACGTGTCCTCAGACTGATAACTAGCTTTGTTGCTTACTTGTGATTGTGATCTCTCAGATACTTGGAACCAAATGAAGTTGTGTTTGCAGTTACCTAGAAGAAATATATCTGTATGTGATTTATGGGGGTGTCTGGCAATAGGGGGTGTCAGCCAAGTCTGCCTGAGATGTTAGTTTCCTCTGAGAGGAAGGAGGCTAAGTGGTGGGAGGGTTGGGCTAGGTGTAGAGAGCTTAATGGAGAGGGAAATGTCAAAATGAGAGACAGGGTTTAAATGGTAGATAGCAGAGGGTAGTCCAGGAAGAAAAAGGTCTTGCTTTCTACGTGCACATCCAGAGGTCAGAGCCCTGGGGCTTAGAACCAGCAAGGTGACCACATGAGTGAGCCTAGGGCGGCACCTGTGGCAGCCCCAGCAAGCATGCCCATGGCCAATGGGGCTCCCGAGCTGTAGCAGGGATCTTCTCTCACTATCACATGAGTCACACCAGGGCCTGTAAGAAGAACCAAAGGGTCAGAGTCAGCCTGTGACTCTAATCCAATCCCATGTTAAGGTATGACCTCATTCTTCTCCCCAGAGAAACTGAGACTTTGAGATCTGCCACTGCATCTTACAGGTAATACATATGCTACTTCTGCTTAGTGAGTATGGTATGCTGTGATTATGCTACAGGAAACCTCAGGATTCCTGGGCCCCTGGGGAATTTAGGCAGTACATCTAGGGATGGACACTAGTAACCAAGATCTTGGGACTAGGAAGGAGGTTGTTGCCATTCCTGAAATAGCCACCTGGGGTCGCCAGCAGCACAGGAATGTCATTGCTGGGCTGTCTGGCTGAGTGGGACGGGCACAGGACGGCTGGGAGATCAGAGCAGTAGGGATGGCTGTTTTGAATCTTGGGATCAAGAGGATCCTACTGATGGGATTTGAAAAATACATGTACCCTAATAGGTCAAAGTTTAGTCTTCACTGATAGGTCATGGACAAGGTTTGGTACAGGATTGTGGTGGGTAAAGGGGTAGGCCAGGGATGCTTACCTGCATAAGGTGGACCATAGTAGCTGCGGACATATGTGGCCTCGTGTGCGTTGGGGGGCACCACTTCATAGTAGTCCTGGTATGGGCTGTAGACACGTACCTGGGAAGTACAGTCAGGTCAAATGCCTAGGAACTTCCTGGTCTGGGTTTGGTCCTGCCCCCTTCATTCTCCTATGGCTGCCTACCCTCCTTCCCAGGTACCAGGAAGCTGACAGAAAAGGCACTGTCTCCCCATAGAGTCCATACCCTTCTCCTAAAACTTCAGCTTTTACATCCAGCTCCCAGTGATTCCTTTTTCATCTTCCTTGGCCTCCTACATTGCTCAGATTTTTCCATGGCTCCCAAATTCCCTTTATAGGCCTAACAACTGTAGTTCTCTCACTTGGAAAAAACTAGATGGTTATTCTTCTAGCCACAGGAAGAGAACTATTTTCAAGTCCTAGCCATGAATTAATTAAAGGAGGACTGGGGCGAAGAAAAGGAAGAGTTGGGCAGAGCATTGAAATAAGGATTATGAAGCATCTACTACAGAGCAGGTCCTGGCAGAGGTGCTGTCCTCTTTACTACCTGTGACCCTTAAAGACAGGCATTGCAGTCTGCACAGCACCCAGGACCCAGTGCTGTGGGCTGAGGCACAGAGGAGGTGGGAGTGCTGCTCTCCCCTTCAGGTTTCTACCAACCTCCCAGAGCCTAGCTCAAAAGTTACCCGCTCCGGGAAGTCCTCCTGGTCTCAGAAGTATTTCTTCCTGGGTTCTCTGTGACTTGGATAATCTCCTTACCCTTTTTCTTAACCTTTCTGCCTGCTCCCCAAATGTGTGCTACTTAAGGACAAGGCACTCAGTTTATGTCACCAGCCGGGGATCCTGCATGACAGGAGCCAGTAAATACATGCATGATTAACAGTAACTGCAGATCCAAACTTGCCACTTTACTCATGGGGTATAGCAGACCTGGAGGGTCCACACCAGAATGACCCAACTCTCTTTAGAAGTTCCAGCCTGTGGTGGTGTTGGTGCACACCTTTAATCCCAGCACTGGGGAGGCAGAAACAGATGGATCTCTGTGAGTTTGAGGCCATCCTGGTGTACACATCTAGTTCTAAGATGGCTAAGACTAAACAAAGAAACATTGCCTCAAAAAAAAAAACAAAAAGCCCTGAGATAGCTCATCAATTAAGAGCACTGACTGCTCTTCCAGTGGTCCTGAGTTTAGTTCCCAGCAACCACATGGTGGCTCACAACCATCTGTAATGAGATCTGGTGCGCTCTTCTGGCCTGCAGGCATACATGCAGACAGAACACTATATATAATAAATAATCTCTCTTTTTTTTTAAAGGTTTTTATTTGTCTAACCTTACTAACACAAATAGATTGTGCTATCTCTCCATCTCACAGCCCTGTTTTTGTTTGTAAATGCCAACACCATGCACTCAAACCAAGAAATCATACAGATATCTTAAAGGGTTTCTCCTTTCTACCGTTTTGTACAAGTGGAGGTATGTGTGCATGCAGAAGTCAGAGATTGAAGCAAGGTGTCTTTTTGAGTCACTTTCCACTTTATTGTTGAGATAGTTTCTCACTGAACTTGGAACTTGCTGGTTCACTCTCACTACCAAGCCAACAAGCCCCCAGCATGCTCTTGTCTCTGCCTTCCTAGCACTGAGATTGTAGTGAACACTACTGTTTTCACATGGGTTCTGGGGTCTAACTAGGGTCCTCATGCTGTCATGGCAAGAACTTTCCATTTTTAGACATGGTTTCATGGAGCCTAGCTTGGCCTTGAACTCTGTAGATGAGGGTGACATTGAATCCCTGATCTTCCTGCCTCTACCTCCCAAGTGCTGGGGTTACAGGAATACACTACCAGGCCTGGCTCTAGAATCTTTGCTCTTTGGGAGGAGTAAGTGAGTGATACACAGCCCAGGCTTCCTGCTTCAGTTCCTGGGTGCTAGGATTATAGGCACATAACACCAAACCCAGCTTTTTCTTTTTTGTGATGTTGGTCTTTGAGCCCAAGGCCTTATGCGTGTTAGGCAGGCATGTACCACTGAGCTGCATCTCCACCTCTTGGCGTTCTTTGCACACTGGCCCTTCACAAGGCCACCAGGTCTTAGAATTTTACCTTCTTGGTATGCTCGTCTGACATATTGGCCGATGTCAAGAGAGTAAGTCCTTGGCTTTATCAACTTGGACACTAGCGTGATCTTGGTAGGGAGAGGTGTTTTTCAAAGGAATGATTAGGGAGGAGTTAGACTGGAGAAGATTAAAGAATCCTCAAAGGAGAGCTGGGGAATCAACATTACTTCATGAATCTGCCCTGAAGCTGCAGTGAGCTGGCCTCAGTGAGACTCAGGAGTGGGTGGAAAATACAACCTCATGTCTCTCCAGGGCTCCTGTCCCTCCACCTCTGGGATGCCCAGAAGAAAACTAAGAGCACCTGGCAACCTGCTGGTCACCCCAGAGGCCTCCTGGAGAGCAGAAGCCCTAGGGCTTCTCCCAGGGCCCCGCCCTCCTATGGGCGGAGACAGTGACGTCCAATCAGTGAATTAACGTAAATAACATTCTGGCCTCATCTAAAACTGCCCTGTTCATAGGTTTATGGTCTTTCAATCCCGGTTTTAGGCATTGCCACTTGAAGTCCCAGGCCTCTCTGTGATGAACTAAGTAACATTGATCAAGCTAAGTAACATCTCAGAGCATGTTTCTCATTAATCCTGGGAGACTTTAGCAAAACTACATCTACTGACTGGCCAAGTATTTCTGGGCTCAGTTGTTCCGAATGCTGCAACCACCAGAAGCCTCACTCCTTATGAAATGCTGGGGATCAATCCAGCCCCTCACTCTTGGTAAGCATATATTCCACTGAGACACAAAACCAATACCAGAAGTTAGTTCTGGTATTTCAGATTTCCAGGCTAGGGGTATATATAGTTGAATGATGAAAGCAGTGCTTGCCTAGCGTGTGTGAAGGTCCGAGCTCAATCCCCAACACCACAGAAACATTTATATGTATGTAAATATACTGCAGTTCCTAGGCCCCACCCCACTTAGGAGTTTCCAGCGCACAGAGAATACCAACATGTTGCTGTCATGTAAGTCCCTAAACAATTCTAAAACACAGCATCAATGAGCAAGAAAAGAGTTTGTAATTGACCACATTATAAGACCACAAGCTCCCATGTCCACTCACACAGCACTGGACCAGGTGCTATGCTGAGCCCTAGGGACAACAAAGGAGTTGATCCCAGAACCTGTTTGCTGGCTGGCTGGACTTGGAATCACCTGGGACACATACTTCTGGGTGTGCCTGTGCTGATTTCTAGAGACCCTCTCCTGAATGGAACAGTACCATCCTATGGTATGGGTTGGAATTCCAGACTAAATAAAAAGGGGAAATGAAAAAGCCAGCCAGACACTGACATTCCTCTTTCTCTGGCTAAATGTGAGCAAGCAGCCTCATATTCCCACTGTTATGCTCCCACACACAGGGGAGTGTACCCTCAAACTATAAACCAACGTAAATCTCTCATTCCTTAAGTTGCTTCTTATGAGATATTTGCTCATCGTGATAAGAAAGGTAACTACTACATCCTGATTCAAAAAAAATACTCAGGGCAAGGACAGATCCAAACTAAGTCCCTTCCTTTCTTTCCTTTCTCATTCAGTGACCTATTTGTGCCAGTTCCTAGTGAAGGAAGTACAAACAGACTGTTCCCATCACTGAGCACTGACTGAGCATATGCTGATTACCCAGCCCCGTACTGGGCTTCACTAGGCAGAGCCAATGAGTCCTGGTCCTTGCCTTGGAGGAAGTTCCTGTTTCAGCCGGTCTAAGCAGACAGGAATAAAGTGACTCTTAGGCCAGGCAGAATGAAGCCAGTGCTAAAAACCAGTGACAGTGGTCTATGTCTTGAGTGGCAGTGCCTGCAGCTCTGGGAGGGCCTCACTGAGGAGGTGGCAGCCTTTGAGGTAGTTCTTTAAGGATGAGCATCCACTGGCCAGGTGAACAAAGAAGCTAAGAGTTTGGGAAGCAGAGGAGGACAGCATAGGTATCAGCAGGAGGAGGTGAGAACTGTAGCAGTAGCAGCAGCAGCAGAGGGCAGAGCAAGCACAGGAGTGAGGAGATGCAGCAAGTCTAGGAGGATACTGTGGGCCTTGAAAGCCATCTGTGGTCCAGTGAGGAAAGGGAAGTGAGCCATTGACGTCTGTGAACAGAGAAATGATGGGACAGGTGGCTTTGGAGGCTCATCCTGATGGCCAGAAAGGAGGCAGGAAGGGCTGAGCTTGCACTTACCCAGATCCTCCTCTCAACCTTACAGGGTTTCCAGGAGAGGGTCGTACACCTGACCTTAGGGCAAACCCGACGGCTCCTGGGTGGGACGGTGGCTCCAGCTGGGGCCTGCTCCAGCCACAGAAACCCAAGAAGGGAGAGGGAGGGAGATGTCAGATGCCCTTAACACCTTAAGGGACTAGAAGATGTTACCAGGCCCCTACCAGAGTCCTGTGCCGGCTGTTCATATGCTGGGGGATGGTCAGAGGTGGGGAAAGGGATGTCAATCACTCAGGAAGGAGAAATGGACCCCTTCTGGCTCCCCCACCTTGGTTTCATGCACGTGGGGATCCCACTCTCTTTACCCCCAATTTCAGCCTCGTCTGTGACTATATCCCCATGAGCCTTCTCCCAGAGTGGGAGGCACATAGAGGTACAAAGCACAGGACACTCCTGCATAGGCTCAGGGACAGAGAAGCCCACAGATACAAATGTGGACAGACAGACAGAAAGAAAAGAAAGAAAGAAAGAAAGAAAGAAAGAAAGAAAGAAAGAAAGAAAGGAAGGAAGAAAGAAAAAAAGATACAAATACAAAAACAAACACAAGCACCAGCCCCAGTAAGCCAGAGCCTGGAGGCCTGTGTATCTAGGAGCAAAAAGATGGAGCATGGAGGGCCAGGCAAAGGTCAGGGGTCAGTACAGCAGGCAAGTGGACAGGCAGAGAGGGAGCATGGAGGTCCAGGCACAGGTGAGGGGTCAGTAGGGCAAGCAGAGGGGAATCAAGACAAGCTTCATAGAGTCACAGAGTGCAGAACGGTCAGCCCTCACCTCCTTCCTGCTGTCTTCAGTGCCACTTACTTGGGCCAGCTTGGCGACTTTAGAGCTCAGAGGATGGTCAGCTGACCTGGCTCCTCCCCCTGATGATTTTTGTCCCCATTTCTAGCTTGCTACAACCACCTCCCACCTGAAAACCCAAGGTGGCCCCCAAGGTCTGGCTGCAGCCCTCTGTATTAATGCCCCCAACCACTCTGATAGCCTCAGAAAAAGGCTATTCCTCCAATTAGACTTTGAGATCCTTCATGACCTGAACCTGATGACCTCAGAGGTCATCTCTCCAATGTCACTCCCTCTATGGTAAACCTTCCAACCAGGCCATTCTCCAGCTCTTGGGTGCACACATTTGCAAACATGCACACATACACATCCATCTTCCCTGCCTCTGTTCATATAGCTACCAATGCCAGCTTCCTCATTAAGTCCACTAACCAAGTCTCCAGTGAAGGCTACTCCGGTGACTTAAGATTGTGAGACTCTGAACAAGCCATCTCCTCTTTCTAAACCTCAGCTTCCCCACCTGTAAAGTGGGACTAACAGGCCAACTGCCACCAAGCCCAGCCCTTGCTGGAGGATGAATGGCATAACCATGCCAGGGGCTTAGCATAGTGTCTGGCCCTCAGCAGGTGGGTATGCTCAAGAGGGTTTCTAACTGTCTTGTCTTCTCTGTTACTTCCCAGTAGACACTCTGTAGGTGAGAGACGTCTCAGCTGTGCCACAGGCAGAAGCAGCAAGCATAGATTCTGGAGTCTGGCAGGTGGGGAGCTATACTGGGCCTCAGGCCATGCTTCAAACCCTCTCCTTAGTGACCAATGGTCAGTCACTAAGCACTCTTCCCTGCATCTCCTAAATGCCTGTGCTGCTCAGCCTGTCAGCCAGACCTGCAGCCTGTTGCAGGGCTCCTAACAGGCCCCTGGGTATTCACTCTCACCCTCTGCTGCTCACTCCCTCCCTACCAGCTAGGCTTTTTGTGCCTGTTTTTGAGACAGGGTCTGGCTCTCTGGCTCAGACTGACCCCAAAATTGGAGTTGTTCTGTCTCTGCCTCCCATGCTGGAATGACAAGTGCACCTGCCTCACCAGCTTCAGGAGGGCATTTTGAAAAACCAAGGCTGGGACTGCAGAGAAGGCTAGGTTAGTAAGTGCTTACCTTGCAAGCACAAGAACCTGACTTCAGCCCCCAGCAAACCTGTGAAAAGCAGGCATGGTGGCATGTGCCTAACCCCAGAGCTGTAACAGCAAACACAGGAGGATCCCTGGGGCTTATTGGCCAGCCAGCCTAAACCGGTGAGCCCCAGGTCCCAGTGAGCAGCCCTATCACAAAAAAATTAGGTGATGGCTGAGCCAGGCAAGGGGTGGCACACTCACTCTTAACCCCAGCACTTGGAAAGCAAAGACAGATGGATATCTGTGAGTTCAAGGCCAGCCAGGGCTGTTACACAGAGAAACCCTGCCTCCAAAAACCAAACACCAAAAAAATAAAGTGATGGTTATTGAGGACCACCACCCAAGGTTGACCTCTGACCTCCACATACCTGTGTGCACACCATACATATAAATAAATTATTTCAAAGATTTTAAAAGACATGTCTGATCTGGTCTGTCCATTCTTTACTTCTGCTTAAAGGCTGTCAGTGGCTTGTTGGTGCTCTTAGTAGACACCAGGATTCTTAGAGCAAGGCATGGCAGTTTATGCCTGTACTTCCAGCACTTGGAAAACTGAAGCAGAAGGAGCACTACAAGTTTGAGGCCACTCTGGGCTGCATGTTGAGTTCAAGGCTAGCCTGAGATTCAAAAATGATGTTCTAAGTAAAAAGTAAAATAATCAATATGGTATTATTAGCACAGGCACAAGCCTGAACCCCAGTTTTCCTTCCCCACCATTCCTCAGCCTGTTCCCTGGGCTTCAGCCACCTCGACATCTTCACCTCTTCAGGCTTTTGCACACACTGGTCCCTCTTACCTGGAAAGCTGTTCCCTTCACCACAGCCCCCACCTTTCACCCAATTTATGTTTATGTTTATCCTTCAAGTCTCAGCTTCAAGTGAACTCATACCTGGATCAGACCACCAAAAGGGTCACATGCTGCATGCCTCTGCCAGGGCAGTGGCCGACATGAAAATGGAATGATTAATTAAGTCATTGTTTTATATCTGATCCCTTCTAGGCTGAATGTAGGAGGGGAGAGCCTACATCCTCTGGTTTCCTTCCCATCCCTGGCCCCTGGCATGGTACAGACACACACTAAGAACCCAATACGTATCTGTTGTGTGGACAAATGAGCCTTAGTCTTAACCATGTGCAGAGAGAAAAATAACCCCACCTCACAGGACTGTTCTGAGTGGCATCATGACTGATACATGCACCCCCCCTTTTCTAACTCCCCTGCAAGTCTCCAGTGAGTCTTCATGGAGGCTTCTCTCCCTTCCTCCTGGGAGCACCTGCTGACTCCTCCCTTCTCCACAGGGGACTGAGTCTACATGAATTGCTCCATTCTAGACTGAATATGCAGAGACCGAGTCTGAGTCACCCATGATTCCATGGCATAGGGGGGCAAGGGGGAGGGGAAGAGAGTGGGGCTCACCGGGGTGGAATTTGCCTCCAATAGTGCTGTCTTCCATGCTCTGCAAAGCAAAACCCATGAGATCATGAGGAAAGATTTTCAGGGTAAGCATATGGGGTTCCCACCTTGAGAATGCTCGTCCCCAACCCAGCCCTGAGCCCCTACCTCTCCCAGCTCTCAGGCAGACAAAAGCAGCTAGTCACATGGATGGTCCCTGAGGTAAGCTAATAACTCTTTGTTGTTGCTAGTTGGGTTTGGTTTTTGCTTTGTTTTGTTTTGTTTTGTTTTGTTTCTGCTTTTATGAGACAGGGTCTCTCTGTGTAGTCCTGGCTGTCCTGGAACTCTCTCTGTAGACCATGATGACCTCAACTCAAGAGATCTGCCTGTCTCTGCCTCCTGAGTTCTGGGATTACAGGTGTGCACCATCACCACCCAGCCTCTTCCCCTCAGTTATCCCAGTTGAGGTTGGGGGTCTCTTAGGGGCCTTCTGAATCCTGATGTCTGAGTGATGCTTGCCACAACCCACCTCCACATTCCGACTTGCACAGCTTCCCAGAGCCATGACCCACGCCTTAGGAATGCCCAGTGGATACAGGACAATTGGGCCTTTGTTGGTTGTCATGGCATCTGACTGGGGTGGACAAGGCAGCTCTATGCTATCTGCCCAGATCTTGGCTGCCCCCACAGCCACACACCCATCTCTTTCCTTCTTCTCCAGGGCAGAGGCCCAGCTGCTCAGGCTCAGGGTAGGAAGGGAAAGAATGTAAGGGAATAGATGGCACTAAGGACAATGTCCTCAGCTTCCCAGGATGGGCTGCATCTAATACTGAGTGTCCAGCTTAATCACTACCAGCTGATTGTAACAGCAGGTCTAGGCTGACCCCTCAGCTCAGAGTCTCACCACCAGGGCACCTCTTACAAGGTCTGTTGAGATGTCACGGGGTATGCCTGCTCCTTTCAATTGGCCTGGGTGAGGGAATCACTTCACAGGCTGCCAAACGTCTGATTCCTAATGTCCAGGGGCCCAGCACCCGAGGCAGGTGTGCATCCATCCCTGAGTTCTCTGTGTATTCACCAATTACCAGTAGTTCTACCATTGTCCTCTGCTCAGCCTGTATGATAAAACTTTCCTAACTGGTCTTAATCCCCTCTTTGATTGCATCCAGATATCCCACTCCACACATCCCATGAATCCACTCACATGGCATCATCCCGAGTCTCTGCACATAGGTGCAGGCGGGAACCCTCCCGTAGGTTCACTGTCAGCAGGCCGTCTCTGCTCCTGCCCTCTGGGGGTTGCACATCTGAAAGAAAACACACATACATGAGAATTCATAGGCCCTAGAGGCCCCCACCCCAGGAAACCACACCCAATGGTAGGGATTGTCTTCTTGGGGTCATTGGTGGTCATTGCTAATCTCTGATCCCATATACTTTCCTGGGAGTCTGCGGTACCCTCCAAACCCTTCCAACCTTCCCATATTACTGGCTTCCTAGTGCATCTCTCAGTTGCTGTATTACACTATGGCTTCAGTCTTGGTTAAAGCATTAGATTCACTGTGTGACTCTAGGACAATTACATCACTTCTCTGCGCTTCCTTCTTTCATCTTCATCCACTCTCAAATACCAGCAGGCATTTTATCTGGACTCACCTCTGGGAAGGAACTCAACCAAGGACCAGTCCTTAACTCATAGCTAACTGACCTCGAGCTGGCAAAGGCCCAGAAGTGTGTGTGGGAGCCCTCTGAAAGCAACCAAGAGCCTTCCAATTGCAGTTCTCAGATACACACAGGAAAGACCCTGAGCATGGGCAGAGTTCCATCCAAGAAGTACTTCTGCTCACCGTGACACTCTTGGCCGACCTTTATGTCTCGGACATTGAAGTGGATAAGCACGCGGTCCTCCTCGTCCTGGGCCGTCTCATCATGGTAGTAACCCAGCGTGCCGTCCAACCACAGAGCAAACCAATTCCGCTTCCAGCGGCGGAGGATGGAGCCTGTGGGATATTCCAGACCCACCAGGGAAGCTGAACCCTGACCCTGCTAGGGGCAGGAGCCCCATATGGGCTCCCCACATCCCCTCAGCTCTGGCTCCCACTCCTATCACTTTTTTCTTGTCTATCTACTCTCTAAAATGAGGGCAAGACCTCTTTTCTACATCCCTGCCAGCCACCCGTCTGACAGGAGGCTCCATAGAAGTGTTGAAC
The DNA here is from genome assembly GCA_030556225.1 of Cricetiscus sungorus. Classification (NCBI taxonomy): domain Eukaryota; kingdom Metazoa; phylum Chordata; class Mammalia; order Rodentia; family Cricetidae; genus Cricetiscus; species Cricetiscus sungorus. The sequence goes on from JANBXA010000007.1 coordinate 63,321,229, forward strand.
TGTGTCTGGCCACTCATACCAACTTGTAGGAGTTTCCAAAGGCAAAGACCTCTCCCTACCAGAAGCCTCTATCTTGTCTCCTATCTCTGGTTTGGGTGACAGTCATTTGTCTCTTTCTTTTACACCACATTGGGGATCTGCATTGGGGACATGAGGTCCTAAACCCCAGCAGGACTGGTGTCTAGCAAATGAACTGAGAATGGACAGGGGTGAGGGATTTGGTGGCTCCTAGCTCAAAGGTCTCCAATCCAGTTCTTCAGTTTACAGCACTGGTTGGATAATGGGCAGGGGAGGGGGGGGCTGGGGTCATTGTGACTTGTGACGCTAAACATTTTACAACTGAAATGGTAATAGGACGTGCAAAATATTGGCGGGCTTCTTAGCCAGGTGCAGAGTTCCAGCACTCGAAGGGAATTCAAGGCTAGTCTGGACTACTGAGAAAGACCCATCTCAGAGAAAATAAATAAAATTAGGCATGATGCCTGTAATCCCAGCACTCAGGTGGTGGAGACAGGAGTTCAAGGTTATATTTGGCCATGTGGCAAGTTTGGGGCCAACTAGAGCTACATGGAACTTTGTATTCCCACAATGCCTCACAACCACCACCACCACCCCCAAAAGAAAGAGGGCTGCTTGGAGCTATGGTTCTGAAAAAGAGATGTCTCTCATTTTGCTCTGGGCCTTGGTCTGTGTCCTGCATGGGTTGGGGGGCTATGGACACACAAGGCATCAAACTTAGTCTGTGTACCTCAAGGGATACAGTTTAGAGCCAGTATGGAATGGGGAAGGGAGGCGGGAATACTGACAGGTGAAAACAGTTGTGTTGTAAGTTAGTGGGGGAAGTGAGACGTGAGATCTCTGACCCAGCTTAGTGCACCAGGGGCAGAGGGGCTCCTCAAAGGAGGGGAATCTAGCAGGCCTAGAAGAGCATGAATGACGAGGAGGGAGAAATATTCACCATGATGTGTAGAGCACACTGCTTCCCTCCTCCCTGACCCAGAATCAGGTGCAAGGCAGACAAGGACTTGACCCAGAATCACTCACTCTGTCTCCACAGCCAGCCGCCCCTCACCAGGGCCATTTCTTCAAAAGGACTTTCCAGGGTGGAATCGGGTGGGACCTGTCAGAGGAGCCAGGACACACAGACCTCACAATTCAATGCAACTCCTGAGAAAGAAAGCCCCCAGCCCTGTGCTCCCTAGAGAGCCACCCTGGAGCCATGCCAGGCGGTGTCTGTAAACAAACATAGGCCAGGCACCCTCTGCCCCAACCCCCAAGGCTCTGCTCCTGCAGAGAATGGGCACACTGTCCCACTGGGGTCAGCAGGCAGCCACCCAATAGGAAGGGGGGGGTTGTGCTGGGATTCAGGCCAGGTTCAGTTCCAGAACCTTGGCAAGTCCCTGCTCCATGCTCCTCTGGCCTGGATGAGGCAGGTAAAGATGGGAGCGAGGAATTCTTAAAGCTCATAAGATGCTAGAAAATAGGATTTGGAAATGGGACCAGCACAAAATTTCAGAGTCAGAGCAATTAATTTCCATGACAGGAAGAGCCTCTCTCACATTGGAAACCCACAGGGGCCGTTTTTGAAGGACATAAAATAACAGCTGTGCCACTGAGCACTGTGCTTGGTACACTTCTTTGCCTTCACCCATTACCTCACTTCAGCCTTCCAGTCATCCTTGCCATCATTCCTATTTTAGAGACAGAGAAACTGGTGCTTGGAGATGTCCAAGCGACATAGACCTTGATTACAAAACAATGGTGCTGGGATCCACACCCAGCCACCTCAGCTTCTCTCCAGTCAGGAGTAGCGGCATAGCCTTTAATCCTAGCACTCACGGGCAGAGGCAGGCAGAGCTCTGTGAATAGTAGGCTAACCCGGTCTACATAATGAGTTCCAGGCCAGCCAGACTTACACAGTAAGACTCTGTCTCAAGAAACCAAAACCAATCAAATTAAAAAAAAAAAAAAAAAAAAAAACCACGAGATGTGCAGGATCAGGCCAGCTCAGAATCTAACTGGGGAGGGGTGGCAGGGGGTGGGGCACTGCTAGTCTTTAAAGTACCCCCTCCCCCTACCTCAGGTAATTCCAAAAGGCATCGAAGTTTGTCAGCCGCTGCAAACCTCCCCAAACAGCCCTGTTAAGTGGAGATTTTCACTTTACAGGTGGTAGAACTGAGGTGGAAGGGACAACGACACATCCCTGTATGTGATGGAACTTGGAGTCCAGGTGCCTTCTCCAACGGCTCATTTACAAGCAAGCACCTCCGCCCTTCCCCCACCTGATCACACCTGTTGCTGGGCAACTAGGGCTGGCACACCTAGAGTGGAAGCCTTGGCCTCTAGTGTTTCTCCTATGGCTCATATCCCTCTCCAAGCTGTGACATAGATCTTACAGAGTCAGGTGCACACTCCCTCTCAAGTTCCCCTGGATGCACCCACCTGTCCACACCTGCTGCCACAAACGCCCGCTACTCGATGAAGCTGTTACCCCAGCCAGTCGCACTGCGCTTTGTGTACCCCAGAGAGCTAGAGGCTTTGCACTCCCCAGGCTGTGCCTGGGACCTAACGCCCCCAGGCCCCGCCCTCCGGACCCAACTCACTCCCAGGGAGGGGGCGTGGTGTGGAAAAATTCAGTGTCTGAGACATGCTGGGATTTGTAGTCTGCAGTTCTGCACAGATGCAGCCTGGAGTACAAGTCCTCTGATGATCCCAGAAAGGGTAAGAGGCTGCACATATACTTTTATTTTCTTCCTCTCTCTTTTTCTTTTCTATTTTGAAACAAGGATCTATCTATATTTCCATGGCAGCCCTTCAAATGATCGACCTGAGCAGCTGGGACTACAGGTGTGTCCCACCACACCAAACCTATTTTTCTATTAAGACATTGATTTGTCCACTTATTTTTCTTAAAATAATTTTGCCCTTTTGGTACTAAGATGTATTCCAGAACCTGCCAAGTACTTAACTACACTCTGTCCTTGACAAAAAATACTTTCTCTTCTTAAGTAGATGTGTGGATGGCTGGGCAGTGGGAGGCAGAGGCAGTGAGATCTCTGAGTACAAGGCCAGCCTAGCCAAAACAGAGTGAGTTTCAGGAGAGCCAAAGGAAACAAACAAACAAAAACATGTGGCTAGGGGGATAAGGGAAATACCTCAGCAAAGCTCCTGCCAACACGCACAAGGAACTGAGTTCAGATGCCCAGAACTGGAATCTTAAAAGCCGGTATGGCAGTCTTGGTGAGAAAGTCAGGTGGGTCCTGTGGCTCATTTGCCTTCCAGCCTCTCTTGACCATGAACCCCAAGCCACCTTGTCTCAGGAAGCAAACCTGGCCTGTAATCCTCAAGAGGTAGAGGCAAGTACTGGAGGCTGGAGGATCATCAAAGGTCAAGGCCAGGCTAATCTAATAGAGCTCCTGGACCACTAATGAGACTTCGTCTTAAAAACAAGACATTTTAAATAAGAACAGAAAGAATGTACAGCTTGAGGTCTCATTCTGAGAAGAGACCCAGAAAGAGACAGAGAGGTGGGAGAGAGAGAGAGAGAGAGAGATAAAGGGACATGCCCCAAAGGTCTGGAGCCATGTATAGATGGTGGCTGGACAAATTGCCCTCATGATACCCAAGGACAGGACATTAAGTTTAGCAGAAGCTGGGCCTGATTGAATAGATCTATAATCCCCAGATACCTGGGAGATTGAGAAGCAAGAGGAGTACAAGTTCAAGACCAGCCTGAGCTACAGATTGAGTTCAAGGTCAGTCTGGGCAACCTTAGATTCCATCTCAAATTTTAAAAAAGGAAGAAAGAGGAGGAGAAGCCAAGAGATAAAGCTGGACTATAATGGGTTAGACCCTAGGTTTCATCTCCAGTACTGAAGCAAAAACAAAGACAAGGTCAATTTACATAGCACATCATGGCCTGTACTCACAGCTACTCTGGAGTGTCAGTCTCGAGGATGCTTCAAGCACAGGAGATCCCAAGAGTTCAAGGCCAACCTGGGCCTCATAGCAAGAGTCCTAATAATTATTATTATAATAAAGAAAAAGAAGTTTTCTGGGACATTAAGATGGCTCAGCAAGCAAAGGTGCCTGCCACCAAGCCTGATGACCTGAATTCTATCCCTAGACCCACAAAGTGGAAAGAGAGAATTGAGTGTTACAGTTATCTCTGACTTTTACAAGTGCAGGGTTACACTGGTGTACACACAAGCACATACACATGATATATACACAGATAAATGTAATTTTAATTTTAAGTGTTTTATTTGAAATGTAAGAGAGGCCCACACCCATAATCACCAGAGACATCTCCAAATTGATTATATTAGCAACTTTGTGCTTCCCAAACTATATATGAAGCTCTAATCACCATCAATGACAGAACTGTGTTATTCTAGAAAAGAGACATTGTCCTGAAGCCAAAGGACTGAACACCATTGTCCCACCTTACACCCGGTTGTGTGCCCCCCAAGGCTAGTCCCATGTAAAGAGACCAAGTCCTTTACAGACTGAAGAAAACAACACCCCCTGGAAACAAAGTTAAGTGGAAATTCTACTGGAGTTGAAAAAAGACTGAGTGTGGTAGCCCACATTTAGAGGCTGACATAGCAGGAATGAAAATACCAGACTAACCTTGAGTCCATGGTAAAGCTATCCTGGGTTACATATTAGATTTCTCACCACCTCACAAAAAAATCTGTGAGCAAATTATATGTAGATATAGATATTGCAGAGAGAAGCCAGGCTCTGTCCTGGTTTTGGATGTAGCATTCTCTAGCTGTGCAAAGCACCATAGCACTCTTGGGCAGCAAGAGCCTGCCTTACCAGTCTGCTGGAGGAGAATGAAGGTAAAAGTAGCGAATGCAAAGGGTAGTGTAACCAGGAGGAAGTCTCTCTTCACCTAAGATGTTCAGAAAGGCTTCGGAGGAGGCTGTGGGGGTCTGAAGGGTCGGTAGCATTTCCCCAGTGTGGACCTAAGAACCCCATGTAAGTGCTGGTAGAAAGTTCAGGGGTCTCTGGTACATTTAGAAGATGAGTAGGGGTTGGGGAGATGGGACTGGCAAGGGACAAAGCTCAGAGTTCCCGGGATATAACAAGGAGTGGGTGGCAGCCTGGACGTCGCAGTTCAGTGACTACCTGAGTGACATTCTTTCGAGACAGGAGGCTAGGTCATATGACTAGTGGGTTAGAAGATCCTAGGGTGCAGTGGTTATGGATCAGAGGCTGGATTTGAAGAGAGGAATATTTGTCACCTGGATCTGCCCCTCCAGCGTCACAACTTTGACTAGCTCAGTCCAAATCCCCAGCTATGCAGGAGCAGACAGAATGCCGGCGACCAGGGCACCACCTATTTGGGAAGGACCACCGCCCCAACTCCCTCCTGTCCCAGAGAAGTCCCCCTTACCGGAGTTGCTGGACTCATGGTTCCTGTGGGTTACAGCAGCATTCCCAAGAAGGTACCAGCGGTGGGATTCTGCTCTGCAGCCTCAGATAAGGGGATCAGGAAAGAGCTACCAAGTGCGCCCTGAAGGGAGAGCAGGGAGGGGCCACACTGGCATTAAAGAAAGTCACGCTCGGGTCCAGCCACCTCCCCAGCTTTCCTGACTGAGATCGCCTCTGCCCTTCTGTTCCTGGTCAAGTCACCTGGTGATTCCGAGGTGGTATTGACCAAGACAGAATTGGGAGGAGAGTGGGATAGAGAAGACAAGAGATGAGGGGCAGGGTTGGGTTCTCTGCCTAGTGTAAGGTGCAGCTACGTCTTCATTCTGAGGTGATGGGCACATCACCCCAGCCGTGACTGTGCAGCCAGGCTCCTTAAGCCTCCCTTCTTGGCTCTTTAATCTTGAACCAGAGCCACCCCAGAACTCCAGCCTTCCGTGCAGTGCGTGCCTCTCTGGGGGATTCACCACCATAGATCCTATTAGCCAACAGCTTATCCCCCCCCCTCTCATCAGCCCCAGGAGCAACCACACCTTCCTGGTTTTCATCTCTGTCCCTTCAACTCATTCTTTGGTCTCCAGAAAGTCCCAGCCTACCCAACTCTAACTAACTTCTCTGCTCCCTGTAGCCGGGATGGGAGGAAGGAGGGAAAGAGAGGAAAGGAAGGAAAAGGGGAGAAGGGAGGTAGAGAGAAGGAGGAAAAAAGTGGGCAGAAATGGGGGAGTAAGGCAGACAGGGAGCTATTTCTCCCTGGGACCTTTAGCCGGCTAGAACTGCTAAAACACTATTATAATCGCTATTACTGTAGTTGATAATGAATTAAGTTCTCACGTAGACACCACGTTTGATGTTCTCTTTCCAGTTTGGGGATAGGATGATCTAACTCCCTCATTAGCAGCTCTTATGATTCTCCCTTGCTGCTCTGGCTGCCTTGATCGACTGCGTCAACAGCCAGGAGGCTGCAAACTGGAAGTCTCCACAGTCGGCAAAAGTGCGCGGGATAACACCTGATGACGGCAGCTCCTGATAACAGCTGATGACGCCAGCTTCTGAAAGTAGCTTCGTCCCAGGCTGCTTCCAGCAGTTTGGATTACAAGGCACGGTGAACTCTAGATGACCCGGCTAAGATGTCTGTCTCCATCCACGCGAGAGGAACTACGCCCCCTCCTGGCCGTACAAAAGGAGTGTTCTACAGAAGCAAAGGTATGATTGGTCCAAAAGTAAAATTCAAAACTCTGTGGCTGTGACTGGTACTAAAGAGGCCATGCGATGAGTGGTCCAAACACGAGGTCTCTGGCTCTCTAAAGGCACATTCTTTCTCTGGTGCTGCACGTTAGGCCTAATAGGAAGCTTCTCCCAGTTTCTTAGCTTCGGTCAGTAATGCCTGCCAGCTGGTAACATAAGGGAAGAAACAGCAGAAGCACTGACAGCCAGGGCATGAAAGTGGCAAAGCAGTCAGCTGCTTGACAGCTGAAAAAGAGCAGCTGAATATTTAAAGAGTGGCCAGGGCAGGAAGAAGGGTGACAGAAACAGAGAGATGGCAAGAGAGCTAGGAGAGCCGAGAGTGGGCAAGAACAAAGTCTGTGAAAGGCCACAGAGGAGTTCCAAAGAGCTGTGAAGTTTTCTGGGCTGAGGATCTCAGACACCTAAGGTCAGCTGTAACACTGGCTGCTGTCAAGATCTAAGGACAGTAGGTCAGCCTGAAAGCTGAAATCAGCCACAGCCAGGGACTGAGGAATCCCAACTTCCCAAGTCTTCACAAAATCTGTAACACTTGCAGGGCTGCATGGCCCATTACTAGAGTCATTCAGGAGGATTGTGACACTACAGGGTACCACCTGCTGCCACCGCCACCTGCCTACATTTAGGCAAACTTTAGGGAGATACGCAGCTGCCAGAGACCAATATTTGAGAGCATCTCCTTGTCTACCACACGATTTCTATCTGGGTGGAACAAAAGGACCCTGAAACCAGAGAGAGAGGAGGGGAAGGAACCACCAAGCAGGTCCTGCCAGTGCCTTGGCTTCAATCCCAACTCTTCCTCCTCCCTTCCCAGATGGGCAACTAGGCACCTTGCACGGTGGGGGGGGGGGGTGTGTAGGAGTGGGAGGGGGTTGGGAGTGGTACAAACATCTAGATTACACTCTCCAGATTTAGCAACCGGAAGAAGTGGGAAGGTTCTCCAAGAAGAGTTCAGGGAAGAGATTCTCCATCAGCCTTGTAAAGAAGGAGACAAAGACAAGAGGGAGAAGGATGCTGGGAAAACTAAAGTAATACCAACACTGAATTCAAATGCTTGAATGTGTCCCTGTAGTGTTGGCCAATGGCTGCTTCAATAAGTTGATGAAAGGTGTGAGCTAGCATGGTGTAGCGGTGCATGCCTGTAATCTCACCACTCAGGTAGCTGAGGCTGGATGATCTAGAATTTTAGAACAACCTGCCCTTTATAGCAAACCCTGCCTCAAAAAAAAATTGCTGGTTTTCTCCAGAGAAAAATACCTTTTTAATATAAATCTTGGGAGTTCATAGACCTGTTGATAATTGCTGTTGAGTAGCTGTTTTATATTTATTAGTTTTAAAATTATTGTTATTTATGTGTACAGATCTTTTTTCCCTGCATGAATAGCTACTTTGTATTTATTAGTTTTAAAATCATTATTATTTATGTGTATGGATCCTTTTTCCTTGCATGTGCTCATGGAAACCAGAAGAGGGCGTCAGAGTCCCTGGAACTTGAATTGCAGATAGTTGTGAGCTGCCATGTAGATGCCTGGAATTGAACCTAGATCCTCTGGTAGAGCAGCCAGTACTCCTAACTACAAAGCCACCTCTCCAAGCCCTATTTCATTTTCTTGGTTTGTTTTTGTTTTTTAGATTTAACTATTTTTGATATATATGTGTGTGTGTGTGTGTGTGTGTGTGTGTGTGTGTGTGTGTGTGTGTGTGTGTTTTGGCAATATGCATGTCTGTGCACCTTGTACTTGCCTGATGCTTGAGGAGACCAGAAGAGGGTGTTGGCTCCCAGGAACTGCAGTTACAGATGGTTGTGAACTATCATATGAGTGCTAGGAATTGAACCTGGGTTTCTAAAAGAGTAACAAGTGCTCTTAACTGCGGAGCCACCTCTCCAACCCCATAGCTGTTTTTTGTTTTTAATTGTGTGGAGGTGGAGGTGGTAGCTGGTGTGTGCATGTGCATGTGAGTTCAGGAGCCAGAGGAGACCACAGACTCTGGCTCTCATGGAGCTGGAATTATAGGTGTGAGCCTCCCAGTGTGGGTGCTGGGAACTAAACTCAGACCCTTTACAAGAGTGGTACATGCTCTTAATCCATAGCTCCATTCTTTTCTTTCTTTAAAGATTGAGGACAACTTTATTATTAAAGTTTAAAAGAAAAAAATTAGGGCAGACAAGCTATAGCCAAGAGGAAGAGAAGGAAGAGCCCCCCCCCCCCAAAAAAAAAGGTTTGTTGCATGCTGACATGGAGATAAGCCGCATAGTAGACACAGCTGTACCAATGAAAGCACACCCAGGCTCTGGGCAGCATTGACAAGAAAGCCAGAAGAGAAGATCATGGGCCTTTCTGAGTAACTCAGAAAGGGAGACAGACCCCAACAGAGCTGCAGGGTAATTCATAACAGCTGCTTTCTTTCCTTTTCTTCAAGTCTCTGCTTGTTTAAGACAGGATCTTACTGTGAAACCTGGGCTGGCCTGGAACTCTTCCTGCCTTTCACGTGCTAAGTGTATAGTGAGCACAGCCCCCAGCCAGACACTGTTGGTTCATTTTTATTTTACTTTTAAACATTTGTTGTACCAGGTGGGAAGGCATGTGCCTTTTATCCCAGAGGCAGATGGATCTCTGAGTTTGAGACCAGCCTGGTCATCAAAGAGAGTTCCAGATGAGCCAAGGTTACATGGTGAAATCCTGTTGTCTCAAAAAGTAAGTACATAAAATTTGGGACTGAAGATATGTCTCCAAAGTTAAGGGCACTAGCTGCTCTCTTGGAAGACCAGGTGAAATTCCTGTCACCTACATCAGCCTGTAATTCCAGCTCCAGGGGAATCTCACACCTCCTTCTGGATTCCTCAGGCAACCTCACATGGGTTGCATGTACTCACACAGACAGACACAGACACAGATACACACACAAGTAAAATAAATCTTGAAAGAATATTGTGAATAACTATATATGCATATAGTTTGTGCATACCTGCACGTGCCATGACAGGTGTGTAGAAGTTGGAGCACAACTTTTTGGAATCAGTCCTCTCCTTCTACTCCATAGGTCCTGAGTATCAAACTTTGGTCACCAGGCTTGGTGGCAAGTACCTTTCCTGCTTAGCCATCTCACTATCCCCAGTGATTTTTTATTATTTGTTTGTCTGTTTTTTGAGACAAGGTTTCTCCATGTAGCCTTGGCTGTTATGGAACTTGATCTGTAGACCAGGCTAGCCATGAACTCAAGATCTGCCTGCCTCTGCTGGGATTCAAGGTGTGCACCACCATTCCTGGCTCCCAGTAGTTTTCTTTTAATCTTCCTGGGTAGAAGGTGGGAAGAGTGTGAACTGATATTCGAGGGGTATGAGATCATACTAGGATTCTCAGCTCCACCAAGTCTGGGCTATGAGATGGCCTTGATTTATCTTGTTTAATCAACTACAACTTCCTGAAGTGAGCAAGCCAACAAGTAGCTTTTATAACTTGATGCCTAGAACTATAGGCACAGAAGAAAAGCATTTTCCTATTTCAAATGTATATGGTAGATGAAGAGCTCACAGATTGTAAGTAGCTTAGGTAATGGTGGGCAGGCTTAAGAAGTCCAAATTCAAATGTGCTACTTATATTTTCTAGAGAGTACTATATAAGCAGAGTGTACGTTTGTCTCAACTAAAAATGGCCCTAGAAATTTGTATCAATAAGTGAATATTTTTCTTCAGAAATATACAAGATTTATTCCATGCCTAAGGCATGGTAGAGCATCAGGCTCTTTATTTTTATTTTCAAGATTTATTTATTTATTATGTATACAGTGATCTGTCTACATGTATCCCTGAAGGCCAGAAGAGGGTACCAGATCTCATTACAGATGGTTGGGAACTGAACTCAGGACCTCTGGAAGGACAGCTAGTGCTCTTAACCAGCTAGTGCTCTGAGCCATCTCTCTAGCCCCGGCATCAGGCTCTTCAAGATGCAATTTTAAGTTGGGTAGTGGTGCATGCCTTTAATCCCAGCACTTGGGAGGCAGAAGCAGGCAGATCTCTGCGAGTTCAAAGCCAGCCTGGTCTACAGAGTGAGTTCCAGGACAGGCTCCAAAGCTACAGAGAAACCCTGTCTCTGGAAAAAAAAAATGGCTGGAAATGCCCTTAGCTCTGTCCATCTTCTGCCCTTGCTGAAGGTCAGAGATACCAGAAGTGTTTAAGCCAAAATGTCTGGGTCTTCCCCGAGCATAGGTCAGAAACAACCAGAAATCAGAGCTGGTTTCTCCGTGTCTCTCATCCTCTTAATGAGCATCACTTCCTGGAAACTATATGTCTTGGCCTGTCAGCCATCAGTCCAAGAGGGGAAAGATGCAGACAGGGCAACAGAAAGCTCTGTACACATCCCATGAGCAAGAACAGAGACATCCCTCTGGGATAATGACTTCAGTGAATCAGCTCAGCGTTACTCCAGAGTATAAGGAATATATAGGATTGGGGAGCTTGGGTTCATTAAGTGGCACGATCCTATCACAAGGCTTAGTATGTAGCAGTAGGGTCCTATAGCATAGCTCCTTATCACAAGTTTTTTTGAGCAGGGATCTTGCCAAGCGTAAAGCTAAAGATAAATCAGGCATCTGGTTTAGAGACAGCTTTCAGATAAGGTCAGTCCTCCAGGCCCGGGAACATTTTCTTGCCCAGATAAGGGCAAGTAGAGAACAGAAAGTCTTACTGGGGAGGGAGGGAGTTCTTTATTGCCAACCTTAGAGAAAGCTGCTAGGCTTATGGCAAATAGATCTCCAACCAGCTAGCAAGGTGTGCAACATGTAAGGATGTGACCCGCCCTGGACCTGGACACCTCGAGAATGGGCCATTGGTAACTAACATGTATCCTCCACCTCAGTGCCTACATCTTGTAGAGCCTAATTAACTCAAAGGCAGGGCCCTCAATAGTACTTTGTTCCCAGGGTCTTTATATCTTTTCTTTATTTTTTAAGACTTATTTATGATGTATATAATTCATGTATAATTTATATATAACACATATCATTTGCTTATTTATTATGTATACAGTATTTATGTATAATTTTGTATTATTTATTTATTTATGTATTTATTATGTATACAGTGTTCTGCCTGCATATATGCCTTCAGGCCAGAAGAGGGTACTACATCTCATTACAGGTGGTTGTGAGCTACAATGTGGCTGCTGGGAATTGAACTCAGGACCTATGGAAGGACAGACAGTGCTCTTAACCTCTGAGTCATCTCTCTAACCCCTCTTCTGGATTCTGTCTTCTTACCCTCAAATTCCTACCTATGAATCTATTCTAAAAATCCATCCTCCTGTGGTTCATGAATTTTATTCTTCAAATTCACATTACAAGAGCCTCAGGGCCACTGACTGAGTGAAGCCCACCTGATGTGTGGAAATCTCCATCAAACTCAGAGACATGTTACCCTCTCCCATATCAAAACAACGTAAAGGCCTTCGGTGTTTCAGGGGTCTGAATCAGCCTAATGTGGTTATTATTGATTGACAACTTGACAGGATCTAGAACCTCCTAGAAGCAATCCTCTTTGAGCAAAGTTAGGCTAAGTGCAGTGGAAAGACACACCCTAACTGTGGGTAGCACTATTCCATCATCTGGGGTCCAGGACTGACTAAAAGAAGAAAGCAAATTAAGGATGAGCGTCCATCTCAGACATAGGTATGTGACCAGCTGCCTCCGGCTCCCACTGCCGTACCTTCCCCACGGAATGGACTGAACCCTCAAATTGTGAACTAAAAATAAGTCCTTTCTTCCTCAAGTTACTTGTGTCAGGCACTTTGTCACAGCAGTGAGAACAGTAACAAATAAGTAACATACTTTCTTAATTCCAGCAGGCAGAGGCAGGTGGATCTCTGTGAGTTTGAGGCCATCCTGATCAACAGAGTAAGTTTCAGGACAGCCAGAATTACACTGAGAAACCTGTCTCTAAAACCAAAAATAGAAAACAAAACAAAACAAAAATCATTGCATGTGAATGGTAAGACAAAGCCACCTGGGAGGGATTCAGCCAGGCTTCCTGGAATAGAGTGAGTATGACAGTTTCATGTGTCAGTCTGGCTAGGCTACAGCCACTACCTAGTCTCCACACCAACCCCTCTGCCAGCTACTTAACCAAACAGGAATCTATGCATATGATATAAGGATACTTTGTAGATGTTTATAACCTGAACTTGAATTTACCTAAAGCAGTAGCTCTCAACCTTCCTAATGCTGTGACCCTTTAATACAGTTCCTCAGATTGCAGTGATCCCCCAACCATAAAATTATTTCATTGTACACTCTAGAGGCAGGGGCAAATAAATCTTTAATCCCAGCACCCAGGAGGCAGAGGCAGGCAGATCTCTGAGTTCTATACCAGCCTAGTCTACAGAGTGAGTTTCTAGATAGCTAGGGCTACACAGAGCAACCCTGTCTCCAAAAAACAAACAAACAACAACAACAACAACAAAAACCACAAAAATTTATTGCTATTTCATAATTGTAACTTTGCTTCTGTTATGAATCATAATATAAATATCTGATATGCAGGATAACTGATATGTGACACCCAAAGGGGTCAAACCCCATAGGTTGAGAACCAATGAAAAGAAAAATGTTCCTTTTTTTTGTTTGTTTGTTTGTTTGGTTTGGGGGCTTCAGGGAGTGTTTTTTGAGACAGGATTTCTCTGTGTAATCACCCCGGCTGTCCTGGAACTAGCTCAGCAGACCAGGCCGGCCTCAAACTCAGAGATCTGCCTGTCTCTGTATCCTGAGTGCTGGGATTAAAGGTGTGCACTACCACCACCCTGAAGAAAAATATTCTTAAATATCCTTTAATATGAGTGGGCCTCACACAGTCTAAGGCTCTGAGTTGAAAACTTAGGCTTCCCTGGAGAAGACAGTAGACTGACTTGCAGCCTTGGCTTCCGCTGAGATTTCTTTCTGTCAGTCTGCCCTCCAGATTGCAAACACCACCAGAAAACTTAGCAAGCCAATTCTATGAAATAAGTCTCTTTATAAAGGAAAACATCTTCCACCATTTCTATTTCTCTGGAAAGCCCTCAGGGAAGAGCCAGACATCTTGCCATGAACTCCCCAGTTGAGTTTTTTAGAAACACCAGATTTGGGAATGCAGGAGGGAAACCCTGCAGCTTAAGAAGCACAGGCACTGAGAATCTCAGAAGAGACAGTAGCTCCCCAGAAGTGGGGGTGCAAATTCTCTCTGAATTGCACCATCTGCACTGTCAGACGGGTGAGGAGTCACTTTTAGAAGCTCATGTCTAGTTGATTCCCACCATGCTGTGTCTCATCTGCTCTCTGTCTAGAGAGGAAGAGGTTTTCCTGCCCTTCTGCACTTCCAGCCAGTGACCAGGAGCCTTAACTTCAGGGAGATCAGCTGGTTTTGAGAAGACAGCCTTCCTTCCAGTTTTGCCTTAAGGTCCCTGGCATGTTTTCTGAAGATCTGCTTTGGTGTGCTTCAGGGTTTCCTTCCGTTCCAAGTAGCGATCATCCTGGAGAGGTCATTTCTCAAGAATCTTGGCTGTCCTGGAACTCACTCTGTAGACCAGGCTGGCCTCAGACTCAGAGATTCTCCTGCCTCTACATCCCAAATAGTGGGATTAAAGGCCTGTGCATCATTGCCCAGCTATCACTCATGTTCTTTTGTCCAAGGGAAGCTGTCAAAGTTCTTGTTTTATTTCCCCCCCTTTCCTTCTAAAGATGCATTTATTATTATTGTTATTATTATTATTATTATTAATTTATTTATTTAATGTGTTTGAGTGTTTTGCCTTCCTCCTTGTATGTCTGTGTACCATGTTTGGTGTCCACGGAGACCTGAAGAAGGCATGGGATCTTTTGGAACTGGAGTTAGAGGTGGCTGTGAGCTGCCATGTGGGTGCTGTCAATCAAACCTGGGTCCTCTGCAAGATCAGCCAGTGGTCTTAACAGCTGAGCCATCTCTCCAGCCCCTTCTTTTTTCACCAAACTGGGATGGAATCCAGGGTCTTTTATCTTTGGCTAGAATTCCTCTTCACTTGACTCAAAATTCCCCATGTTCTAGAATTCTGTTGGAAAGTCCTGCGTGTGTCTCTTGTTCTTTGAAAGAGGATTTTTATTTTTTTATTTATTTATTTTTTTTTTGAGGCAGGGCCTTTCTACATAGCCCTGGTTGTCCTAGAACTCACTATGAGACCAGGTTGGCCTCAAACTCACAGGATCTGTTTGCTTCTGCATCCTGATTGCTGGAACAAAAAAAAAAAAAAAAAAGAAAAATGGTGCTACCATGCTTGGCTCTGTCTATAATAGTTTTAACTTTGAGTTTGTTTTTTTTCCCATTGAGTTTATTGACTTGATTTCATCTTCTGGGAACAGGATCTTCAATAAAAAATATCAAATAAGTGTGATCTGAATATTGAAGTTTTCCTTTTCTTGGGTGGCTTGCTGCTAAGCAGGGGGAAAACCAGCTGGCTGGGCCTGTCTAGGACAACAGGCTACTGGGTTTGATCTGTTTTCACTACAAGGAGATGCTTGGCAAAAAAAAAAACATAGAGGAACTTGTGCTGAAATGGGAATGGTATGTTCCTGACCCTCAACAGAAGATAGTTTGTTTCAGTGTTGAACATCTCTGCCTGTGGCACAGTTAATGTGTATCAGGTAGCGTGTGTTAGCCCAGCGCTCTAAGGTGTAGGGTCTCATTGCCTGGCTGTAGGCAAAGATTTGGTCTCACACTGCCCGGTACTTCTGTGCAGCAGTCCTGAGCCCCAGCCTAGGAATATAGGTCAGTAGGTGGAGGAGTGGAAACCTAGCAAGCACAAAGCCCTGGGTTTGATCCATGTAAATCAGGCTTGGAGACAATTATTCCAGAACCCAGGAGGCGGTGACAGGAGTATCAGAAGTTCAAAGTTGGTCAGGTAAAAAATTCCAGATCATCTTGGGTTACATGAGATTCTGTTTTAAAGGGAGAAACAAAACAAAACAAAAACCCATCAAAGGCCTCAGCACCACCTGCATTCACCCACAGTATAGATCTATAGGAAGATGAAGCATCTCCATGGCAACCAGGCTACAAGAAGCACACCGCTTTCCCCAAATTCTGCTGGGTCAAGGCACACTGTGGAGGACATAAATGAGGTTCCATTCAGAGCCAAGCATGTGCCCGCCAGCCCAACAACCTGAATGGAGAGGGTGAGAAAGGAAGTAAGGCAGGGACAGAATGGATCCCATCTGTAGTAGTTCACATTGGTCAACCTTGTGTATGGCTGATGCTTCCCTCTACCAAGTGTCCCCTTCTACGGTCCCAAAGCCTCTTTTCCTTCCTTTTGCTGCCCACACAGGCAACAAGATCCGGCCATAGTTCCTGGACCTCTTCATTTCTGTGTGTTCAGGGTCCAGAGCAAGGTACAGAGGAAGAGCTTGCTGCTGTATGTTTGAGGAGGAATGGCAGCCACCCGGAGCCACCATGAAGACTTGGCTCAGCAGACTCGGCAGGAAGTGTCCTTGGAAAAGCAAGAGGCTGCTTTCCTACCTTGGGTCAGTGAGAGAATAGCAGAATTGCTGGTGGCTGGTCTGTGCTGGACTCCCCCATCCTTCCGACTTGCAGACTCTGAACATTGCCTAGCCTCACAGTCTAGTCTTCTCCCCTCCCACCTATGGGTGGCAGCACTGTCCAGCTCTAAAGAACCTTGTGAAGATTAACATGAGGACAGATATGGGGGGGGGGGGGGGGGGGGACTTGATGCCTTCTAGTAAACATTTGTTTTGTTTTTTAGATTTTTTTGGAGCCTGTCCTGGAACTTGCTCAGTTGCTCAGTAGACCAGCCTGGCCTCAAACTCACAGAGATCCACCTACCTCTACCTCCTTCACCACCCAGCTGCTTTTTTTTTTTTTTTTTTTTTTTTAAATAGGGACTTACTATGTAGCCCCAGCTGGCCCTTGGAATTCACAGTTCCCTTGTCTCTGCCTCCTAAGTACTTGGATTAGGGGTGAGTGCTATAACATCCAGCTTAGTGGGTGATGGTTGGACCAGAAGAGGGTATCAAATCCCTTGGAATGTGAAGTTGATTGTGAGGCTTCCTGATGTGGGTGCTGGGAACAGAACCTGTGTCCTCTGCAAGAACAGAAAGTGCTTTCAACCCTTGAGCCATCTCTCTTGTCCCTCAGCTGAGTGAACATACCCAAGGTATCTGCAATCCCTTCTGTTAACCAGGTGTTTTATTAGTAAGAGCATTAAGAAATGTGTGTGTGTGTGTGTGTGTGTGTGTGTGTGTGTGTGTGTGTGTGTGTGTGTTTAAAGTTATAGACATTGTTATGGAGAAATAAGTGCAGAAGATTCTGAAGACCAAAATGATAACTGCATTTGAACAAAGGTGGGGATGTTTCTGGGACAGCACACACTTGCAGAGGAGCCTCCAGTGAGGAATCTGCAAGCCTTACAGGGCTCCTGGCTGCCAGAGAGCAGAGTTTCTGAGCAACTTTTAGTGTTCCTGGCTCAAAGTATGCTGAGTCTAGTGCCAGCCACCTTGGTGCCTCCAAGGGTGGCTGTCTGAGGGCAGGAGGAGGACTACTCAGCAAGGTCCCTGTCATCAGAGGTCTTAAGCCTTGGCTGCCTCCTCTGTGATGGCACTACCTAGTGTGTAGTAAACGTGTCTGGTAGTGCCAGCAAGGTGGCTGCTGCCAATCCCTGGAACCCACACGGTGCAAGGCTAGAACTAATTCTCTCAGGCTGCCTCTGGCCTCTGTGACCACACAGACACGAACTTGGCCAGACCCATCTCTGCGCACCTCAAATAAAGAGGTGAGTACAAATGAACAAGTAAGTTAAAAGGAAGAAACTGGTTTAAAAAAATACTGGAACTGATATGAGAATTAGGCAGGAGAACTAAAATAAACCTAAAAACAAAAGGTTTCTGTTACTGTTTTTAGCATTGTGATAATAGATTTATTAAGGAAAAGTGAGAAAGAACTCCCAGGAGTGGAGCTCCAAGGCAGAACACCCCCCCAGTTTGTTTGTTTTTAAGGAACTGTATGTTGGGGTACAGCATCCCATGTGACTGGAAGACTTCAAGCTTGTTGATGGTTTAGAGCATCCTGATAGTAGAGAGTGCCAATGTTGCAGACTAAGATCCAAATGATCTTGAACAATTTAGTCCCGTTAATGGCCACTTCCTGCCCATTTCTACATCTGATCTGACATCCCTTTTGACTATTAGGGAAAACCTTTGGAACATACCAGTTTAGCAGGCTACTGTCTTCCACCAACTCAACAGATAGAAGTATTCATCGGACAGCATCTAAAACACGTAGCTGAGCTGTGCACGCCTGCCGTCCCAGCACTTGGAGAGCACAGGCTGAAGGGTCAGAAGCCAGGTCATCCTTGGTTATGCCTCAGGGTCTGAGGCCAGCCCAGTCTCATGAGAACACCTACAGCAGAGCTTTCTCTGCCACCTACCTGCTCCCCGAAAATGTATTTGATAAATGAGTTGATTTATGACTGTCATTTCATATGACTATAAACTCACATCATAACCACTTCCATGCAGAACATGTTATACAAGGTGACCTGCATCTGTGTTTCTCGGGCCCTGATCATTCATAGTTGGCTCAGAATAAATGTTCTCACTTCCCTTTGGAGTGAGATCTGTATTTTGTAGCAACACCCCTGTTTTCTGTGGAGGTGCTATGTCCCAAGACCTCCAAACCCTAATTGTTTTCTATATATACCTATGACAACTTTAAATTAGGTACAGTAAGAAATTGGGAACAATGACTAATGAAAAGAGAGTAATTATCACCATATTGTATAGGAAGTACTTAAATATAAAATTTTAATTTCTATTTGGTGTGTGTATGTAAATATGTAAATATATGCATGACAGGGTCTCATGTAGCCCAGGCTGGTCCCATATGTGCTCTGTAGCTGAAGATGGCCTTAAACTTTTAGTCTTCATTGCTTCCACTTCCTTCCAAGTACTCTGATTATGGGATGTACCACCATTACTGCTTTTTCTTTTGTTTTGTTTTTTGACAGGGTTTCTCTGTATTGCTTTGGAGCCTGTCCTGAAACTAGCTCTGTAGACCAGGCTGGCCTCGAACTCACAGAGATCCGCCTGCCTCTGCCTCCCAAATGCTGGGACTAAAAGCATGGGCCACCAATGCCCGACTCCACCACTCCTGCTTTTATTAGGTGCTAGGAACAGAACCCAGAGCTTGGTGATGCTAGGCACTCTGTCAGCTGAGCTAGTTGTGCATAATTTACTTCTGGAGTTTCGCATTTGGCATTTTTAGACTTTGACTAACCAAGGTTGGGGGGCAGGGACCACCGCATGAAAATCTGCTGCAGACTGCTTCCTTCCTTTTACTAGCTCATTTTCTCTCTTCTCATGCAGAACTTTGGCGCCCTAGGTCTGGGTGCATTGAAATGGTGCTTGAGACTAACACATGGGGCACCTCAACAAAATGACTGTCTCTTCCCTGACCACATTGTCCAAACGTGGCTTCTTCATGTGATAGCTGGATCCCAAGAATGCAAACATCAGAAAATGCTAGCCATCCTAGAACTGGCAAGTATCACTTCCAGCAGACTCTCTTAATTAAACTGAAGTACAGGGTAAGCCCACATCTACCGGGAGGTACCACCTGAGGTTGTGGATACCGGCAGCTGTGGTTTCATGGGGCAATCTTCCAGCACTGGAAGGCTGAATGCTTACACACTGAGGTTGTAGCTATGAGATGTAGTAATGAAGTTTAGAAATGGAAAGAGAATTTTGAATGGTTCTATTTTCTGATCTTGCTACTTTTAGCAAAGTCCAATGAGAGAAAAAAGACAGAAAATCAAGCTGGAGCTAGCTTTTCTGCTGTTTGCCTTGCTGAGGAAGGAACTCTGTGCTGTAACCTATAATCTGGATGACTGAGAGGCCTGTAATTTTGAGTTTTCAAAGTTGAATGGGTCATGGCTTTGGCGCTGAACCAGGTCTGAGTGGTAACTGCTGAGTGGTAACTTTAGCAGGAGTTAAGACTGTTTGCTTCTTTAAAACAGCGGTGAGCCTGTGGCCAATGGAGAAGCCAAGGATGGTGCTTCCCCTCAGGCCTGTTGTTCCAGTTGGCCTAAGGAAATCCCTCAATACATTCTAGGAATGACTAGCAAGCTCTGCAGAGGGCCGATTCAGTTCCCAGCACCCAAATGGCAGCTCAGTCTTCTGTAACTCCAGCCCCAGTAGATCTGATGCCTTCTTCTGAAAGACCTTGGGCACCAGGAACACACATGGTGTAGATACATCCATATCAGCAAAACATTCACACACATAGGTAATAAAATAAATAAATCTTTTAAAATCATTTGATAAATGATCTTTTAAACAGGTATCTGAAAGATTTATTTTTATCTTCATATGTATGTGTGCATGTCTGGTCTTCTGTAAGACCAGCAAGTACACTCAACTACTGAACCATTTCTTTAGCCCCTGGATAAATAAATAAACCATTTGAGACAGGCTCTCACTGTGTTACCCTAGCTGGCCTGGAACTCACAGAGATTCATCCACCTGCTTCTGCCTCCTGAGTGCTGGGATTAAAGACATGTACCACCACACCTGATGAAAAATTTTAATTGCATTTATTTATTTATTTGTTAATTTATTTGTTTATCGTGTGTGTTCATTGTGTGTGTGTGTGTGTGTGTGTGTGTATGTATGTGTGTGTGTGTGCACCTGTGCATGTATGTATATATACACACATATGTGCCATGGCAAGTTTTTGGTGATCAGAGGAGAGCTGTGGGAGTTGGATCTCTTCTACTGTGTGGATCCCAAGGATTCAACTCAGGTTCCCAGACTTGGCAGAAAAACCTTTATCCTCTTAGACAGCTTGCTGGCTCTTTTATGTCCTTGTTCAAGGCTCATATCCTTATTGTGGATAAATAAGGATCTGGGGAAACAGGCTGATGGATGTTTATTCAGGGAGAAATCACTTACACCAGAAACAGATGACTGCCAGCAGGTTCCCATCCCAAGAATGCCTCTGGATGCTATCTGTCTCTGACCAGGAAGCAAGAGAGAGCTGCTGGGGTTCCTGACCCCAGACTTAGTTCCCCTGGGGCCCCTTCTGCTCCTGTTCCCAACCCCAATGGGCATGGTCAGTGCAACAGGTGTGGGTGGGATGAATATCTCACTACAGATCCTGACTAGTGGGGTCTACCACAGACATTTTCTAAGATTCTGGCTGCAAGGGGAGGGGAGGAGAGGAGTCCTGGTCTCTATGTTCTCAGACAAACTGTCCCAAGACAGGACTGCCCCAGGCGGCGACTTCTCATCCACTGTGCCTTCACCCTTTCATGCAGCTCAAAAGCCCACATCCCCCAAGCAACCCATCCCACATTCCAGTACCAGGAACAACACTGAGTATTTTTGACATTATGCTTCAGTTTATGTGTTTGCAGCAGAGCTGTGAATAATTTAAAAATGAATCCTAACATGTTTACTCTGCAGTTATAAAATGGCATAAATCCCAACAGGCATAAAATTACTTAATCCTGAGGAACTTTTAGAAACAGCCAGCATTGCAGAGCTTTTAGTCCCAGCACTCGGGAGACAGAGGCAGGTTCCTGTGAGTTTGAGACTAGCCTGGTCGACAAGAACTAGTTCCACAGCCTTCAAAGCCACAGAGAAACCCTGTCTTGAAAAACAGAGAGAGAGAGAGAGAGAGAGAGAGAGAGAGAGAGAGAGAGGGAGGGAGGGAGGGAGGGAGGGAGGGAGGGAGAGAGAGGAAAGGGAGAGAGAGAAGCAGGGGTTCAGATTCTATGCCCATAAAGCTAGTTTAAATAAAACATGTCCCTCTCACCCTAAGCCTTATTTCTGCCTATCTGCCAGTAGTAGTAAGAAAAGTTCCAGGGAAGGGTAGGGATTGGCCCAGTTTCTGTCCTGTGTTCTTCTTCTGACCAATGATTGTGTTCCATTTTGTGGGGAGAAGAGTACATGCTGATGATGTGTGAACCAATACTCTGCACATATGATGAGACATCAAAGCTCCAGGGAGCAGAATTTTATTCAAGAAGAAACTGTATGTGCCTGCTTAAGATAGAGGCGGCTCCGGGTATCACCCTCAGCAACAAAATACCATACTTAGTAGGCCTCTCATGAACAAAAAATAGCTAATAGTTTTTCTTCTTCTTTGTTTTTAAAGGTTTTTATTTATGTGTGTGGGTGTTTTATCTGCATGCATCCCTGTTCACTACCAGTGCCTGGTATCCACAAAGGTCAGAAAAGGGCACTAGAAATTACTGAAATTGGAGTAACAGACAATTGTGAACTTCCAGGAATCAAACCTCAAACCTCTGGAAGAATAGCCAGTGATTTAATCACTGACCCAACTTTCCAGTCCGGGTTTTTTATTTCTATAAGAAACGTCCCTCCAAGTACGGTGCTTTAAATTCTTTTTGAGGTTTTATTTAAGCTGAGCATGGTGGCACATTTAGTCACCACCCCTGCCCCCAACTCAGAGGCAGACGCAAGTGGATCTCTGAGTTTGAGGCCAGCGTGGTCTAAAGAGTGAGCTCCAGGACAGACAGAGCTACACAGTCTCAAAGCAACAACAACAATGACAACACCAAAAAAACAACAACAAAAAGAGAGACTTTATTTTTATTTTAGTGTTTATGTGTTTTCCTATATCTATGCAGTATGTACATTCGGTGCCTAAGGAGGCCAGAAGAGGACATCAGATCCCCTGGAATTGGAGTTAGAGAAGGTTGTGGGCCACTGTGTAGGTGCTAGGAACTGAACCCTGGTCCTATGGAAGAGCAGTTAATGAGCATAGGCCTGATCTGATGCCTTGATCTTATCTCTGGGAGGGAACTAAGGTGATTTCTAATTCTTTTGTTTAAAACTATAAGTACAGCTGCCCTTTTGTAAAGCCCTGGAGAACATTTCCAGGATTACTTGAGGATTGGGTACATAGCTCAGTTGGTAGAGTCACCTGGCATGCATAAAATCCTGGATTAAATCTCCAGCACTGGAAGGGGTGGTACATACCTGTAATCCCAGAATTTGGGAGATGTTGGAAGATCAGATATTCAAGGTCATCTTTGGCTACATAGTGAGTTTGAGGCCATTCTGGGCTACATGATACTTTTTCTTACGAGAAGGAAAAAAAAAGCTGGGTGGTGGAGGCGGAGCGTGCCTTTAATCCTAGCATTCAGGAAGCAGAGGCAGGTGAGTTCCAGAACAGACAGGGTTACACAGAGAAAACCTTTTGGTTTTGAAAAAGCAAACAAACAAAAACACTTTCTGATCCTTCTGCCTCCACTTTACTGCGCCCAGAGATTACATGCATGCAACCCCCATCTTGTCTTAAGCAATGCTGGGTATCAAACTCAGTGCCTTTGTGCTTGCTTCGTGTTGTAGTTGGGGTTTCTATTGCTGTGAAGAGACACCATGACCAGGCAACTCTTTGTTGTTGTTGTTGTTGTTTCTTGGAGACAGTTTCCTTAAACCCACAGAGATCCTCATGCCTCTGCCTCCTGAGTGCTAGGGTTAAAGGTGTGCACCTCTGCCTGCCTGACCACAACAACTATTATAAAGGAAAACATTTAATTGATGCTGGCTTACAGTTCAGAGGTTTAGTCCATTATCATCGTGGTGGGAAACATGGTGGCACATAGGCAGACATGGTGCTGGAGAGGCAGCTGAGAGATCTACATCTGGGTCAGCAGGCAACAGGAAGAGAGAATGAGCCACTGGGCCTGGCTTGAGCATTTGAGACTTGGTGACACAGTTCCTCCAACAGGGCCATACCTTCTAATAGTGACCAAGCATTCAAACATATGAGTTTATGGGGGACATTCCTATTCAAACCACCACACTCGGCAAGCGCTGTACCAACTGAGCTACATTCCCAGCCCAAGAATGTAATTTAAAAGCACCTCAAGTTATCTGCTTTCACCCACAGACCTCCATCTGTCCCTTCTGCTCTAACAGGATAAAATAGCTTGAAGTACAGTTTGGTGGTTGAAGACCAACTACAGCTGCTGGTGAGAGGCGCTACTGCACCCTTGTGGACATATTTGGTTACTGCATCCAGCCTTGTGCCTGTTCAGAACAGGACTTTACAACACTTCGGCCATGGTAAAGACCCAGATAACAGCTTCATTCTGTGACATTTTATCGCTGCTCTTGCTGAGTCACAAGTCTGAATGGCAACTATAAAGTACCTCTGTGGTTCTGACCAACAACCCGTCCCTTGAAAGAGGAGATGGGTTAAGATGGGGAGGGGATTAAGGGTCTTCTGAAGTTCCTAGATGTGGCTTTGGTGTTCTAAGAAAACAGTATCTCAGAAGATCTTGATGATTTTTTCATGGTTAATATCCTCAAGCCCAGCTCAAGCCCTGGGAAAGAGTTTGTATGAAAGCCGGGGAGAATGGTCCCTGGCATCCTGGGTAGCACAGACGACACCCATCATTGCAGTTAGTCACAGGAAGACAGGAAAAATAAATGCCATGTGGAGTAGAGAACCTTGGAGAGATGCTTCTGTTGTTGTTTGTGGGTTTTGTTTCTCTTTTGTTGTGTGGTAGGATCTCACTTGAGTTGCCTAAGCGGCTCTTGAACTCACTGTGTAAAGCTGGAAATTGTGATTCCCCACCTCTGCCTCCTGAGTAGGAAGCGGTGACAAATGTGGGCCATAACCTCCCCAACCCCTCTAAAGTTTCATGTCCAGTGATTTGTCTTTTGAAAAACTCACTGTGGGGCTGCAAGTACAGCTCAACGCTAGGACAATTTCTTAGCATGTGCAAAGCCCTGTCTTCAATTCCCAGTTTACAAAATAAGGGACAAACCTAGGACAACTTGCTTTTGTGGGTGGTGGAGGAGGATATAGCCATTTCTTGACATAGAAGGTGAGATAGGTTAGGTGGGATTTAGCCGGCAGATGGCGCTGGTAAGGCTGCAGACCTGGCGCAAGCCAGCTTCCACCCTGAGGCTCGCTTCAGAGTCAAAAGCCACTGAGTGATACTGATGTGGTGAAGGCTGGTTGGTTCTTGTCTGTTCCAGTGTCTCTGTCTTAAGATCTCGTCTACCCTGAGCCCTATCACAGAGGTGCAGATATAAAACAGGCCGTAACCGGGAGAAATGTCCAAGCAGGGAAGTAGGGCGATGCAGTTCCGGAAAATCTGCTACCGCACTGCAGTGTGGTCAGGGTCCCAGGAGAGAATTTCAGTAATGCTAAAACGGGGAAGAAATGTACTTTTCTACCATGAATGCTAGAGAAAGGAACTTTTAGATAGGGTGGTCAGAGAGAGGGAAGGATTCTGAGACTGTCACCTTGGAACTTCTGTAGAGGAGGTGTTCGGTTCTAGTGAGAAACGAGGAGCCCTTGGGATTCAGTGCTGAAAGTATGGGTTGCTGTCTCCCCTGGTTAATTTAAAGGTGCCAAGCTGTCAGTCTGGGAACATGAAACAGACCTTTCAGGCCTTTCAGATGGGTCAGTCCTTTTAAACTGGGGGTGGGGGAGGTACTGTGTTAGTTATGACATTTTGAGAGGGTAACTGAGTCTTTTTCCAATGAAAAGTCACCTGACCCACAGAAATATTATACCTCACTTATCAGAAGAGTCTTTGAATTAACTCAGGGGCTTAACTTGTCACTCGGGGCCTTTTTATCTGTCCCCTTGAGCCACATCCACCCAGAGGTTACAAGACAGCTGCCATAAATCTTGTTATCACAAGACATTGTGATGTTCTGAAACCTGGAAGAAAATATCTAGGAAATTTCCTTTCTTGTCTCTTTTGCCCTATTTTTGTTAGGTAAAAATGTCTTCCTTAAAATTCTGCCTCCTCCCTACCCCTGGCCCCCAGCACACTTTATCCTTTATCTTTATGGTCAGGTTGTGTGTTAGTTACTTTTCTATAGCTGTGATAAAATACTGGGACCAAGGCAACTTATAAAAGAAAGTGATGAATTTATGTGTTGTTGTTTTTCAAGACAGATTTTCTCTGTGTAGCCCTAGTTGTCTTAGAACTCATTTTGTAGAGCAGGCTGGCCTCAAACTCACAGAGATCCACCAGCTTCTGCTTTAATCCCAGTGCTGGGATTAAAGGTGACTGTCATCCCACCTGATGAAAGGGTTTAATTTGTGGCTCACAGTTTCTGAGAGTTAGAGTCCATGGCAGTCATGGAATGGAGCAGAACATGGCAGCAGGCTGGCAGGCATGATGCTGGAGCAGAAGCTCAGAGCTCACATCTAGATCTACAAGCACAGGCAGAGAGAGCTAACTGGGAATGCTTAGCTTTTGAAACCTCAAAGTTCATCCCTGTGACACATCTCCTCCGATGTGCTCACACCTCCTATTCCTTTCCAAACAGTTGCACCAACTGGGGACCAACCGTTCAAAGATAAACACGGGTTGGGGGCATACATTAAATGAAATCCAGAGGACAAGAGCTACACCAGGTCAAGCTTGAAACAAAAGTGATTCATTGCTCTCAGGAGAGAAGAGAGAGGGTGCCTGCTGAGAAGTGACAGGCTATCTGACATAATATTCTTCCCTCTTTTCCCTGATACAAAACTCATACGTGTTCATAATGGGGTATTTGGGAAATCCAGAAAATGATAAAGAGGAAAAGAAAGAGGCTGGGGAGGAAGTTCAGTTGGTAGATTGCTTGCCTACTATGCCAACCCAGAAAATAAAAGCAGGCTTGGTGGTACACCCTTGTGAGTCTAGCATTCAGAGGTGGTTGCTGGATGTTCAGAAGTTCAGGTTGCAGCTACATTCAAGTTCAAGGCCAGCCTGGATTACACAAGACCCCAATCTAAAAAAAAAAAATTCATGTTTCATATTCTACTACTTATAGCCAATCATTGCTCATCAGCTTTGCACCTGTTTTATCCATCTTTATATTCCACTGGCCCCAACCTTGTCTAGGTTGCCTAGTCTTGAAGTCTGCTCCTAACTTTTTTGTTTGTTTGGTTTTGGTTTTTGGAGATGGAGATGGGGTTTCTCTGTGTACCCTGGCTGTCCTGGAACTTGTTCTGTAGGCCAGGCTGGCCTTGAACTCAAAGATTCTTCTGCCTCTGCCTCCTGAGAACTAAAGGTTTTAAAGGCATAGGCACCACCCAGATGCACCTAACTTTTTCAAAACGCATTTGGCGCATGGGTGTGGAGGACAGATGACATTAGTGGTAGTTGGTTTTTCTACTTTGTGGGTCCTGGAGATTAGATTCAGGTTGTCAGGCTTGATGGCAAGTACCTTTACCCACTCAGCCATCTTGCTGGCTCTCTTACAGCCTTTCTTTTTGTGTTGTTGTTTGTTTGTTTATTGTGAAAAATTAGTAAATGATAGCACACACAACATATGTATGCAAAGAACATGATGAACACATGTGAGCTCAATGCCCAGTCTGAAAAACCGAGCCCCATCAGCACCCATCCTTCATCATGGTTGCACTGCTTCTTGTTTTAGTTTTTTGTTTTGCCTCCAAGCTCCATATTTCTCTGCTCCCCTGGTCTGCAGGTTGCCTGCTGTGCAGCAGACCTGGGCTGGGCCTGGTGTGCAGCTCTGCCTCCTGTGTGGGCTGGTTGAGTTAACTTCAGGCTGGGACTAAATGAAGATCTGCTCCACATGTTCTCATCCAACTTGGACCAGAGTCTCCCTAGGGCATATTCTTTCCATGGCAGCTCCCTGAGGTTCGAGAGCCAAGTCAAACAGCACAAACCCATTTAAGGCCACTGCTCTTGTTAAGTCTAGGAACATTCCACAGGCCAAAATAAGCCTTAATGCCCAGCCCAACTTTAATGGGCTCCACTCCTTTCTCTGTAGAGGGAGGTGCAGTGAATATTTGCTAAGTCATAATCAAGAGGATCTCAAATAGACACACAGTGAAATTATGTATTGATGAAAAATGATTGGATAACTAAATAATAATATGATGGTGATTTGATGATTCGCTCTCTCTTTCTCATTCCCTCCCTCTCTCCCTCTCCCTCCAGGGTCTCATAAAGCCTAGGCTAGCCTCAAACTAATATGTAGCTGAGGATGGCTTAATTCCTCCTGCTGTTATCCTAAGAAGTTTGGGATTACAGGCTTGTACCACTATATGTCATCTATGCCATATTGAACCCAGGGCTTTGTGCAAGCTACGCACTCTACTGACTGAGATACATCCCTGATTCTTCTTTTTGACACAGGGATGTAACTCAGGCTGGTCTCAGACTCATGACTCCCCTGCCCCAGCCTTCGAGGTGCTGGATTGCAAGTGTAGACCAACATTCTCAGCATAACAACTGTCCCCACCATCTCATGCTTCTGAGAGCATCTGCATATGTGGTCTCTTCTTTTTTGTCCTTTTATTGTTTGTGGTCCCCTGTTTTGACCCAAAGATATTTTTGACTTGTGTTTTTTGACCCAGACTTTTAGATGGAATTATCTCGTATCGATTATCTTTTATCTTGAGTAGTTAATTTACCAGAACAAATGTTATTAGGTCAGGTCAACAACTTCATTAAGTCTGTTTCCAACTTATTCATTTTCGCTTATGCCATCTCAGATCCTCTACAACCCTGCCCAGCAGATCCTAGCCTACACTGGCTTGTGCCCTTCATCTG
Source organism: Cricetiscus sungorus (assembly GCA_030556225.1). Classification (NCBI taxonomy): domain Eukaryota; kingdom Metazoa; phylum Chordata; class Mammalia; order Rodentia; family Cricetidae; genus Cricetiscus; species Cricetiscus sungorus. Next base: position 63,349,485 of record JANBXA010000007.1, read on the forward strand.
TGACCGTGCTAACCTGTTCGTCCTACCCTCTGCCACTTCAGGTGGTTTCCGTGCCGACATCCAGTGATGTTCAGGCTGCGATGAAAGCGGCACATTACAAGGCTGTACAAGTGGCAGAGAGGTGAGAGTGAGAAGAGTGAGTAGCGACTCAGACTGGAGCGCCACAAAGGAACAGCTCTGCACACTCTGGGTGGGGACCTCCTGGTAAAAAGGCAAGTGGGGAAGGATGCAACAGGCCACGCCTTTAAGGCCTGCCAGTGTCTCAACAGACAGCGTGCAGAAAGGAGGGGACTGGATGTCAACACTTGGGCATTGGGAATGGCTGCTCCCCACTTCAAAGTGCCCTGCTGCTGTTTTCCAGCAGACAAAGACCTACACAGGGAGCCACCAGGCCAGCACCAGGGCCATCCACTGCCTCTCTCCCACTTCTCCCTCTGCAGACTCCATGAATAACTTCCACAACTCCAGGCAATGTGCTAACCTTCCTCCTGCTGGCTCCAGGAGACTCCGAAGCATGCAAGTGGGCATGAACTTGTGAGGCCATGCCCTTGAATAGAGGTTGTAAGAGCCATTGCCCAGCAAGCCCTATGTGTGTCTGTGCCCGGGGTGGCATGGCTTGGCATTGCAGAGCCTCGAGGTGTAAACTCATGCCCACACGATACACATGGGTGGCACTTCATGTCATCTGCATCTAAGGTTCTGCACTAAGGCAGACAGGTGGGTTCTCGTTCTCCCACGTCAAACAGCTTGTATTCCTCACCATGTGGGAGGCCAAAAGACACCCTCAGTCTTGATATTTAGGTCTGCCCCTCTAAGAACTCTATAGACCAAAGAGAGCCACTGTGAGTTAAAATTGGCACATACTTGGTCAACTTCATTGCTCTAATAGTGTGTCTCAGGCTCTGAAACTGGCCTGTTCCCCCCTCCCCCTGCAATCAATAAATCAGCTCCCCTATCCTGTCCTAGCTGACATCTATAGGGCTTAATTCCCAGTAGTGTGCTGAGTATATGGACACAGATTACAAAAAATAATAAAAACACTGTCGTGGCAAAAAAAAAAATAATTTCTGGTATAAACATAATGATGATATAAATACGGTGATGATGAAAATATCCACAGGGTCCAAAGAGGGGACCACAAAATAATAAAAGGACGTAAAGAGAAGGGTCCACTGGGCCATCTGGAGTTCTGGGAAGCATGAGACAGTGGGGACAGTTGTTAAGCAAATCACCAATAAATTTTAAAAATCCATAGCCCAAATTTAATAATGACATTTCCAACTTCTTATTTTTTGTTGAATTTTTTTCTTCTAAGAAGTCCACCTTCCTGGGATGGTGTTTACAGACCTGCATCTTAAAAAGAGTGTTTAGTTTCCTATCAATTTTTAGTGGGAAGGCAAGTTCAGCACATATAATTTAGTCTCTGTCTTATTTTTTTCATGTTAATATGTTCTGAGCATCAGTCTTATGTTACAACCTTAGGAAAACAGGAAATGACACAAAACTTTATTCCCTTTTGTTGTTGTTTTGACACTGGTCTCAGGTTCGGGTAGCCGAGGCTGGCCTTGAACTTCTGATCCTCCACTTCCCAAGTGCTGGGATTACTTCTGGTGTGTCCTGTCATGCCTAGCTTTATTTTATCCACCTTACACCAGATGAAGCCCAATTTATGGCCTGGATACTATTTGGGTTCCTTCTACCTCGGGGTTATTCAAAGCATTTGGGGACTTCTGAAGAGAAGAGCATCTGTTTTCAGTGAATTCAGTGTATTCTGTCTGCCATATTACTGGCCCTCTTCATGTGTAGAGTGCAACTATACACACACAAGTCCCTGACCTCGCTCATTCTGGAAGTCTCTTCCCTCATGGTCTCAAAAGCTTGAGCCTTTCTCTGCTGGGAAAGGATGTTATTTCCTGGCCTCACAGAAGACAGTGTGTCAAAGTAACTTGGGTAAAAGGCAGACAGACATATCTCCTTTTTCTTAATTCATCCTGCTTAAGACAGATATATTGCAAGTTTAGAAGAAAACCTCAGAGCTGGATGAATTTAGTCTAAGAACATAGGTTTTTTTTTTTTCCTCCTCCCTTTCTTCCTCCCCTCTTCTCTCCCTCCCTCTCTTCTTTTACTCTTTGCTTATTTGTTTGTTTGTTGAGACAGTGTTTCTTTGTGTGAATCCCTGGCTGTCCAGGAACTCCCTTTGCAGACCAGGCTGGCCTCAGACTCACAGAGATCCACCTGCCTCTGCCTCCTGAGTGCTGGGATTAAAGGTGTGCACCACCACTGCTTGGCCTCATCTCCTTTTCCTTAAAGCAGAGTGCCTATACTTTTTGAAGCTTGGGTTGACTGACAGAGGGTAATTTTCTGCAGGCTTTCTTAAAATAGAGAAAGATGGAGGATGGCTCAGTGGGTAAAAGCACTTACAGAGCAAACATGAGGTGTGATTCAAATCCCCAGAACCTACGTAAGTGTCGGACACATAGCACGAGCCTCTGTAAATCCAGCAGTCTTGTGGGAAGAAGATGGGAGGCAGACACAGGAGAATCTCTGGAAGTTCTTGTGCTAGTTAGCTTGGCATACACAACAGGAAAAAACTACACAATGATCCTATCTCAAACAAGGTAGAAGATGAGGACCAGTACCCAAGATAGTCATCTGACCTTGTGCTGTGGCATGTGAATACCTATACTCATACACAAACATACACATACATTGTATGAACATGCAAACAAAAACAGAGAGAGAGAAAGAGCAACCCTTTAAGTCACAAGGAGATAGATACCAGAGCAGATAAAAGTTTAAAACCTGGGTTTTGACTTACAGCCTCCTGGGAAGAGATGGCCCCAGCAGTGGCGTCTGGGATGTCCCCATAGCTGTAGTTCTTCTTTATGAGGCCCCTTGCTGAGTCACGTGGCATTGAAGGTCACCACACTACAGCCTTTCTGGGGCATCTAAACAGAGTAAGTTAGACTAAGCGGAGTGGTTGCTACAAGTGGGACAACCAAGGGATCCCACGGTGTCTCTTGTTCTGAATCCCCACATCAAGTGCCGGTCAAAGAGAAAACCTGAAGGACATCGCGGCAAAGGAAGGCTTTTCGCCACTGACTCCAGATTCACCATTTCTCTTGCCAAAAACAGTCGTTAAGATACCCAGGGAGTCCTCTCTGTCATTTCCACCTTTGTGAATGTCCACCACAGAGGAGTACCTCACATGGCGATGTTTCCCTTCCATGAAACTGCTTTCTTTGAGTTAAGGGGAGTTCCAAAGAACTTCTAAGTCAAAGCGTGTTAGGAAATTGGAGATCACTCACGGCCAGGATGATTGTCCATGTTGGGGAGAAATGTGCCTGCAAAAACCAAAATTCAGAGGCTCAGCCACGCCATGCAAGAGCTTCTCAAAGCTGCCGTTTTCAGTCATCAGTGAAAGTTCGCAAACCTGGAACAATAGTAAAAGTCCCTGAATAGACATTAAGTTTATTGCCCTTTAAAGGACAACACAAGGTTTTCTTTTTCCTTCCAGTGTTCCTCAGTTTTAAAGTTTAAAAGCTCCTTTTTTTTTTTTTAAATGAGGAATTCGGCTTGTAAACATTTTTCCTGGAAATTCATTGATTAAACACAGCAATCCCCCCACACACACAGAGTTTAAAACAGCGTAATACCAAATGTTGGCAGGGGTGTAGAAAAACTGGATCATCATTTATTGCTGGTAGAAATGTAATATGATACAGTCACTATGAAAAGTTGGAAAGTCTCTACTTCATTTTCTTTATTTTTTTGTGTATGTTTGTGTGTATGCATGTGTGTATGTTTGTGGGTGCATGCACATACGGTATATGTGAGAGGTCAAGAGACAACCTGCATGGTTTTCTCTTTCTCCAAAGGGGGTCATGGGATCTGGGGACCCAATAGTTAGGTCATTCCGCTTGGTGGGAAGAGCCCTAACATTCTTGGCTTTGTCCCTGGCCTGATCATTTCTCTTTTTTCTTTTGCATTTGTGTGCACGCAGAGAGAAAGAAGTTGTGGAATATTATTTTAACCAGACAAAGATGTGTTACATTTGTTTATGCTGCAGACTATTATCTTTTTTTAAAAAAGAGACTTACTTATTCTGTATACAGGGTTCTGCCTACATGTATACCTGCAGGCAAGAAGAGGGTACCAGATCTCACTGCAGAGCCTCCTGGGAATTGAACTCTGAACCTTTGGAAGAACAGCCAGTGCTCTTAACTGCTGAGCTATCTCTCCAGCCCTCTGCAGACTCTTAATTTAACTGTATAAAGGTGTGTTACATTTGTTTGTGTTGCACGTGTTTAATTATGAAAAGATGTGTTGCATTTGTTTCACCTTGCTTGCCTAAGGGACCTGATTAGTCCAATGAAAAGCTGAATGGCCAATAGCCAGGCAGGGAAAGGATTAAATGGAGCTAGCAGGGTGAGAGAGTAAATAGGAGAACCCTAGTCTCAAAAAGGACAACAGGAGAGATGAAAGAAGGAGGAGGAGAGAATGAGGGAGATGCCCAGGACCAGAAGCCAGGCAGATGCCAGCCAGACATAGAGAAGCAGTGAAAAGACATATACAGAAGAAAGGTAAAAAGCCCCAAAAAAGCAAAAGGTAGAAAAGAAGAAACAAGTTAATTTAAGTTAAAAGAGCTAGTCAGAAATGTGCCTAAGCTAGGCTGAGCATTCAAAACTAGCATATCTCTGTGCCATGATTGGGAACTGGTTGGTGGCTGAAAAGAAAAAACCTGGGGGAGAGAGAGAGAGAGAGAGAGAGAGAGAGAGAGAGAGAGAGAGAGAGAGAGAGAGAGAGAGAGAGAGAGAGAAGGAGGGAGGGAGGGCGGGAGTGAAGGAGGGAGGGAGGGAGAAAAAGAGAGAGAGAGAGGTCATTCAGGGGTCAGAGAACGCCTTGAGGGAGACTGGTTCTTCCCTCCCACTATGTGGAATCTGGAATCTTCCCACAGAACTCAGGTTGTCAGCCTTAATAGCAAGTGCCTTTCCCATTGAGCCATTTTGCTGGGCCCCAATAATTTCCTGTAAAATAAAACATGCATTTTTTTCTCTTCTTCTTCTTCTTCTTCTTCTTCTTCTTCTTCTTCTTCTTCTTCTTCTTCTTCTTCTTCTTCTTCTTCCTCTTCCTCTTCCTCTTCCTCTTCCTCTTCTCCTTCTCCTTCTCCTTCTTTTTCTTCTCCTTCTCCTTCTCCACCTTCTTTTTGTTTGTTTTTGTTTTGTTTTGTTTTTCGAGACAGGGTTTCTCTGTGGCTTTGGAGGTTGTCCTGGAACTAGCTCTTGTGCGCCACCACTATCCAACCACCCAGCCACAAATGTATTTTTTTTTAAGAGAAGCACCCTCACTGACTGCTCTTCTAGAGGACCCAGGTTTGCTGGTTGTAGTGATGCACACCTTTAATCACAGCACTCAGGAGGCAGAGGCTGGCAGGTCTCAGTGAGTTCGAGGTCATCCTGGTCTACAGATTGAGTTCCAAAATAGTCAGGGTTACACAGAAAAACCCTGCCTCAAACAAACAAACAAACAAACAAACAAACAACATGTAGCAGGGCTTGGTGACACATATTTTAACCGATCACTAGAGAAGTGGAGTTCAAGACCAGCCTAGTGGACAATTTGAGTTCTAGGACAGCCAAGGCTACATAGCAAGACCCTGTCTCAAAAATAAGCAACAAAGAGAAACCCATAAAACATGTACTTGTCTTCTGGCCCAATGTCTCATTTTGCTGCACTGGGGATTAATTTTCTAAGAGGTGAATATGAGTGAGGTATTCAAACCATTTCACCCAGCAATCACCCTGCTGTACATATATGCCATAGAAACAAAAACTTAGGGGCGTGTACACGCACACGGGCATGCATGCACACACACACACAAATAAAATAAAATAAAAACACCTCCCCTCAAAAATACTACACATAAATGACCATAGCGGCTTTGCTTCATTTGTCACACTGCAAACAATTGGCAATCCTCCGAGTGAATGATTAAACAGCCTCAGTCCATTCATATAGTGTAATACTCTGCGATGTTCAGTGACCTATACATGTTAACAATCTGGGTGACTGTCAAAGGTCTCATTCTTAGGGACAGTGAGGAGAGTGCTACCGCACCTACTTGACTCACTATTGAAAGATATTTAAAATTATTACTTGTGGTGTGTGCACAGGTGTGCAATGGATGTTAGAAGACAACGTCTGTGACAGTTCTCTTCTCCCACCTTCCTGTGTGCTTCTGCTTAAGGTTTTGGATAGTGCAAGCCAGTAGGTGTCTAACAGTGAAGGAAGGCATTTCAGTGAACATCATTTTTAGATCTGCACTGACTCTAGTGTGTGTAAAAGCATCTTACCTTTCTATGGGTGTCAGCCATAGGGACTACTACCTTTCTGTGGTGGTCTACAGACAGAATTGAAGAAATTCTAAATTTTAATTAGAAATTAGTAAAAGTTAAAGGTTGTTTCCTCTTTAAAGAAGGGACCCAACCAACAGTCTCTAAAACAGACTTCTCTGAATCTATCTGGAGGAATTAAAAATATTTTCTTAGCCGGTTGATGCTGCTTCATGCCTTTAATCCCAGCATTGGGGAGGCAGAGGCAGGTGGATCTCTGTGAGTTTGAGGCCAGCCTGGTCTACAGAGTGAGTTCGAGGACAGCCTCCAAAGCTACAGAGAAACCCTGTCTCAAAAAACCAAACATTTTTTTCTTTTATTGCTTTTTTATTGCATGGGTATTTTTTTATTGCATGGGTATTTTGGCTGCATATGTCTATGTGCCTGGTACCTGTAGAGACCAGAAGAAGGTGTCTGATCCCCTGGAACTGGAGTTACAGATGCCTGTGAGTTGTCATGTGCATATAGGGAATCAAATATGGGTTCTCTAGAAGAGCAACTAGAACATTTAACCACTGAGCCATCTCTCAGCATTCCCACCCCAAACTCCTACTCATATATTTATTTTTGTTTTCTGAGACAGTCTTAGTATGTGGCTTTGGCTATCTTGGAACTTGCTTCATAAATCAGTCTGGCCTCAAACTAACAGATCTGTCTGCCTCATCTTCTTGAGTGATGAGATTGAAGGCATGCAACTCCCCCACCCCCTTTGTTTTTGTTTTGGAGACAGGGCTTCTTTGAATAGCCCTAGCTGTCCTGGAACTCGCTCTGTAGACCAGGCTGGCCTCAAACTTACTAAGATCTGTCTGCCTCATCATCTGAGTGCTGGGATTAAAGGCATATGCCACCAAGCCTGGCTTCTCCCTTCTGCTTTGAAGACAGGATTTCTTATGTAGCCCTAGCTAACCTTGATATTTTCAACCCTTCCTATTTAGCCTCTGGGTGCTAGGGTTACAGTTGTATACTACCATGTGATCCCCCTCTATGTCTTCAGGACATGGAGCTTGCACGAATGCAAAGGTAGAACATTTAGTTAACATGTAAAAGGTCCTAAGTTCAAGCTTCAATATTGGACAAAAGTGAAAAACATAAGTTTCTCTATGAAGTTACTGGATTTAGGGATCACCAAAATCCAGGATGATCCCATTTCAAAATCCTTATTTAATCCCATCTGCCTAGACCCTACTTCCCTATGTGGAACTCGGAAGTACTCACAAGTATAAGAGTTACAATGTGGACACAGACATTTGTTGTTGTTTTGAGGGGGACACGATTCAAACAGTTGTGATTGATATACTTATTTATTATTACATTTTGTTTTACATGTACATGTATCCACTTGAATACACTGTGTGTGTGTGTGTGTGTGTGTATGTGTGTGTGTGTGTGTGTGTGTGTGTTATGTTTCTGGAGTCAGTTTGCTCCCTCCACCATGTGAGTACCCAGGGCTTGAACTCAGGTTGTCAAGCTTGGCAGCAGAAGACTTTACCCACTGAGCCATCTTGCCAGCCCTACTTTTCTTTATTTCTTTTATATTAATTGTATTTTATGTGTATGAGTGTTTGTCTGCATGTAGGAATGTTCACTGTGTGTTCTGGAACTAGAGTGAGGGACAGTTGTGAGCTGCTATGTGAGTGCTGGGAACCAAACCTAGGTTCTCTGCAAAGCAATTCTTAAGTATTGAGCCATCTCTCCAGCCCCAGTCCTACTTTTTATTTTTTAAAGTTTGTATACTTGAGCAGCTTATTATGAAGGATTCTGCTAGGCTTCAACTCCAACCACTTCTCCCAAGTCTGGCCTTTGTCAGTGACAATCATCACTCTGCCAGCTCTGCATACCATGGACAGCACCCATTACCTCAGTTACCTTTCATCTGTTCTGTGGGAGGGGAGTCTACTGGGCTGACCACGTTCATGGACGAGGAAAACAGGCGCAGGTGGCAAGCAACTTGACCGAAGTCATGAAGCTTAGAAGTGGCAGGAGCTAGAAGTGAGCCCAAGTATGTCAAGGGTTTTCCCTCATGTTGCCATCATTGTGTGGGAGCATTCCTTGCTATGATGGCTTCCTAAAATTCCATTTATCTTTTGCCTTTCACTTAATGTGTATTTTTTTCATTTGAATTGATTATCTATATAATCTATGTACTTTTCCTGTTAATTGATTCATTAATTCAAGCACCATTTATTGAACTCCTAACTTGCAAGAAGCCCTGAGCTAGCTTGAGTTCCAGGTCACAGAGATGAATCAGACCCCCTTGGACCTTGTCATTGAGGAAGAAAGGTAGATAGTGAAGAGTGTGCGCCAGCCTTGGGAGCCAAGAGCAGACTCCCAACCAAGCAGGTCAGCAGAGGCTTTCTGCTATCTGGTTTGGGTCCCAAAGGATGAATAAGGTGCAACTTTATTCACTTACCATTGATTGTTGGAATGAAATATTAGAATGGGAATTTGTTACTCACATACTGAATGTCAGTGGTGTGTTATTTACTTCCTAACACTCTGGCCAGTTGGCATGGCAGGTTCAAGTAACAGTCTTCAACATAAATGGCAGTTTTCCATTTGTCCTAGTCTTACAAAATATTGCTTTTGTCTCTATTTGGTTTCATGAAGCTCTTTCAGAGCATTTTCTTTACATCCATGTGTTTTCTCTTGGTTAGCCTCTTTAAAAAACTAAAAACTTAGCTGGGCAGTGGTGGCATATACCTTTAAGCCTAGCATTCCCATGGGAGGCAGAGGCAGAGGCAGCCTTATCTATGTGAGTCCAAGGCCAGTCTGGTCTACAGAGCAAGTTCCAGAACAGGCTCCAGAGCTACAGAAAAACTCTGAAGAGCCAAACAAACAAACAAACAAACAAACAAACAAACAAACAAATAATTTAAAAGGTGTATCTGAGGAAGCACAGACTGAAGGATTTAATAAAATAATAGATAGATGTAGACCCAAAACCAGCGGCTGGGTCATTAATAAATACTAGTTCTATTAATATAATCTTTAATGTCCATATTTCTTCTGTCTACACAGTTTATTATTATTATTATTATTTGGTTTCATGCAATTCAGGCTGGCCTTAAATGTCCCATTTAGCTGAGGTTGGCCTTTGAACGCCTAGTCTTACTGACTGCACATGCATGTGGGTGTACCATGCCTGTCCTTAGAGACTTTCTTTCAAACTCAGGACCTTGAGCATGACAGGGTAAACATCCTTCCTCCGCACAATCAGTACAGTCCCCAGAGCAGTTGTAGAAACAAATCCCACCCTTGTGCCAAGGCTTCCAGTGATGTTTTGAGAGATAGGTGCAAAATGCCCATCATGTTACTAGGACAAATTCATTGCAAAGCACAAATTAATCAGATGGTGACAAACAAAGAATAGTGTTTGGACAGTGTCATTTTTGACTCTGAGTTTGTTTTCATAGGATTATAGAAAAATTCCATATGGTAGAAATAATCAGTATAAAAGTAAAATGGACAGTGGCTAAATTTCCATGTGGTACAATTTACTATGGATGGAAAGCAGACTGACAGATCCTGTCTTTGTCAACACTAAAAAGCTGGCCCCTGGGGAAATTCCTTTTAGTAGAAATAACACAAAATTAAAGCCAACAGTGCTGAAATTGCACAAAGGAAAAGGTAGACTTGATGGAAATAATTACTAACAAAGGAATATCATAATGGTGAAACAATAATTAATAAAAATCAATACAGAGAAAAGAGCAGTTTGAGGAATTCCCTTATCTACTTTGTCTTGGCTTTTGAAACAGAGTTTCTTTGTGTAGCCCTTGGTATCCTGTAACTTGGCCTGTAGACCTGGCTGGCCTCAGATTCAGAGATCTGCCCGCCTCTGCCTCCCGAGTGCTGGGATTAAAGGCATGAGTCACCATGTTCAGCCTTACTTGTTATAAAATAGAGACAGGAAAGTCTTGGGGGCTGGAATGATGGCTCAGTGACTAAAGCACGGGCTGTTCTTCTAGAGATCCTGGATTCAATTCCCAGTACCTATACAGTAGCTCACAATTGTCTATAAACTCCCATTCCAAGAGATCCTACACCCTCTTTTGGCTTCCAAGGGCACATGTGTGCACATACATAGGCAGGGAACAACACTCACAGGCATAAACATAAATAAATAGTTAAAAACAAAATAAAATAAAGTTTCATTGTTTTTCTTTTGAGACTGGGTCCATGTAGCTTAGGCTGGCCTTGAACTTGCTATGTAGTGGAAGCAGCCCCTGAACTTGATTCTTTTGTTTCCACTTTCCAGCTGCTAGAACCATATACATACATGTGCCACTACTCCTGACTTTGATTTTACTTTATATTATCTTTTTTACGGGGAGACCTTATCTGGAATCAGAGAGAGAGAGAGAGAGAGAGAGAGAGAGAGAGAGAGAGAGAGAGAGAGAGAGAGAGAGAGAGAGAGAGAGAGAGAGAGAGAGAGAGAGAGAGAGAGAGAGAGAGAGAGAGAGAGAGAGACAGGAGAGAGAGAGAGAGAACAAAAGAAAGAAACAAAACAAAAGCAAAAATTTAAGCAAGCAAGCAAACAAAAATAAATAACAACCAAACCAAAAAAAAAAAAAAAAAAAAATCCAACTAACTGAACAAACAACCCCTGCCCCAAAGACTGGGGAGTTAATTCCTTCTACCTCTTGAGGCCAGGTCTCTCTAGTTTCTGCCAAGGTGCTTTGTACTCCAGGCCAGAAGGCTCAGGAACTGCTGGGTGGTTTTCCATCTCTGTCTCCTGAGGGACAACTCAGGTCACAGGTGCTCACCACCACCCAAGCTTTCTATGTAGTAGCTTCTGGGGATTAAACTTGGGTGTCAGGCTTGCCTAACTAGTAGTGCTTTAACCTGCTGAGCCATCTCTCCAGCCCAGAAAAAATATTTTTTAAGTGCAGTTACATTGTATTCATTCCACAGACAATGGCTTGTAGGGTAGAGTGCTGTAGACAGCTTTACAATAATAATGCTACCTTATGCTCACTTACCCTGTGCACAGTGAGCTCTAGGCTCACAGATTAGAAACCACTGGGAGAAGAATTAAGATATAAGGAAAATCAATGCTTCTGAAATGGACTCTATGGAAGGTATGACTGGCTTGGGTTTGGAGACTGTGTAGTAAGAAAGAGAAAGCTGGGTACACATTGCACGCCTGTATTTCTGGCACTGGAGAGTGGAAGACTGAGAATCAGGCTTTCAAGTCAAGCTTCAATACACAGTCAGTTCCAGTCCAAGCTGGGCTATGTGAAACTTCGGAGTGGAGGGAGAAAGCCCAGAAAAAGAAATAATTTGAGAAGAGAAATTGACAGTTCCTTGCTCCCTTTATGTTTTTTAGTAAATTATGTGATGGTTAATCTTGCTAATTTGAGGGGGGTTTAGAATTACTGTGGAAAAACAAATCTTGAGACATGTCTGAGGGGTTATCTAGATTAGGTTCATTGAGGTAGGAGGACTCACCCTAAATGTGTGCAGTACCATGGGATGGGGTTCCTAGACTGAACAGAAAGGAGAAGGTGCTTTCTGAGCACAAGCATCTTCCTCCATATGACCTGTTCCTGCAGACAATCTGTACGAACTGACAGCATGACTGCTCCAAGGTATGGCTACTCTGAAGATTTTTATCGTCAAAAGGAGGGAAAGTACAGCCAGAGGCACCTGGAAGAATTCGGAGCAATGAGACAAAGCAACAGACCGAACAGACTGGACTTGGCCATGAGAGGAGAAGGAGATGGGGAGAGCAAGAGAAAGAGCAGGCCAAAAGAGAGGGAGCAAGAGAACACAGTCAAAATAACAGGGTCATTAGGGAATCAGAAGTTGGGGGGGGGATAAGGGAAGCCAGTAAGCTGGAGAAATTTAGGATAGGGGTAGAGGGAGAAGAACCAGGATGCCAGCATGGACTTTGTGACAGGTTCTTCTGATGTGGAGGAAGCAGGGAGGCCAGAATGTGCTTTGGTAAGCTAATAAGCACCACAGGTAGCCATTTGAATGAAGTTGTTTTGGACCTGACAAATAATCTTCCTTAAGATGAAACCAAGTCAAAGTCAACCCTTCTATCCACGCTGTGGTGGTTTATGCAGAGGCAGGTGGATTTCTGTGAGTTCAAGGCCAGTCTGGTCTACAGTGAGTTCCAGGACATCCAGGAATGTTACACAGAGAAACCCTGTCTCCAGGACCCCCCCCCCACCGCAAAAAACCCAAACAAAATCCCCCAGCAAAACAAACAAATAAAACAAAAACCCCTTCCTTACTTTCATAAGTTGCTGTCTCAGCAACTGGAGAGGTAACTAATACAGTCATAATCACCATCTTTTAAAAAGCAGATCTACTGAGTTTACAGAAAGACTACAGCACCTAAAGCATCATTCAGGAAATAGGGGACCAAGGAAAGTTTCTAGGTGGGAAAGCGAGGTTGTTGTATTTGGAGATAATACCTTTTTTTTTTTTTTTTTGTAAATGGCTTTTCAGCTTTTAAAAAGCGGTGTGTATTCCCTTACACAATTCAGGCAATACAAAATAAGAGTAACTTGAACCCTAGCAATCTTTTTTCAAAGATAATCACTGATAACATTTTGGAGAATCTCTTTCCTGAAACCACTATGCTTTTATATCATCAAACTTCAAATAAATTGAATCTGTCTAATCGTGCTGTTTCTGTAATCAATTTGCCCCTCTGAGAGCAAATTGTGAAAAGCCTCCCATGTTTAAATATATTTATCAGCATTTTTAAATGGCTGCTTAGCACGTTGTATGTATGTATCATCATTTATTCAATCAGCCCGTATTGATGGGTTTCTACGTCTTCCCCACCTATTCAACAACCTCCTCTAATAACCTTGGTCATTGTTTTCTAAAATTTTCGATCATTTTTGCAAATTATATACTTTTAAGTAACGTAAATACAAACAAATATCCTTTTTATACGAGGATTCAAGTTGCAGAATCGTCCTCTAATTTGCAGGAAAGACAGTGAGACAGCTGCTGTGCTAGTTCTAGAGAGACAGCGACATCAGAGATGTCGAGGAGAGTACAGAATTACAGGTGATGTAGCCCATCTAGGCCCAAGCTCTGTGGGCTGGAATAGTCCTCCCCCTTTTCCTCTGTTTCACTTCTTTTTCTTAACATGGAGGAAGGACTGAGAACTGCATGTCCCAGCATTTCGCAAGGACCACACTCCTGGGAACTGTAGTACCGGGTCTAAGAGGGGTCCGGAAGGAGAGGATGGGCAGCTGTGTGCGGCATGATGGGAGGTGTAGTCCCTCGGGCGGAAGCGAGTGTTTGTGTAGGTTGAAAACATAGACAGTTTTGTTTCATGGAGATGAGGCTGCAGAAATATCTGACTTCCCTCTCAAGCGGTCTTTGAGTTTACAAAAGTCTCCCGTGGACAGTCGGCTTCATTCCATTGTCTGTGACTCAAGAGGGTGCGGCCCCAGGAACGGCACGCGGTTGGAAGATGCAGGCCGCGCAGGACCGGGGCAGAGCATGCCGGGAGTTGTAGTCCCGGAGCTCTGAGGCTGTGGGACGTGTCGGAACGGCGCGCGGGCTCCTCCTCCCCCGCCCTTCTCAGCGGTCCCCCGCCCCCTCCCTCCGCCTCCTCCTCTCTTGCCTGCAGCCGAGCGTCCCCTTCCCCCACTGTCGGGTTTCTCCGCGGCTACTGCAGAGGATTCAGAGCCGAGTAGCTGAGGAGAAGGAGGAGGAGGCTCCCGTCCCTGCGCGCCATCCACCACCCTACTGGACACGGACGAGGGAACGAGAGCGTCGCCGCTGTAGCCTCCGGAGAAGACAAGGGCACCGCCGCCTCAGCTGCCGCCGCCGCCGCGGTTTTCGCTTGCAGCAGCTCGCCGGTGAGGAGACCCCCCGCCCCCCGGCCCGCTCCTGTGGAGCTTGGGCTGGTGGCGCCGGCGAGAATGAGGGTGGGGGCCGTGAGGCCCCCGCGCCGGCTTGGGGGGAGGGGACCGAGGTGGCGATGGAACGGCGGGCTGGTGGGGGAGACTTGTCCGAGCGCGGGCTGGGGGTTGGGTGAGGGTGGGACACCAGCAGGTCCAGGGAGGAGAGCGGGGGAGGGGGGCGACTTTACATGGAGGGATAATCAGACCTGGGACAGGAGCTTGGGGTGGGGGTATTGAGGCGGAATTTGGGATTGTCTTGGGGCGAGGTGGAAGGTGAGACTGGAGTGGGATGTCTTTTAATGGGGGAGGGGACTGAATGAAGGTGATGATTTGGGGTTGGCCTGAAGCAGTTGACAGCTTGGGATCCGAGCTGGGGTGGGGGCTAAGGAGATCTTTTCAATGCGGAGTAGAATATAAACGTTGGATGGGACTCCGGGGAGTGCTAATTCTGGAAGGTGGAATTTGGGGTGGACCCCGGGAAGGGTGATAGAGGAGCTGGGAGTGAAGGATTTGGCATGGGTTGAGACCTAAGCTTGAAATGGGCTGTTGTTTTCTGGGGATGGTGGAATTTGTGGATCCTTAAGGAAATAGCTTGGATTTGGAGAGAACAGAAGAGGTAGAATTTGTTTGGGGTTTTCTTGGGGGTCGGCTGCTGGATGTTGGAATATGGGCTGGGGAGACTTCCAACTACAGGAGATGGTTGGTAAGCTGCCAGGAGGGAGTAAATTGTAAGTTGGGCCCCAAATAGGAGGACAGGGATTGAAATTGGGGATGAGGGCATAGTGAAGAAGGATTTAGGGTGAGTTTAAAGTCACTGGAGGGAGCAAGGTGGCTCCCCTGGGTGTAAGTTGGAGGCAGAGGGTATGAAAGACTACTTATACTTAGTCAGATGGACTCACTGAAAGAATATTGGCAGGTGGTGAGCAAGGGCAGGGGATGGCATCTTAAAGAAAATGTCCCTCTGCCAGTTAGCAGAAGTAATGTCTGTGATGAGCTGCTTACCAGTGGTGTGGTGGCAGAGGGGGATTTAAGACTCGGGAGACCCAGCGTTTGGATATTGTCGGACCAGAGGATGGAGAGGGCCAGTGAGCAGTGCAGGGAAGGAGTCGTTGGCTTATTTAGGAAAGAACGTCCTCCCAGACACAACAGAGGTTTAGGGGTTAGAACACATAACATCCATGGTTGTTTTGGCGAGAGATAATAATAATAATAATAATAATAATAATAATAATAATAATAATAATAATAATAATAATAATGTCATTAGAAGGGTCTTCCATAGGGGACAGAGAAGGTACATTAAAAGATTCTCCTAGGGGATATCTTATGCTGTCAGTTTGACCTTGTGCTTGGTATTGTCTGGAAATAACAGCCCAAGGGTAAAGTTTTGAGAGAACCTTCATTTAAGGTAGAATTAACAAAGATGGGTGTGGGTGTGTGTGTCTTGCAATTCCTATGTCCTAAAGAGAAACTTGGGGGTGGGGGAACTCACTTTCAAATGAAAGGTGGGAGAAGGCGAAACTGTTTCTGCCTTCTTTCCCTCCTCCCTCTGGTATACTGAAAACTAGTTCTGGAATTTGTAATTTAAATGGACTTTGATGAACTTGAGAACTGATTAATGATACTGAAAAAATAGGAAGACTGAATTTATTTTCTAGGCAGACAAGGTGCACTATGCAGAAGGTTAGTAAGCCCCACCTTTCCCCAATAAAATTGATCGCTTGAAGACTCCATTTATCGGTGTCCTGGTTTGCAAGGCAATTAGGCCCATCATTGTATTGCAGACTGATAATCCTGAGATGAGTCTTGGCATTGCCATTATGTAAACAGAGAAGACAGGAATATGGAAATGTAATAAATATTCATGGGTAAGATGGTTTGTTACTGATGGACTTGTTCATTTGATTCTTTTTTGACACTGCTTGGTAAGACTTAAAATAATTGGGCTGTTTCTATAGATTTCATTTTCTCCTAAAGGAATTCAAGTGATCAGAATTCTGTCTGGGGTGGATCAATGAAGTGTATACAACCATATTTTATTTTTAAGGGGATAATATTGATGTAGGCAGGTTGCTTAAGTACAAAAACAAAAACTCCATCTATTCATCAGAAATTTGGTTTAAAACTTAGAGATGAGTTTATTCTTGTGGTGGAATGCTGATGAAGAAAGGTAGAGAGAAATGTAAAGTGACAGAACCTTTTTTTTTTCTTTTTCTTTTATTTTATTTTATGTGCATTGGTGGGCCTGAATGTATGTCTTTGTGTGGATGCTGGGAATTGAGTCTGGGTGAGAGGGCAACATCTTTAGGAAAACAGTTTTCTGGGTTTAATTGCATTAACTGTGATATGTTAAACTTGAAGTGACTGTTGATTGGAGCTCAGTCTGAGGGAAAATGAGAAGTGGAAAGAAGAGAAGATTGATACCAATGGGAATTAATTTTTTTTTTTTGTTAAAACTTTAGTGTTCAGCTACAAAACAAACCATTTTCCTTGGGTTTCATAATCGAACACATAAAAATGTTTATATAGAGTCCAGAAAATTTCTCCCCCAAAATAGGTGGAGGGATAGACATCCTTGGAATTGTGTGGTTTTTTTGTTTGTTTGTTTGTTTGTTTTGGATGTTTTCTGTATTCTAATAAAAAAAAATCAAACTTGAGCAGTTGCCTGTAATTCAGTGAGAATGTAATCTAACTAATGAGGGCATTTCTCCTTATAATTTTACTCTGGGGTCTAGACATTGCTTTTGTGAGTTTGCTGATGGGCTGTTGACGTTAAAGTCCTAGTTTTTGAAAGCTCAGAATGAGGAGTAATCACCTGGGAGAACTGTCCTGGTGGATTTAGTTTTCCTCGAGTCATGGTTACCTGTGCATAGTGAAGCAGACACCGTTGAAAGGTGAAAAACAGGTGGAGGGGTCGGTAGACAGAAGCCTCAGGAAAGTGAAGAGTTCACAAATTTAGGAGTCAAGGGTTTTGACTTTCAACCCCAATTCTGATTCCAATATTTAAAAGGGGATTGATTTCAGTAAAGCCATAAAACCCTTTTTATACTTAGTGGTAATTATTGTACAACTTGTGAATACATTGACTGTCATGAATTGTGTGTTTAATTATGGTTAAAATGGCAAAACAAAACATTCATAGTACACAAAGGCTGTCAAAGGAGACAAACGAGTTCATGTCTTTTTTTGGGGGTGGGGGTGGGGTTGGACACAGGGTTTCTCTGTATTGCTTTGGAGCCTGTCCTGGAACTTGCTCTGTAGACCAAGCTGGCCTGGAACTCACAGAGATCCGCCTGCCTCTGGCTCCCGAGTGCTGGGATCAAAGGTGTGGGCCACTAACGTCCAGCTGAGTTCATGTCTTAAATACACACACACACACACACACACACACACACACACACACACACACACACACACGTTAGTTCATTGTTTAAGAGATGGAGATGAACTAAAAGTAGTTGTAGTTGTCAGGGAGCTTTCAGTGTCATGGGAAGGACAGACTGTTTAAAAGTGAGGCAAAATGAATGTGGCTGAAGTGTGGATTCTGAAGTTTACTCACTGCTACTAGATGTGTGACCTTGGAC
Source organism: Cricetiscus sungorus (assembly GCA_030556225.1). Classification (NCBI taxonomy): domain Eukaryota; kingdom Metazoa; phylum Chordata; class Mammalia; order Rodentia; family Cricetidae; genus Cricetiscus; species Cricetiscus sungorus. The sequence goes on from JANBXA010000007.1 coordinate 63,367,341, forward strand.
ACAATGAGATTATCTGTAAAGTGAGGATAATAAAATTAACCTCATTAAGATTGTTTTGTGGGTTAAACAGAATAAGCTAAGAAAGCATTTAACACAATTTTATGTAGTAAATAAAATATTAGTCTTTATTATCATAGAGAGATTGGCAGAAGCTAGAATGGTTATGTTATCCTGCCACCGAGGTATTATGGCATTTTTTTGTTTGTTTGTTTATAAAGAAGTTATTGTTTTATATTATTTTGAAACCATAATTAATCTACAGTTTGTATGTTTGTAGTTTAGTTATTTTAAGCAGTTCATTAAATATCAAAAATAGTTAACTGTTTCATAATCTAAAAATAACAGCTATGTTGTTAAGAGTAATAAAGTGCTTTGTTTAAGACATACAGCCAATAAGTGGCAGAGTGTGGGTTATTTCCTAGAATTCTGGTTCCCTAACCTGACCATACCTTTTAAATTATGAAATGGCTCATATGTATAAAGGTGTATTTAACACAAATCCACAATTTAGAATAACAAGTTGAGGCAGGCATGGTGATGCACACCTTTAATTCCAGTATTTGGGAGGCAGCAGCAGGCGGATCGCTGACTCTGAAGCCAGCCTGGTTTACAAAGTGAGTTCCAGGACAGTTAGGACTGTTACACAGAGAAACCCTGTCTCAAAAAACAAAACAAAACAAAAACAAAAACAAAAAAAAACAAAACAAAAAAAACAACCAACCAAATAAAAACAACATAAACAAAAATTCCCCACTAGTTGAAGACTCAGTACTCACTACCTTACTTTATAAAAAGGAGATTTCTAGTGCTTTTGTTACTTCAAGATGGTATCCTACTGTGTAGTTCAAGAACAGTCCTGCTTCAGGATCCTGCCTCTACCCCAGATCAAATCTAGGACCTTGAACATGCTATACAAACCCTCTGCCACTGAACTACATGGAGTCATTGGTTAGTGTTTTGGGAGGCTCTGTCTCCTGCCTGATTAAATCTTCCTTCTCCTTTAGAAGTAATAACTTTCCTGAATTTTATGTGAACCAGCCTTTCCTTTTCTTTTTCTTTTCTGCCTTATTTTGATTTTTAACCACAGAAAGCTTTACTTTTCTATTGTTAAACTAATGCATATACTTGGAATAAATAGGGAATTACAAAAAAGTAAAAAGGCAAAATTAGTGTGTATTATCTCTTTACCATTCAATATCCTGATCCTTTTCTCCCTTCAGATCAGAGCTTCCCATAGGTTATGTACTCAAACACTAAGCCCAGTGCCCATAAAACTTTCTATTGTGCATGTATACAGACACTAAAGAATATGGGTACACTTCCTACTCACAAACAGTTAAAATTGTTTCTTCTGTGTTTTGTCCTAACTTAAAGGAACTACCATACCATCCACATGGTTACTCAAGATATGGGTCTATGGGGTATTTTCTCGTCATTTTCCCATTTAAATCACTCCCTTGGCTCCTTCATACAACATACATGGGCATCTATGCTGTGTGCAGTATAGTGTACACTCCTGGATTAGCTCTTACCACTCATAGTACTGATTACCAAGCCCTGTGCAGTTGCTGAGCTATGTTGATGTTTCATAAGTTTGCTTTTGACATTTTTCCTTTTGTTCATCCCTTTGGATATTAACAAATCTTTGAGAACAGCTAAGGTTGCCATAACAACAAAGTGCCTCTACTTTGTACCCAGAGAACATCTAGTGTATGTACCTGTTATAGTGCTGGACTGACTTTAGGAAAATTTTATTCTTAATTAATATTTATTTATTATTGCTTTATTTTGAGACAGGTATCTCTGTTATGTAGCTCTGGCTGTCCTGTAACTCACCATATAGAGGTCTATCTGCCTCTGCCTCTGCCTCCCCAGTGCTGGGATTAAAGATGTGCCTCACCATATGTGGTCTTTTTATTATTTTTTAAAAATATTTTATATATCTGGGTGTTTGTTTGCACATGCCTGAGGAGGGTAAAAGGAAGGTGTAGGATCATCTGGTACTGGTGTTTTGGATGGCTGTGAACCACCATGCTCACCACTTTTTTTTTTTTGAGACAGGGTCTGGTTGAAGTTTACTCTCCTCCTCATTTGGCTAGCTAACAAGCTTCTGAGACTGCCTGTCTCCCCCCAACTCTGCAATGCGGGGCATATTCTGTGGGTGTATTGCATTTGAACTTAGGGTCCTCTTTCACTGCAAGTGCCCTTACACTGAACTATTTCCCAAGCCCCATGCTGTGTTTTTTTCTTAGATCTAAACATTTTGAAGGAAACCTGGGCTGATACATTTTTCATAGTAAATATTAGTCTTTGGCTGATTTGAGATTATGATATGAATTTAAATTTGCATTTTGATCATTTTTTTCAAACTCAAAAATTTCTGCTGATCATATTTCTAGCACTGTTTTGTAATTTTATATGCATTTTAGCTTTCTAACTTGTCTTCATGCCTTAAGTTGATATTAAAAATCACCATCTGTATATACAGTTTATTTTTGCAAGTAAAATATGTATTATTTATACTTATGCAAATACTATTAAATTATTATTGGATTTGTAGTAATACATTGCTTGTGTGGTACTTTTTCACTTTAAGGATGAAGGGGTGGAAACTCAAGAATAACATTTCTTAGGCTCTAGAATAATAGGGGCTAAAAGTAGACAAAACAGTCTCATTGTTGAGTATCAGTTGTGAGCAATATGGTGGATGTTTTCTGTTCTCCATATATAGTTTAATCCTCACATTTCTGTTGTATAAAGAATTGTGTCTATGTGCTAAAGACTTAAACAGTTCAGGCCTATAGAAATTAGGTAGTTTATATTTGGTTATATAGCTAATAAGAGAAAACTTGGTTTTTACAGGCATGTTGGTATAAACCTTTTAACCCCAGCATTCAGGAGGCAGAGGCAGGCAGCTTTCTCTCAGTTCTAGGCCAGTGAGAGCTAAAATGTGAAACCTGTCTCAAACAAAGCAAAACAACTTGGTCTGCATTCCAAAGTCTTTGGTCGGCATCTGAAGAATCCTTGCCTAGCATGTTTGAAGCCTTGTGTTTGATCTCCAACAGCTGAAAAACAAAATAACCTTAATACATCTCTTTTTTTCCTTCCTTCCTTCCTTCCTTCCTTCCTTCCTTCCTTCCTTCCTTCCTTCCTTCCTTCCTTCTTCCTTCCTTTTCTTTTTTGAGACAGGGTCCCTTTGTGTAGCCATGGCTGTTCTGAAATTCACTTTGTAGACCAGGCTGGCCTTGAACTCAAAAATGTCTGCCTGCCTCTTCTTCCTGAGTGCTGGGATTAATGATGTGTGCCACCACTGACTGGCTGTTCTTTTAAAGTTACTGTATGTAAAGCATCTTGGTTTTAAACTGTTATATCAGTAGTTCAAACTTACTTATGTAATGTCTTGGTTGTTCATCAGAATTATTCAGTGTTTATGACTTCTTGTAGATAGACAGTGTATGTAGTAGGTATTGTTGTCTTAGTCTTTCTTGTTGCTGTAACAATCCCTTAGGGTCATTTACAAATAATAGAGACTTCTCAGAATTCTTTATTTATGTATTTGGTTTTTCTACACAGGGTTTCTCTGTGTAACATCTCTGGCTGTCCTAGAACTGACTCTGTAGACCAGGCTAGCCTTGAACTTGCAGAGATCTGCCTGCCTCTGCCTGCCAGGTGCTGAGGTACCACTGTTGGACTATTTCTCAGAATTCTTGAGGCTAGGAAGTCTAAGATCATGATACCAGCAGATTTGGCACCTGGAAAGGACATCTTTGTTGTGCTCTCTGGGAGGGACCACAGCTGTTCTTCCTTGGGTTGAAGGGTCAAAAGAGTTAGGTATAGGAGGCTTGCTCCTTTTATGCTGTTGTAAGCCCATTTACAAGAGAACCCTCATGACCTCACTTTTCCAGAATCCTTGCCTCCTTTTATTTATTTATTTATTTTTTTACTTTTGAGAAAGGGTTTCTCTGTAGCTTTGAATCCTGTCCTGGAGAATCCCTGCCTCTTAATATACCACCTCTTATATAATAGAGGTTAAGTTTCAACAGGAATTTTGAAGGACACAAATATCTGAACTATAGCAGCAAGTGCATATTTATGTAGAAAACATAAATTGAAAAAGAAAAGTGCTTCATATCATGCACACACCTGTAATTCCAGGATTTGGGAAGTAGAGGCAGAAAGATGAGTTCAACTTCATCCTTGGTTCTGTAGCAAGTTGGAGATTGTTTAAAATGTTAAAAAAACAAAAAAAAAGTCAGGCAGTGGTGGTACAACCTTTAATCCCAGCACTTAGGAGGCAGAGGCAGGCAGATCTGTCTGAGTTCCAGGACAGCCAGAACTACACACACAGAGAAACCCTGTCTTGAAAAATCCACATAACCAAACAAACAAAATAGAAAAAAAAATTTTTTTTCTAATCTTTTAAATATTTGTGTGGATTCTTGTATGCTTCTGAATTTAGCCAATTGCCATGGTTTACTTTTTGTGGAATATATAAAGAAAATCCAGGTATGTGGGTTGGAAAAGGAAGGGATGCTGTAACCCCAGTACTTGAGAGGCTGAGTTGACTACACAGAAGACCTGGTGTCAAAAACAGGCAAGCAAGTGAGTAAACCGTTCCAGGAATACTTTTCAGCCTATTTATTAGATAGTTGTGAATATTTCTGGCACTATACAGAAGCTTTATAAAGAAACAACTGTAGTAGTTTCTTTATTTTATTTTATTTTTTTCAAGACATGGTTTCCCTGTGTAGTCCTGACTGTTCTGGAACTTGCTCTGTAGACCAGGCTGGCATCAAACTCAAAATTTAGAGAGCTGTCTGCCTCTGACTTCTAAGTCCTGGGATTAAAGGTGTGCACTACTACCGCCTGATTTAGGTTAATTTTTTTATGAAGATTTTCTTGGCTTATATGTAGCTACTTCTGGCAATGTGGTCACACATGTGGGTGGTAATGGTGAGTATGCTTGCTTTCATGAGAACATAGTAAAGTTTTCTGTTAATCTTTTGTCTTTTTTTTTTTTTTTTTTCCTTTTTCTTTTTTCAGACAGGGCTTGATTTTTGTTCAGTCCTGCCTGGCTTGGAACTCAAAGAAACCCATCTGCCTTTGTCTCTTGATTGCTAGGATTAAGGCATGAGCCACCATGCCTACCCAGTATGTGTTTTTTTTTTTTTTTTTTTTTTTTTTTTAATAGTTCGAGTGTGTGTGAACTCACAGTGAAAATCAGAGAGTAATGTGGGGGGAGGTAGTTTTCTCCTAACATGTATGTTCCCAAAGTAAAACTCAGGTTGTCAGGCTTGACAGCGAGCACCCTTTCACCATCTTGTAGGTACCTTTTTTTTATCTTTTTGAGACAGGGTTTCATGTAGCCTATTTTGTCTTCAAACTTGCTGGTTAATCCTCCTGTCTCTGCCACTCAAGTGCTAGGATTATAGGTGTGTGACACATGGCCCTCTCTCTGGTGTCTCTTAATAAGGGTGCTAATTTCATCATTAGTGTCCACTAGACCTCATCTATACTTCATTATAAATAATCTAAACCGAGCTTTCCCAAAGGCTCCAATTTCTAATCTAACTACCCCATCTTATTTGGCTTCAACATCCATTTGAGAGGGGGTTACATAATTCAGTCTGTGGCTCTGAATGATCTAAAAATGTTAATGTTTTCTACTGTCCAATGCAAAAAAAAAAATCACATTTACTAATATTACCACTGATCCCCTCAGACAAATCATTTTTCCTTCTTTCTTTCTTTTTTTTTTTCTTTTCCAAGACAGGGTTTCTCTGTATGGTCCTGGCTGTCCCTGAACTTGCTCTGTATACCAGGCTAGCCTAGAATTTACAGAGATCTGCCTGCCTCTGCTTCCCTGAGTGATAGGATTAAAGGTGTGCGACACCACTACCAGCAACAAATCTTTTCTAATTTTCTTTTGAAAGTTCCAATTTTATTATGGGCAACAAATACTGTCAGTTGTTTTCCTTGAGTGACTGTCTTGCATTGTTCATTTTTTGAGAGAGTGTCTGCCAAACATTCAAGTCTGAATAATCATGGTTTGTCTGCCAATTGTTTGTTCAGTTGAAAATGGAGTTTTATGTAAAAAAACCCAGCTAGTTCAGCTTGCAGCCCCATTGCATGGATGTTTTAGATCTTTTGAGTCAGTTCTTGTATTTCGTTACATAGCAAAAACACTCTATTTGTGTCTTACCTCACAGAATGAAAAAGATATATAGTTAAGGATTGAGATTTGAGATTTAATAAATTAATAATTTTTGTGTTTTCATCAGAAACATTCTTTCAGTGAAACTGAATAGTTTTTTTTTTTTTTTTTAAGTAATTTATTTAAAGCATTGGTGTGAAGGTAACAGATCCCCTGGAACTGGACAGTTGTGAGTTGCCTTGTGGGTGCTAGGAATTGAATCTGGTCCTCTGGAAGAGCAGCCAGTGCTCTTAACTGCTAAGCCATCTCTTCAGCCATGAAACTGAATAGTTTTGTTGTTTGTTTTTGTTTTATTTGTGTGCATTTTTACCATTGGTTTCATTGCTTCAATTTAATCTAAACTGACATGCTTTTATTTAATGTATTTCTAGGCTTATTTCTTATTGGAGTATATTAAGATTTTTGAGAGCAGCAATTCTTAACCTCTGGGTCATGACCCGTTTGCATATCAGAATGATTCATAATAGTAGCAAAATTAGTTAGTTTGCATATCAGAATGATTCATAATAGTAGCAAAATTAGTTATAAAGTAACCACACAAATAATCTTACTGATTGGGCGTCACCACACATCAGAATTGTATTAAAGGGTTGCAGCATTAGGAAGGTTGAGAACCACTGCCCTAGAGGAACAGAGCCAATTGGATATATATTAAAAGTGGGTTTGTTAGACTGGCTTAGACGATATGCTCTGGGCAGTCCAATAGTGACTGTCTTCACACTGGAGAGGCCGAGAACCAGTAGCTTCTCAATCTATGAAGATGCCTATCTAAAGCCAAAGGCCTAGAGGATTCCTGGACAGCTACTGGTCTTCAGTTCCTATTAGACATCAGAAGAAGTGGAGTTTTGACTTTGGTCTTCATCCAATGATACAGCTTTTGTTTCTACTATCACTGAACATTTAACATCCTTGAATTTCATTTTTTTTCTGTACTGGTTAAACTAATAATAGTCCTAGGGATGAATTAGGTAAAGAACATGCTATTAATCTTAACCAGTTAAAAATTTAATTTATTGAATTTCAACTTTTTCTTTTTGATACACTATATTTCTTTAGAGAAGCCTGGTTTAAATAATAGAGGTTACTGGGAATGGTGCTTCATGTCTATAATCCCAGCACTTGGGAAGCTGAATCAAAAAGATTTACCATGAGTTTGAGCTAGCCAGGGCTGAGACACTATCCAAAGTTTGCATGTGGATTGTAGTATCTCAGGGATAGAACACTAGGGCCTGTGTTTACTCTTAGCATGGGGCAGGAGGGACAGGAGGGGCAGGAGGGGCAGGAGGGGCAGGAGGGGCAGGAGAGTAGAAATTCTTTTATTTGATAACTGATAGTGATAGTGTTTTTGTCATTTAAGTTTATTCATCAAAATAATTTTGCAAATGAGTTTAAATCCCAGTTGTTGGATTTACTTGATGTGTGATCTTCAAAGTGATTTAATATTTACATAACTTTTTCTATTTATTAGATGAAAATATAGTGATATTTATATTATGTAGCTGTTGTGAGGATTAAATGAAATAAAGTGGTTACTTCACTGTTTGGTATAGGGCATAGTTCTATTAACTGTTGTTGTTTCCCTCAAATTCACATCGAGATGCTCTAATCCTCAATGTGATGGTATTTGGAAATGAGGCCTTTGGGACATAATTAGATTTTGATTGTAGAATGCTCATGATGGGGTTATAAGTGTTCTTATAAGACATACTATGGAGCATGCCCCTGACTCTGTTCTCTACTGTGTGAGGGTGCAATAGGGAGGGTGCAATCTGGAAGACAGGAAGCAAGTCCTCACCAGACATTGCATCTCCTGGCACCTTGTTTTTGAATTTCCCAGCTTCCAAACTTGTAAGAAATAAATGTTAGTAGTATCCAGTTACATACATAGCCAGAACTAACACCAGTAGCCTGGTTATTATCACTCTCACTTTGACTTATTTATTTATTTTAAAGAAAAGCTGGCCTCAAACCCATAGAGATCTGCTGTTCTTGTCTTTTGAGAGTTGTGATTATAGATGTGCATTTTGCTCAATTTGACTTTGAAGAACTGGTACAGATTTAGAAACCTTACTAGATCCACTAGTAGGAATCAAGTGTAGAATTCATTTCCAAGTTTGTGTAATAGAAAAAAAATAACCTTTACTTTTTATTCTTTTACCAAGTCATATTTTACAATTAACATTACATTTATATGAAAATGTATTCCAAAATGCTATTGTGTAGAAAAAAAATTTGTTACTCATGAGTATTTAGATTTTTCAATGATGTCTCATTAAAATAAACTAGAAACTAAATTGGTTAAGGAAATAGTTCATTTGCTTGGCATATGTATATTTAGACAAAAATTAAAGGTTGATTCTGTAATGTGATGGTCAGTGGTTAGTGAAAAAGCAAATGTGGTGTGATTGTTTGTTTGTGAGTGTTTTTTCCCTTAAACAGCTTCAGTGAGGTAAAACTGGCATAGGAGAAATGACAAATTTAATGTAGTCTGGTAAGTTTTGCCATCTGGTTATACCCATAAAACCATCACTACAATTCTGATGGTGAGCATTCTTATCTCCTCTAAAAGTTTCCTGATGAGTCTTTAAAATCATTCCCATTTGTTCTGATCCCAACTCAAGCAGCTGTTGATGTGTTTTCCTTTCTTTCTTTTTAAAATTAATGAATTAATTTTAGATCCCAGCCACTGTTTCTCCTCCCTTCTCTCCACCCAGTCTCTCCCCCCCCCACCCTCCCCTCTGTAACCACCCCCTAATCCACTCCTCTGTTTCTGTTCAGGAAAGGGCAGGTCTCCCCTGAGGATCAACACTGAGGATTTTAAAGCTCTGCCTTTAAAATCAACTTGTAGTGCTTTTCAAGCAGGAAAGTTTAGATTTAGGTAGCTTGAGGCCCTGTAGGGCTTTCTGGTGCCTCCTCCATGGCCAGTGTTCCTCATAATATTAATTATGAACAGATGTTCTACATAAATAAGCAAGGAACTCCAATCATATATGTGCATCTTTATGTCTCAATGTAAATTTGGCATTCTGATAAAGTTGTATAAGCAGTGAACTTGTAGTCCAAGAGTTCTGTTTAGTTTCCATTCTGCCCTGAGTAAACTATAAAATCTATGAGCCTGAGGTTATGATCATCACTCACTTTATAAATTTGTTTTAGAAAATGAACTTTATGCTAAGTTTATTAGTTCTACACCTTTCATGACTATAATATTAGAATTTCATGACAAATTCAGGTAGAATTTAGGTTTGATAGCTCAGAGTTATGTTTTAAAAAGTATTTTATTAAATACCACTAACAGGTAGGATAAAGAAAGCAAAAAGAGTGTTTATAATTTTAAAATCAGAGAATCTTTAGCTCAGACCTTAGTTTTAGAAGCTCTGTGACTTTGGGCAAGTGACTGTCTTTCTCTGAGTCTTAAAGTTTTACCTTTTAGCAAGGATGTGTTTGTTCTACCTCAGGGTTGTGAGAACTAGGAATACTGTGTGCAGTGGTTCACATATAGCAGATGATAGTTTCATTTCTTGCATTATCAAAATCTTTATATTTGTGCATTCAGTGAGTTACATTTGCCTTGCCTCTTCCATGATGTAAATCAGCCCAGAATACTTGTTTCATAGTATGAATCAGGTCATTTATTTAAAGCTGAAGATACAGTTTGAGGTATGTGATGCTAACAGTGTAAAGGGATTTGCTTTTCTTTATTATTAATGGGAGGGACCTCTGCCGTGCTTTTGTACTTTCTCATTAGTTCTCAGTGCTCTAGCTTGAGGTACTTTGTATTGTTGGGAGCCAAGGAAACCGGGGACCATTTTCTTGTCTCTTCTGTGTTTATTTGGGTTGGAGGATTGTAAAGGTTTCCTAGTGAATAGACCGATTTGCTCAGTTCAGATTCTTCCTCCTGGACAAGCCTAGGAACGGCCTGCTGAGAGAGAAAACAAAGCAGGGAAAACTGGTGAGTTTTGTGTATCAAGCCTTGGATTTTTGAGTTTGTTGTTAGGTGAAGAGCAATTGATTCCTCCTTCCCCTTTTTCCTATAGTGTGTACACCCCAGCACAAAACAGCTTTAAGATGGAGGTCTGCATTGCAGTTTCTTAGAAATTGCTGCTTCTGGTAACAGCTCATTCAGTTTGCACCTCTTTGTAGCAGTGGATGAAACAATAGGGACAATAAAGCCATTTATCTGATAGCTGTAGCCTCAATGGGATGTTTGTTTTAATAATGGTATAATTTGCAGGGCTCATAAATTGTGATTTTATTCTCATGGAAATAACTGCCTGGTGGTATTTGGATTCTCTGGTCTCCTGTTGTGGATAATTTCACTAACATTCTAGCTGACAATTCCCTTTATTCCAGATTGTTCAGGCTGCTTGGGTAATTAGCCCAAAACAGAGCCAATTTTCTTTAGTTTGGGGCTGGCAGGTGGTTACTAGGTAGCTGGGATCTCCTGAAGAGATTTTGCTTAGGGATTCAAGGCAGGTTGATTTTGATTATTGGGATTGCCCCCAACCCCAGCCAGAAGAACTGATTGAAATTAAAATTTTAAATCACCTAAATATTTATTTTCCATAATACCAAACAGTGTATTGAATGTTTGTGCTTTAAAATTTCAGCTGTGTATTTTGGCTGAGAAAATCCACAGAGGGCAAGAGATGATTATAGCTACCATGTGCTAGACATTGCCCTAGGTAGTTTACATATATTATCTCTAAATTTTAATGAGAGTCCTGACAGGTAGTAGGTATTGTTTCCATTTTACCTATGCAAACCCTTGAGGAAGAGAAGAGAAATTTAATTCAGAGAAGTAACTAAATTAAGATATTCCAGCTAATTAGTGACAGGCTGTTTATCAAATTTAATATGCACACTAGATTTTCAGTTATAGTATAAGACATACCTGAAAATACATTCAAGTTTCTAATAAACTTAGGTAATACAATAATTGGCTCAATACTATACATGAACTAGTACTTATCATCAGATGTATGTATCTGTTGTTCTTTTTATTGAGTTTTACTTATTTTTATTTTATTTTGGTTTTTCAAGATAGGGTTTCTCTGTGTAACAGATCTGACTGTCCTGGAACTCACTTTGTAAACCAGGCTGACCTTGAATTCACAGAAATCCACCTGTCTCTGCCTCCCAAGTGCTAGGATAAAAGGTGTGTGTCACCACAGCCCAATGCTATTTTTTGTTTTTTAAGATTTAATTTATTTTATTATTATTGTTATTTTTGCATTGCTGTTTTGCCTGCATGTGTGTCTGTGTGAGGGTGTCAGATCTTGGAGTTACAAACAGTTGTTAGCTGCCATGTGGGTACTGGGAATTGAACCTGGGTCCTCTGGCAGAAGCAGTCAGTACTCTTAACCACTGAACCATCTCTCTAGCCCCCTATTTTTAAATTTAAAATGATATGTCTGTGAGTGCAACTGTGTATTTAATAAAGTGCAATGTGAGCCAGGTGGTTGTGGTGCATGCCTTTAATCCCAGCACTCGGGAGGCAGAGGCAGGCAGATCTCTGTGAGTTCGAGGCCAGCCTGGTCTGCACATCGAGTTCCAGGACAGGCTCCAAAGCTACACAAAGAAACCCTGTTCCAGACAAAAAACCAACCAACCAACCAACCAAATAAATAAAGTGTGCAGGTCAGAGGACAGCTTTCGGTAGTTGGCTCTTCCCTTTTCTGTGGCTATCAGGCTTGCTTGACAGGACTTTTTACTTGTGAGCCGTGTTACCACCTCATTATTATTATTTATTATTATTAAGACAGAGTTTTACTGTAAAGCCCAGGGTAACCTTATATTCCCCCTCCTCCCGCCTCCATCTTGTTTTCTCAGTGCTTAAATGTTGGGATCATCCTTCATTACACCTAGCAAGAATGCTGTTTTTTGTTTGTTTGCTTTGTTTTGTTTTTAATTTTTGTGTATATAAGGTGTGTGTGTATGTACTTCTGCATGTGTGTACAGAGGTCAGAAGTCAACATTGCTATCTTATCTATTGCTCTCTTTTGAGGCAGGGTATTTAATTGAACTTGGAGTTCCTTGTTCCAGCGAGGCTGATTGTTTAGTTACCACCCCAGGATCCATCTTTCATTTTACTGTGTCATTCTGGAGTTACAGATGGGTGTTTTAACTAGATTTTACATAGGCAATGGGGATCTGAACTCATGTCCCCTCATGTTTGTATAATAAACTCATTTGCTCACTAAACCACAGCTCCTTAGGAATGCTGTTTTAATAATTCTTTTTAAAAGCTATTTTATTTTATATGAATTGGTGTTATACCCTCATGTATGTCTATATGAGGGTGTTGAATCACCCGGAACAGGAGTTACAGGCAGATGTGAGCAGCCATGTGGGTGCTGGGGATTGAGCACAGAGCTTCTGGAAGAGCAGCCAGTGCTCTTAACTGCTTAGCCATCTCTCTAGCACCTGTTTAAGAATTCTAAAAAAATAAAGACCAAAAAACAACAACAACAACAACAAAGAAAAAAAACAAAAACAAAAAAAATCAACAACAAAACAAAACCCCAAACTAAATAAACTAACCAAACAAAAAACTCCTCTCAAAACTTGAGAAAGGGCAATGGGTTTGTGATCATATGAACTTGGTTGAAATTCTGGCTTACTTTGGGTTTCTTGGGACAACTGATTTCTTCTGAAACTTGGAATAGGGATAATAATAGTTGATGTCCCATTGAATATAAAGATCAAATAAGATAACAGATATGAAAAGTTTAGGATTATTCCATGACTTTAATTTGATTAGGTGTTTAGTAAAAATTCACTACCAGCTATCTTAAGAGGACTATTAAAATTTTTACTTGAACTATGTAAAGGAGACATTTTGGTAAATTTTATTACAGTTCTTGGGAATCATTAAAGAAGTCAGAATGAGGTCATGGGTAGAGAAAGTACTGTGTGAATGTAACTTCATGGTGAAAGTGAATTGGATGGAATGAGGATACATGTGACTTAGGCCAAGGGGATTTTTAAGGTGGAACTTGGATCCTGATATAATCTTGATCCATGGAATAAGGAAGGAAGAGGTTCTCTGTTTAGGTAATGTATGGACTGTTGGTTATAGAGAGGGATGGAGGTAGCAGCTAGTATGTCTAATGAGGACACTCAAGTTGAAACCCCAGTTTTAAGTCCTTTAGGATTGTATACAGAGGTTAACAGTTATTACACATGAATCCAGTGGTGGCTTTCAGGTGAGAAATGTTGGAACATTACATAAAAAGAGGTGCAGGTGGTTGGCAAGTGGAACATCTGTTTTCTCAGATTAAAAAGCTTAATTGTATACAGTCATATCCAGGTAATTGCTTCCTGAAAATGGATTCTGTTTACAGTATTTTGGTAACGCAGATGATGCTTCTCCTTAGTGGGATATCAACCCAGATTTTCATCATGTTTAATTATTGATGTTTCTGTCTTCTCTGATATCTTGGTTAAGGATTTTCCTGTCTGAAGAGGGGCTTCTGGCTTCGAATTTTATTACATACATCAGTTTTATTTATTTTTCTTTCAGACTGTCATTTTTTCTTTATTAAACGTGACTGCATTATGTTGTGGATTACTGCCTTCTATATTATCAGGATGTAACAGTTGACTTCTACATTTTATAAGATTCTGAGATAGCACATTTAGATTTCTTTCATTTAGATTTCTTTTTTAAATCATTGTCTTTATACTCATTGTATGAAGGAAGTGTAGTGATTAAAGAAATGGATTTTCCCAGGCTCCAGTTGAAGAGTGTGACTTTGTTATATTAACTTTATGTGTGAGAGTGTTTATATTCCTTCCTTCCTTCCATTTTTCTTCCTTCCTCTCTTCCTCCCTTTGTTTTTTCCTTTCTTTCTTTCTTTTTTTTTTTTTTTTTTTTTTTTTTTTGAGACAGGGTTTCTCTGTGTAGCTTTGGAGCCTGTCCTGGAACTCACTCTGTAGACTAGGATGGCCTTGATCTCACAGAGATCTGCCTGCTTCTGCCTCCCAAGTTGTGTCACCATCACCTGGCATAATTCTTTATAAGAATTTTTATGTTACTTAAAGTTTTACTTATGCCTGTGATTTCAGCATTTAGGTGCTGAAACTAGAAGATCACTGTGAGTTGAAGGCAGTCTGGGCCATATATTGAGCTCTGGGCAAACCTTACTTTGTAAAGTAAGGTAAGACTCTGTCTCAAAACAATAACAGCAACAGCAAAAAACACCATTCCCCCAAAATAAAGATTTGTTTTTATTTTACTAAACTTGTTTCTTCAGACAGAGCCAATTTTTTTCTTCCTCATCTTTGTATTTATTGTACTCAGCAACAAGCCAAGGATGATTATAATGATACTGGCTAATACTGTGCTGTTTGCCAGGAATTGTGCCAAAGACAATATTTGTCTTAATCCTTATTATGTACATTTTTATAGAAACCTGAGTTTCAGAAAAGGAAGTAGTTTGCATAGTGTTACAGTTAATGAAGGTATATGCAGCAATCTGACTTCAGAGTTCAAATACAATTTATGTGCATGTGGGTGTGATGTCATAAACTTGTAATCCCAGCACTTGAGATGCTGAGATTGAAGTATTGGCCTGAATTAGAGACCAGCTTGGTCTATATAGTGAGTATCAGCTGGCCAGGTTATGTAGCAAGACCTTACTTATCTTGAAAAGGAAAGAAAGGAAGGGAGAGAGAGAAAGAGAGAAAGAAATAAATAACACAAACAGCTTTCATTATAGATGATATATATGGAATATATTTCCTACCTCCAATACCCCAGCCTCTATTTTCTAAGATAGGACCTAGCTGTGCAGTTCAGGTTGGCCTTGAATTTATAATCCTTCTGCCTCAGTCTTAAAAGTGCTGAGTTTACAGGCCTATGCCACCACACTTACTAATTTTATATTTAAAGTTATTGTTTTTATTATTTATTTCATGTGTGTGACTGAATCCATGTGTCACAGAATTTATGTGGAGGTAAGAAGACAGCTTGCAGGAGTCTGTTCTCTTTCCACCAAATGAGTTGCAGAGATTGAACTCAGATCATCATTTAGGGGTGATGGTAGACTCTTGCCTTGCTGAGCCATTTTTTTTTTTTTTTTTTTTTTTTTTGAGACAGGGTTTCTCTGTGAAACAGTCCTGGCTGTCCTGGAGCTGGCTCTGTAGGTCAAGCTGGCCTCGAACTCACAGAGATCAGCCTGCCTCTGCCTCCCTAGTGCTGGGATTAAAGGCATGTGCCATCACTACCCGGCCCTGCTGAGCCATCTTCCTGATCCATGAAATGCATTTTCTACTTTATTGTTTTGTACAAAATGATCTGTAGGTAAGAAAAAAATGAGATGAGGTAATTATACAAAACCTGAGCATAGCAGAATATGAACCCTAAATTCCAGGACTTCTGACTCCAAATCCTATGTTTTTTTGGTTTTTTTTTTTTTCCTACCATACTTCTCAGCTGTTGGCTAGAGTGTCACATCTATTTTCTTAGAAATACATCATAATATTTATTTGCTTATGTGGAAAATTAGTTCTTTTATTTAGGCTAACTGAAGATAAGAATCAGCCTTTAAAATACCTGGTCAGGCTAATGAGATGGCTCAGCAGTTAAGGGTACTAGCTGCCTGCTCTTTAAGAAGACCTGGGTTCAATTCCCAGCATTCATGATCAACATTCACTTCTATGTGCCTTTCTTTTTCAAGTTCAAGGCAAAAGTGTCCTGGTAGATTAATTTTAAGAGCTGTTAAAGGGTTAAAGAAGACAATGCTGAGGGGGTCAAAAAGAGAGAAAAGATGTGTTTTCATATTCTGTAAAAGTTAAGAAGAATGGGTGAGTGAAAGAATTGATGCTTAGTCTAGTATTACTAGTCTAGAATTATTGCCAAAATTGCTAGTTTACATTTATAGCCTTTGCTTTTTCCTGAAACATTCTTGGTCACTATTTGCGTGTGTGTGAGAATTACAATAACCCTAATTATAGTGGCACTTATTATTTGAGCTACTTTAACTGTCTGCAGAGTGAGTTCCAGGACAGACTACAAAGCAATAGAGAGAAACCCTGTCTTGAAAAACAAAACAAACAACTCCCCCCCCAAAAAAAAACTGCCTACAGTCTTCATGAGAGAGGGTTTATATTTAAGCATTTGAAGAAACAATCTTTTCCCTGATGTGTGGGTGAATTTAATTATATTGGACTCCTTTTGATTGCCTTGTCAGATTTCTTTTGTTTTCGGTAAAGAAAATAAGTCAGTGGCAAATTATTTTTCAATACTTTTCTTAATTGCATTTTAAATAAAGAAACTGAAGTGGTAATATATTCTGTGAGTTTTTGTGTTAGCTTTGTTCCCCTCCTGCCTTATAAAAGAGGGTCACAGTGTGTAGCCCTGAGTAGCCTGGCATTTGATGTGTAGCCCAGGGTAGTCTTTTAATTTAAAGCAGTTTTCCAGTCTCAGGCTACCTGAAGAGCTTGGATTATAAGCATGAGCCAATACATTCCATTTGAACTCTTGCTTACTTTCTCTTTTAAAAAAAGTATTATTTTTAATTACATTGTATGCATATGTGAGATATGGCATGGGAGTGCAGTTCCACAGAAACCAGAGGAAGAATCTGACTGCCCTTGGAGCTTGAGTTACAGGCAGTTGTTAGCTTCTGGGCATGTGTAGTGGGAACCAAACATGGGCTCTCTGCAAGAGCTCTTAACTGCTGAGTCCTTTCTCTAGCCTCCAAGCTTGTTTTAAATTAGCATTAAAATAATAGAAAAAATAGTTTATGTTAATTATTCTGTCTTTTACATCATATATCTTGATCCCATTCATTATTTCTCTGTTCCTTTGCATCTACCCTCTGCCCCTGCACATCCCCAAATAAAACAAAATTTAAGAGAAAAAAGGGGAAAAAAGAGAACAAACAAAAATTTAGAAAAGGAAAAAATATTAAAATCTCATTATGGAAGCTGTAGTGTGACACAGTGAGTCATGCATTAAATCCTTTGTCCATATATCTGTACTTGCAAGTGTTCATTGCAAAGAGTCATTGGTCTGTTTTGAGGCCTCTGGTTTCTACTACTGTCAGTGCTGGGCCCTCACTGGGACTATTGGATATCCTGTTGTTGCCTTATGTTGTGGAGATCCTGTAGTTTTGCCTCTGTGGGTCAGATCCCTTTATGTGCTCCACAGATCATAGATGGGGATGTGGGGTGGGCCATGTCATAACCCTGGTTCTGGGCCTGGGCAGCTGCAGGGTTGATCTGCCCCCCACAGTTCACTGTCTCCACCACCAGGGTGAGCTCTTCAGCATTGCCCCAGCTAATTCACCTCTTCCAGCAATGACTGAGGGGTGGGTTCAGTTCTGCTTTTATGCCCCAGGGTTGGCTCAAATTTATGTTAATGTTTTGGAAACACAGTTTTGTTGTATGGCCCTGACTGACCTAGAGCTCACATGTAGGCCAAGATAGCCTCAAACTTGTGGGAGTTCTCCTGCCTTTGCCTTCTAAGAACTAGGATTAAAGGTATGTGCCACTATGCTTAGCCTTAGAAGCTTTTTAATCCTATGAAAAATTTTACAAACTTTGGAATTTCACAAAACTGAAAGAAATTATCGTCTGTTTCACTGCTGTTATAGTACAGACAAGGACAGAAACCCAGACAAGCATCCATCTGTTCAAGGTCATACAGTTTAAAACTGAAGAACCTGGGATTAGAATCTAGGTTTCTTTATATTTATCATAATTTACTCTTTTTCCTTTGGGAATTATCTGCTCACTTTGGTGATGTCAAAGGCAGCTAATACACCGGGTGGTCATGCTGCATGCCTTTAATTCCAGCACTCAGGAGGCAGAGGCAGGCAGATCTCAGTGAGTTTGAGGTCAGCCTGGTCTATAGAGTGAGTTCCAGGAGAGTGAGAGCCAGTAGTGTTTATACAGAGAAACCCTGTCTCAGAAGAATGAAACAAAACAAAACATAGTTAATACCCCATAGTTAAAACCTCAGGCTCGAGTGCTTTGGGTTATCTGGCTTGCAAATATATATATAATATCCCTTTATTTTTAAAATGAAAAAAATGTGAGCTTTAGTTAGAACATCTCAACAGACTCAAGCAGATCAAGGGGCTGGTTCCATGGAGAGCCATCTTCCTCATTCTTGAGTAGCAGCCATTTGTACTCATTTAGCTTCCAGGTATTTTCACATCTGAATACAGTCATGTCAGAGCCTAGCTACTTTCTATTCCTGCTAGCTTGTCCAGTATTATTTCTGCATATGACTATAGTTTAAAATATTTGAAAAATTCTAAGCCCTTATTTTATGTTCAGGTAAATTATCCCTCACCTAAGACTGTCAGAAGTCTTTTGTTGTTCCTAGTTGCAGATTTGTTTACCATTACGTAATATGTTTATTACAAGATCTTGTAAAAGTTAGTTGGCTTTTTTGTTGTTGATGATGATGGTATATTTTGAGCCAGGTCTCACTCTATAGACCTGTCCGACATGGGACTTTCTATGTAGATCAGACTGGCCTAGAATTCACTGAGATTTACTTCCCAAGTGCTGGAATGAAAGGCATGCATAACCAGGCCTGACTCAGAGCTTTGAATTTTTTAAAAAATATTGTGTGCCTGTGTGTGTGCATACGTGCATGTGTGCTTGTGTACTCATGAATGTTCTTCTCCCTAATCCTGAAGGCACTGTGAATGGCTGGTAGATTTTTAGGGCTCTAAAACATGTCTTGGTTTTTTTTTTTTTTTAAAAAGTGTTTATTATGAATACAATGTTCTGCCTGTATGTATGTGTATATACTGGAAGAGGGCACCAGATTTCTTAGATGGTTGTGAGCCACCATGTGGGTGCTGGGAATTGAACTCGGAACCTTTGGAAGAGCACTATTTTGAGCCATCTTTCCAGCCCCTGGTTATTTTTCTTAACAGATTTAAATTTAAATGTGTGTGTGTGTGTGTGTGTGTGTGTGTGTGTGTGTGTGTGTGTGCTCGTATATGCATACCTTGATACTCCTAAGGAGGACAGAGGGCAACTTCATGGAGTTGGTTCTCCCCACCTTTACCTGGGTTCTGAAGACTCTAAGCCATCTTTGCAGATTTTATAAACATTGATGTTACATAGTTAAGAGTTCAGATTAACTGCTGAAACAGAGACCCGCACATTTAGTAGCTAAGCAAATGTAGAAATTTATGTTTAAATAACACTCATGTAGGATTTTCATTACCAAAGTAGTCAGAGATTCTGCTTCCTTGAAACCATCCAGGGGAACCTCCATCCTTCCCCATGCTTTTGTTTGTATGTTCATTAGTAACTTATTAACACATTGACTTTCTAGTTTGTGGAAAGGAAAATGAAAGAGAGGAGTGCAAAAAGTTCTCTAAGAAAAGGGAGTGGTAGAAAACATGGTTAATATCCATTAGGATCTGGATTTAGTTTCTAGGACCTCTTGCTCCTAAGAGAGCTGAAGGTATATTCTTCAGTGTTTTTGGTATTTCATTCATTAAAACTGTGACATACCTAGTTGTAAATACTACTGGAGAATGTAGTTTCTGGCAGAATTGCTTGTGCCCAGTTAAATCTTGGCAGAGTGAGGGTTGGGGAATGTCTACTTAGAGAGGAAAAATGGGTAGTGTCTTCCTTAGTTATTGCTAGAAGGCAATGCTTTTTATAAGTCTTCTTCCTTCCATTATTTTATTTAATTCTCACCAGAACCATTAAAGTGGATGTAATAACCATTTTGTCAACTGAAAAACTGGATTTGAAGTATTAAAGGACTGGTTTAAAGTCACAAGGATATCTTAAATCTAAACTCAGTTATCTTCTCCAAACCTTCTCTTCATGTTTCTTATCTCAGTGAGACACTAGTTTTTTCACCCAAGTCAAGAGTTTGGGGTTTTGTTATTATCTTCCTCTCCTCTGTCACTAACCTGGGCAGATATCACCTTAACATTTCTCAAATCTGTGCCTTCCTCTATCCCCACAGCTGTTGTTTTAACTCACTCTTCAGCATCTCTTGTCTGGACAGCAGTTTCCATTTTCCTTGGCTGCCAAGATTACCCCCTCTCAGCCTAAGCCTGCCAAGTTACTTGCAGTCCCTGGTATTCACCGTTTGCTTTTCTGTTACCGAATCTTCACTCATGTCTTTGTTTTTGTTCAAATGGCCTCTGTTCCTCTCTCAGTTTGACCTTACTTCCTTAGTAAAACTGTTGTTCTCTTTGCCAGGTAAGGTTTGCTGTTTCTCTTTATGCTTCCTGTTGGTAACACTTGTCACACTATATTGTTAATATGTTCCTGTTTTGCCATCAGCACTTAGTTCTCTGATAGTGGCTACTCAATAACTGCTTAAATGGGATGTGACAGACTGGTACTTGAATCCCAATCCAGAGTTTTTCTTATCATAATGACTCATTCTTTGTTAAGTATGTATATACTCCTTAAGAGTTTCTTCCCAAACCAAATTTGGACATCTGATCTTTCAGGAGCTTTTTTCTTTGGTAGTCAAGATGTTTGAAGATGACTTTTGGAACCAGTGGGCACTTTTGTGGCATCATTAGCTATTGTCATGTATTTATATTTAATATGAACAGCTCTTTAACATTGTGAGAGTCCCTCTCTTTGAAAACCTGATTTTGACCTTAGGGTAATCAAACCATGAGGAAATTATTTTTCTGATTTTGATTTGGGGGACTATACTTTGTCTCTTTACTCAAATACTGCTAAAACTTGCCTATAATTTAGAAAATAAAGAATTGTTGAGTGCTTAGTTTATTTTCACATTTATTTTAAGAGATAATTTTTTTTTATTAATTTGGGAGAAAGGTAGGCAAATTGGAAAACCTTGAAGTTGGTTTTATTTTCAAGGTTATTTACAAAGTACATGAAAATGAAAAAAGGGATAATTTCTGTTTACAATAGGCACTATTTAGGGAAATGTGGTAACATCTCAGTGATGGGCATAAATATAGTGTGGCCATTATAATTTCTGATCACTGAAGCTCACTGTGGGTTTAAACCATCTGTTTTGGTGTTAATCCTTTAAAACTCAGCTGGTGGAAGTTAAAATGATAAAAGGTAATAAAGGTTGAAATATGACAGTCATTTCAACGGATTACATGCAAAGTAAAGGGTCTTGGAGGGGGTGGGGAAAGGAGAAATTAGTTGTGTAGTCAACTATTTGATCTCAGCTTGAGCTCAGCACACCTGTCACTGGCTTGTGGAAGTTTCCCTCCATAATTAAGAGCTCCTTGCTCATGTTATTACTTAATTGGATGCCTCAGAAGCTTGGTGAAACAGTGGGATCCTCTTAATTGCATACCAGCTTTTAAAACAAATCACCAATGTTTAATGTGGTATTGTTTTTATAAGCCTTTCCAGGAAACAGTTTTGATTGTTTCAGGTAAGAAAAAAAAAAAAAAAAAAAGTCTCTGTTTGGAGCATTGAGAAATTGAGAATACTGCTGTTTATAAAAGTAGACTCAAATTTCTGAAACATCTCTCCTTATTAAAGAGTTAAGGAATGTAATAACTAACATTTGCACAATGCTTTACAGTTTGGCCAACAGCTTTCCTTTGTTTTAATTTCTATGGTAGTTCTAAGAAAGGCATTATAATCATGTTCTCCATTTTACAGGTGAGGAAAATTTAGGTTAGAAAAGTGGTGTGCTGGTTAGTTTTTTGTCAGCTTGACAGAGCCATCTGGGAAGAGGAAACTCAGTTGAGAAAATGCCTCTGTAAGATTGGCCTGTAGGCAAGCTTGTGGGGCATTTTCTTGTTTAACAATTTATGTGGGAGAGCCCAGCCATGGGAGTAGTACCACCTGGTCCTGGCTATGTGAGAAAGAAGGCAGTGGGGATGTAAAATAGGTAGGTAGGTAAATAGATAGATGATAGATAGATAGGTGAAAGAAGGCTGAGTTATTTATTGAAAGCAAGCCAGTAAGCATAGCATTCCTGACGTTTCTGCTTTGAATTTGTGCCCTGCCTTCTCTCAGTGATGGACTGTAAACTGTAAGCCAAATGAACTGTTTCCTCCCCAAGTTGTTTGCAGTCGTGCTATTTATCACAGCAATAGAAGTCTAACTAGAACAAGTGACTTGCATAGAGCTGCACCATTAGAAAAGCTGATGGAAATAAACAGACTCCATACCTTACCTCACTTTGGTACATCTCGCTATCTCAGCATAATCTTGTTATGGAAGTTTTTTTCTTTAACGTGATATGTCAGTTAATTTTTTTTCTTTTGTGCTGAGGCTCAAACCCTGGGCCTTGCATATTGAATACTTGGCAAGCATTCTGCCACTGTGCTAGATTCCCAGCCGAATGTGGATTTCATTTAACTTAATGTGGTTGCGACTTTTCTGTTTGAGCTCCCAACCTTTTCATATATAGTGTAGTGGAAAGAGGCTAAAGTGACATCATTGCCTTAGCTACATCAGTCTATATATCTACCACATATACATAGTCTATGTAAAACTAAATATAGTTCATGTGCTTAGGTATATATGCACCTAATTGTGTTAGTAATAAATTTAGGCAATAATAATTGTTATGTCAGAGAAAATAGTTAACAGATTAGCCTTAACAAAAAAATCTCAATTTTTAAAAAAATTAAGTTAGGGATATTTAAAATTAAAAAATTTTCAGATTTTTCTCTTCGTTTAGTAACATTTAACATTTAATTGTTGACTGTGTAACCCTTGCACAGTTTTTGACATACAGCTGATATTCAGATGTTAGTTAAATTGTATCACTTTTTAAAGAAAATCTTTTTATTTTTAAACCATTATAGATTTAAAGGAAGTTGGATTAAATAGACTGGGGTATAGGTTAGTGGTGGAGTCCCTACCTAACCTATACCTGGCCTGGGTTTAATTCCCAGCACTTGAAAAAAACAGTACACAGAGCCCTTTTCATTCTTTCCCCCATGGTGACATCATAAATAAAGTAACACTAAAACTGAGTTTATGACACCAGTGAAATAATGGTAAATGGACTACCGATTTTATTCATTTTTTTAATCATTTCCTATGTAATAGTGTGTATATATGTGTATAGTTCTGTATAGCTTTAACCCATTGTATCCATATTGAGCTGAATCATGCCTGTGTATTCTGCCACATATATTCTGTACTAAATTGCTTGGGGCCCTATGGTCTTGGGAGGTGCTAGAGCAGTGGGTCATGACCTGAACACAAGGGTCACCTAAGACTGTTGGAAAGCACAGAGATTTACTTCATGGTTCATAACAGTAGCAAAATTACAGTTATGAAATAGAATGAAAATAATTTTATGGTTGGGGGTCACTACAACATGAGGAACTGTATTAAAGAATCACAGCATTAGGAAAGTTGAGAACCACTGTGCTATAGTATATAGACTGTGGAAAGTTAACTAAAGGAGGGACTCATCTATGTAGTCATGGGGTGAGACTTTCTGGTGTAGTGTGGTCACCTACACTTTCCTGTAAGTAACCCCTCACCTATGCTCTGTAAGGAAGACCGCAAAGCTCATTGGTTCCCTAAGTTGGACTTTGGTGGAATTTTAATTTGGTTTGTCATTGGTTCCCTATAAGGGCAGGGTAGAGACCCTTTATGTATTTCCAGACAATATCAGCTAACTTTTTGTTTTGTTACTCATTCTTTGGTTGTTATATATAGGAATCCATTTGCCAGTTCAACTCAAGAACATTTACTACTATATTTCCTTATGTTTGTTTTTTTTGGTATTTTGTATTTGTCGATATATTTGGCTGTAAATTCAAGGATCCACCTGCCTCTGCCTTCCAAGTGTTGGGATTAAAGGCATGAGCTACCACTGCCTGGTTGGTTTTAGCTCCCCACTTTCTTATTTATTTATTTATTTATTTATTTATTTATTTATTTATTTATTTATTTGGTTATCTATTTATTTAATTTTTTCTTATTTATTTGTTTATTTATTTAATTTTCTTTCTTTTTTTGGCTTTAGCTCTTATATTTAGGTATTCTATTTTGAGCTATTTAATATATGGTGTGAATAAGAATCTACCTTTGATTTTTCATGTGGAAATATGCAGTTGCTCCAAACTATTTTTTGGAGCATATTCTTTCCTTTTTGATTGGTATTGACACTTTGGCCATACATATGTTCATTTATTTCTGTACTCTTAATTCTATTTTATGTTGTCTGTCTTTATACCAGTGCCATGTTGTAATAGTATTGTAGTAAGTATAGAATTAGGAAATGTGACTCTTCCAACTTTATTGTTCTTGCTCCTTTTTTCTTAATTTAGTTTTTCTTGTGGCAGGGGCATAATCTTATGTTGTAGTTAATTTAGTTTTTCTTGGGGCAGGGGCATAACCTTATGTTGTAGTGACAGCTGAATCCTGAGCCCTCTATGTGAAGATGCTGTTGTGGGTCTTTGCAAGATGGTTAGTAACTCTTGTTATGAAGTAATTGGTTTGGGTGCCTGTAACACTTGAAGATGACATTAAAGGTAAGTAGCCTTGGTGAAATTTCTCAGGGAAGCAGTACAGTCCCTGCCCAGGTTTTTTGACACAGGGTTTCTTTGATAGCCTTAGCTGTCCTAGAACTCACTGTGTAAACCAGGCTGGCCTTGAACTCATAGAGATCTGCCTGTCTTTGCTTTCCAAGAGCTGGGATTAAAGGCTTTTTCTTTTTTTAATTGAAAATTCATACACTATATTCTGATCAGTTTCCACTCCTGCTGGGATTTTCCTTCATTAGTTGATGAATAAAACATTGTGTGGCTAGTGGTCAGGCAGGAAGGATAGACGGAGTTACCAGAGGAGGAGAATTCTGGGAAGTGTAGGGAGATAGCAGTCACAATGTGATTCCAGAAAGAGGGGATGCATGAGGTGTTCTCCTGTAAGCCAAGCCCATGTGGAAATACATAGATTAATAGAAATCAGTTAATAATTATGACAGAGCTAGCCAATAAGAAGCCTAAGTCACTGGCCAACAGTTTTATAATTAATATAGCACTTGTGTACTTATTTGAGGCCAAGAAGGGCAGCTGTGGGACCAGGCTGGTGGGAAATTCTGTAACACACTCCCACATCTCCCAGATTCTTTCTACCTCCACATCCATGCAACTCCACATCTTCTTTCTTTTTCTCTTTAGAAAACAAACAAGCAAATAAAAAAGCAAACCAGAGTTTAAAAATAGCAACAATGAAAAAGTACAAGAAATAGGTGCACATAGACACACAAAATCAAAACCCATAAAAGCACAAAATTGGAAACCATAATATTCAAACAAAAGACTAATAAGACACACACACACACACACACACACACACACACACACACACACACACACACATTCCCAATGCAATACAAGGCAAGAAATATACAAAACAAACAACAAAAACCCTATTGAGTTTGTTTTGTCTTGGCCATCTACTGCTGAGCTTGTGGCCTGCTTTTTAAGTTTGGTTTATATATACAGTGAGACACCATAGGAGAAAAATAGTTTTCCCTCTGGAAGCAATTGTCAGTTGGAGATAGTTTCTTGGTTAGGGATGGGAGATTCTGTCTTTTACCTGTCTTAGTGCTGGGATCCAGTCTGGCTTGAACTTATACAGGTCTTGTGCATGCTGTCATCATCTTTGTGTGTTTGTATGCGCATCAGTTCTGTTTTATCTGGAAGACACTGTTTCCTTAGGAGTCATCCATTCCCTCAGGCTTTTACAACTTTCCAACTTCTCTACTGCATAGCCCAGAGTCCAGGTCTGGTGTGGCTTCCCACATTCATACACATATACACACACTTTTTTTTTTCTGAGACAGTGTTTCACTGTGTAGCTCTGGCTGTTATGGTACTCACTCTGAAGACAATACTGGCCTTGAACTCAGAGATCTGCCTGCCTCTGCCTCCTGAGTGCTGAGATTAAAGGTGTTCACTGCCATCACAACCTAGCTATGTTTCTGTATTTTTAATTATCCCATTGTCTGTTTGGGATACCTTCTCTCCCTTTCTTCAGCTTCCAGCCTGGTAACTTGTGATATGTTCACTTATTCATCCACTGCTTATTTATTTGGTTAATGGATACCTACTGAGTACATGTGTAAGATTTCATGATAAGTACTACATGATCCTCCATTTTGTCTAAATAAAAAGAAAGGGTTTAACTTTAACATAGTAAAACAGCAAAAACAGTTATCAAGTATGGATTACATTTACAATATTCTGTCTATTTGTAGTTAGCATATTCAGAAAAAATAATGCATTATCTTTTCTATCCTAGTGAATCTAAAGTTATACCTAATTTACTTTTTATCATAATTAAGGAAAACTGCAACTATAACTATCTAGTCTTTAACTCCAAAGACCCCAGAAGGAATTAATATTACCTAAGTAAACAGGAAATGCATTGCAAACAACTTCCAAGAGTCTAGAAATGATAGAGACATCTGGCTTCCTGGACAGTCACCCATAGTTCCTCTGCAATGTTGAAGCATCCATCTTCACTCAACAGGCCTAGAGTATTTGGCAGACTTTTCAGTGAAGCAGGAAATTTGAAGGACTGACCCTCCTTGTATTGGTCTAGTTCATCAGTTGCTTTCCTCTGTGTCCTGAAGAATGTCTGGCAGACTCTTCAGTGAAGCAGGAATTTTGAAGGGCTGTCCTACCTTGTTTTGGCAAAGTTCAGTAGTTACTTTCAGAATGCATGTCCATTCTGCACAACATATTGTCAGCAGTCAAAGGCAAGAACAGTTTTTTTTTGCCCAGTGGCTAACCTTGCTACAATGAAAACAAACACCATAAGGAGTTTTCTTCAATGCCCATTATCTCTGAGGTAAATTGGTGCTGCCAGGAGTAGATGTGTCTCATTGTCATGAAAAACCTTAGGTTAACAAAACATTTTAAATACCATATTCAGTAGGTCTTTGAAGCATTTGAAAACCATTTACCTAAAACATATCTCTATAGGATCTTGAAAACATGCCTAATATATCTACAAGTTTGATTGTTTTAGATGACTAACTACTAAATAGTACATAATAATAGCTTTCAAAAACTAGAGTTTTACCTTACATTTTAAAATGAACTGCATAAGTACAATACCTTAAATAAGAATAGAAACATATGTATAATATGTTGTAATAAAAATAACCTTAAGTTGGTATCAGTATACAAAAATCCTTTAAACAACTGTAGAAATATATATAGTGTGTGTGTGTGTGTGTGTGTGTGTGTGTGTGTGTATGCATACATACATATATAGTGTTGTAATAAAAATTACCTTACATTTGTATCAATACACAAAAGTCCTTTAAACAAGAGTAGAAACATATACAGGGTGTTGTAAAAAAATTATCTTAAATTTGTTTCAATATACAAAATTCCATACCAATACAAAACATTTGAGATTAATAATTGTTTTTTAGTTTAAAGTAGATCAATAATCTACTCTTTTTATCATTCCTATATTCCCCTAAATACAACAAACATCCATGACCCACAAATTAACCAAAATCTCCCAAAAACCCAATCCCAGATGTGGATGTTGTATTCTCTAGACTGCTTCCTGCTGAATGTGGGTGAAGGCATTTTTAAAGTTCCTGAGAAAATTTGAGATAATGACCAAGTCCTGGGAAGACCAGCAATAACCTTTGTTGATAGATATCATCTGTCAAGTTTTAGGATGTCTCATCTGATCAAAACCTGATCCATATTAAGCCGGAATAAATTCACAGTCTCTTGTTCCCAGTGGGAACAAAAGCAAAGTCTCCTCTCCAAAGCATTTTTTAACTTCCATTTGACAAATAAATTTTTTGACTTCCATTTTAAAGTTAAGGCATTCTTAAATTATCTATGCTAGTTTATTTCAGTAGGTCTTTCTGTCCCATGTCTCTTAGCAGCTGTCATTTGCTTATCAACAATCAAAATTCAAAATCAACACAGTACTATAGTACTGTGTTCAGACTCCTGTGTGTTTCCCTTCTTTACATGGCTTTTTGTTTTTTTGTTTGTTTTTCCTGTATGGCTATCCTGGAACTAGCTCTGTAGACCAGGCTGGCTTTTAATTCACAGAGATCTGCCTGCATCTGCCTCTGGAGTGCTGGGATTAAAGGCATGCACCACCAACGCCTGGGAAGACTTTATTATTTTTATCTATTTTTTTTCTATAACTGCCCGTTTTCTTTCTTAAGCCTATGCACATTGTAAACCTCACTGGAACCTATTCACAGGTTCTTTCCATCTGCCCCTCTTTTATTTCATACCTCTAGTCTTTTTTGACCACATGAGCAAACTTTAAACTGCTAAGCTACACCTGGATCCTCTTCACAGCTTCTTGGTCCATGAGAGCCAAGCCTAGAACTCATGGCTGGGTCAGAGGTGCATTTGACCAGGAACTGCATTCAACCTTCCTAGAGCGCTAGACTGCCCATGCTTGTGCTGTGGTAGGCATTTTTAATTTTTTTTTTTTCCTACTTAATGTAATGGCTGCTCAAGTGCTCACCAGCAAGTAGAAACTCTTAAAGGTGCTGTATATTTCCCCCTCCCTCCCACCAGCTTTCTCAGGCCCTACATGGAAATACAACCCCATGTTGTGTGCTGAAGTGTTGTTTGTTGTTTACTCTTTGGGGGGCCTGCCAACCAGCTCCCAAATAAATCACATATGGAGTCTTACTCTTTCTTATAAATGCTCAGCCTTAGTTTGGCTTGTTTTTTGCCAGCTTTTCTTTTTTCTCCCTCTCTCCCTCCCTTCCTCCTTTCCTTTCTTCCCTCCTTCCCTTTTTGAGACAGGGGTTCTCTGTGGTTTTGGAGTCTGTCCTGTAGACCAGGCTGGCCTGAACTCACAGAGATCCACCTATCTCTGTCTCCTGAGTGCTGGAATTAAAGGCGTGTGCTACCATTTCGGGTCACTGCCAGCTTTTTAAAAATTATTCTGACTACTTTTTGCCTCTGGACTTTTCCTTTTCTTACGTCTGTATATTTTACTTTTACTCTTACTCCATGGCTGGCTGGGTGGTTGGCCCCTGACACCCTCTCCTTGTTCTATCTTGCTCCTTCCCTTCTTCCCAAATTTCTCCTCCTATTTATTCTCTCTGCCTGCCAGTCCCACCTATCATTTCTCCTGCCTCATTATTGACCCTTCAGCTCTTTATCAGATCATCAGGTGTTTTAGACATGCAAAGAATCACAGCTTCACAGAGTTAACCAAATGTAACATAAAAGAATGCAACACATCTTTGCATCATTAAAACAAATGTTCGACAACATAAACATAACACACTTTAATATTCCACAACAACACGAAGAGGAAGAGGGCAGCTATAGACTGCATTTAGGGCAGGGTAGGGGTGCACTTTGTAATCTTAAGACTCCACTCATTGAGACAGAAGAATTTTGAGTTTGAGGCCAGCTTCAGATAGTGAGTTGCCTGCCAACCTGGGTTATGTATCAAAACCTTCTCTTTCTCTCTCCCTCTCCTCTCTCTCTCTCTCTCTCTCTCTCTCTCTCTCTCTCTCTCTCTCTCTCTCTCTCTCTCAGAGTAGCTAGTAGATTTTTAGGGTTCTGCCACATGTCTTGGTTTTCTTAAATTGTATGTGTGTGTAAATATATATATATTTCTATAGTACATAGATATTTGTTCATATGTATTTATTTGTGACTTAATGTGAAGTATGTTGTGATAATAGTGACAACTGTAAACAATTAATGGTTGACTTATGTACAAGGCACTACTCTAAGTCTTTTATCTGAATTAACTCATTCTATCTATAAAAGAAGATTTTAAATTTAAATTTTTTTTTTTTTTTTTTTTTTTTTGGTAGGGTCTCACTATGTAGCCCTGGTTGACTTGAAATTTGCTATGTAGACCAGACTGGCCTGGAATTTGGAAAGCTCCATCTGCCTCTGCCTCCTGAATGCCAGTGTTAAAGGGATGGGCCACCATATTGAACTGAAATAAAATTTTAACCTTTAAACTTTAGGTACATAATTTCTAAGTACAAATCATTTTTGGATACAAAGAGAATATTAGTTACTTTTTATCAAACATCTGTAGGAGCCATAGAAATGTATGTACTTTTCTCTCATCCCTGTCAGATCTCTGCAAGGCTAGGTATTATCTTTTTAGTTTTTCAAGACAGGGTTTCTCTGTGTAGTTTTGGAGCCTCTTCTGGAACTTGCTCTTGTAGACTAGGCTGATCTGAAACTCACAGAGATCCACCTGTCTCTGCCTCCCAAGTGCTGGGATTAAAGGCATGCACCACCACCATCTGGCTAGGTGTCATCATTTTTTACTTGAGGAAAAGTGGCCTAGAAAAGTGCCCAGATTGACACATATTTGTGAAAGATTGAGTTAGAATTTACTTCATTGATTGGGCTGTCCTGGAAATGAAACTTGTGGCCTCTGGCATGTTCAGCAAGTGTTTGACTATTGAACTTGTGCCCTGTCCATGTTTGTTTATTTGTTTGCTTATTCATTTATCTGTTCATTTTATTTATTGTTCTTGAGACAGTCTTGTTATGTAGCCTTGGTTCGAAGGATTTTTAGCTTTAGTCCCCTAAGTGCTGGGATTACAGGTGTGTGCCACAGTACCCAGTGTTAGAATCGAAGCTAGTTTTAGCTTTACTTTGTAGGTTTTTGTTGGTGTAAGGCCAGGAGGATAGAGATAGGAAAGCGTGGTAAGCTATAAAGAACTGTGCAAGATAGGCCAGCTACTGCCTTTCAAAGAAGAGACAGTGAAAGTGAGATCCATATATTCAGAAATATAAAATCTATCTTTTCACTTAACTTGTTATGTCCTTTCCTTTCTAGAATAGACTAAGAAATCTTTTGTTTGCATGGGTGTATAAGGGCTTCTGGATTCATACTGTTACTGTTGCTGTTGATGGCAGTTCTGAATGCTTCAGCCATGTGCATAATTGTAAATTCATTCATGGCAGCTGCACCATGTAGCCAGATGGGATTTAAAATTGGCATGTTCATATTAAAAAAAAAAACAAAACCCTAATTTAAAAATGTCAATTTGCAACCTGATGTTACCATGTTACAATTTTCTCCAATAAAGAGTAGGAAATGTTTCATTAAATGCCTGTTAAATTGTTTACACTTGTTGTACACTGCACAGATGTGCTCATCTAGATGAATTGCTTTTCTAAAATTGTGTGCCGTGGAAGAAGAAAAGTGAGTGTTTTTGTTAGGAATTTGGAATGGCTGTTGAACAAAGGAATGCAGTTAAATTTTTAGTTTATGGAATTGACTAACAGTTGGTTTTGTAGTTGTGTTTTCTAATTAAATGGTGGTATTATAGCTTTGAGAGACATACACTAATAGAGAAAGACTCATTTAAATAGGCTGTGTTTAACACCGTCAGATAGGCCCTATCTCATAACTTTTTAGCAATTTCCTGATGATCTTGTTTCACTTCTCCCAAGTGAATCTTCTTCTTCTTTTTTTTCTCCTGAGACGGAGTTTCTCTGTGCCTTTGGAGGTTGTCCTGGAACTAGCTCATGTAGACCAGACTGGCTTCGAACTCACAGAACTTCTCCTGCTTCTGCTGGGACTAAAGGCTCCAAATGTATCTTCCTTATTGCTTTTCTCTGAGCCTTGTTAAATACATATTTCACCCCTCTTCCTTGCTTCATTTTTTCTGAGAATTCTTTTGTAATTTGGAGGATAAAATTTACCTTCCTTAGTTTACCTTGCAAACATGATTCAGGCTCTGTCTGCCTCACTAGTCCCAGATCCCAAGACTTTCTTACACGTTCCATCCACTTTAAACTAATTGCCATTTACTATCCAGATCATACCCATACACCTTCAGTCATGACATTATAAGTGACAGCTTCCAATTTTTTCTTCATCTCTCAACCTTTTTTATTTGTTTTTGTTTTGTTTTGTTTTGAGATAGGGTCGTCATGTAGCTGAGGCTGGCCTTGAACTCCTCATCTTCTTGCCTCCACTTCCCAAATGTTGGGACTGCAGGTGTGAGCTACCATGCTCAACTCTGAGTTGTGATTTTCCACATACTTGAAAAATTTCTTTCAGAATCATGTTTAATTATATGCAAAACCTAAAGCAAAAAATAAGCCACTTTCTTCATCAAATTTCACAGTAGGTAGTAGCACTTTGGTTTAGGAGAGGAACTGAGTGCATGTTTGTGGTTACTTCTATTTGTGGCTCCTACCGTTTCTCTCTCAGGTTCATTATCACCCAGATTCTAGCCTGTGAAAGATACTAGTTCAAGAAATAAATCCTTAGTTGGGAGTGAACAAACTGTGTTACCTAGTGTCATTCCTAAAAAGCATTTACTGGGGCTTGCTATGAGATGATGCTGGGGTACAGAAATGAGTTAAGTGTAGCTCCTGCCGGATTGCTTCTTATATTATACTACAGTGAATACATATAGGCTAGACATAAAGCTGTAAAATTTCTTCAGTGACCAAAATATCCTATATTTATGTTGTCCGATTGACAGTCACCTGCCATGTGTAGCTCTTTAGTACATGAAATATGGAAATGAGATTCAGGCACTGAAAGTTAATTTTATTTTGTTTCAATTAATTTAATAAGCACACATGGCTAATGGTGACTGTATTGGAAAGCAGATCTAGAGGTTCAAATTAGTGGAGAGTAAGATACATAAGTAAGAAAGTACAGTTAGCTGTAATAGAAGAACTTGGGGTTTACCTATGCTGGTAAGCATGTGGGTTTGATCCATGACACTGACAATAAAAATGTGACAGGAGTTGATAGAAAAAATTACTTTGGGTTTAGGAAAAAATACTTTGGGTTTTCTCTAGGATTTGTCAGATATGTCAGGGATAAAAGGCAGAAACAAATATAGTCACTTCTCAGAGTTGAGAGCTTTAAAAAATGTTAGTTTTGGGGCTGGAGAGATGGCTTAGTGGTTAAGAGCACTGGCTGCTCTTTCAAAGGACATGTCCCCAGCACCCACATGACAGCTCACAACTGTCTGTAACTCCAGTTCTAGGGGATTCTACACCCTCACATAGACATACATACAGGCAAAATACCAATGCACATTACATTAGTTTTATGAGTCTTAAAAGATGAGTGAACAGCTGGTAGTGGTGCACGTCTTTAATCCCAGCGCTCAGGAGGCAGAGGCAGACTGATATCTGTGAGTTCAAGGCCAGCCTGGTCTACAACAAAACAAAAACAAAACAACAACAACAACAACCACAACAAAAATCTTGGTCCAGACAAACAAAACCAGAAAGTGCTTTCTGGTGTCAGTCTGTGCCCTAGACCTTTTTAAGTTAGTGTCAGTTTAAGAGCTTATAATCAGACGATCACCTTTTAGAAGGTGAGTTTTTAAACTCTTTTTTACTTTTTATTTTCTGATAGATCAGAGCCATTTAACCCATGCTATAGGGATGAAGACACTGGTAAATAGGGCTGACCATTCATTTTAAATCCTTCCTAGTTTTTCTTTGATGACCTGGTCTCTATTCTTCTGCAATCAGTGCTTGTTTTTCATACCTTATATTGCCAGCTAGAGAACTCTTGCTTGTCCCGTAGCTTTCCAAAATCGAGTACTGTGGCCTTTCCTACTCCATTATGGCTTTTTAACAAATGTTCACCCGGATATGAATGTACTTGAGAGAGATTAGAAGAGCAGTCCTGAAGATAAAGAAGGTGGTTTTATGTAGCATAGGTTTGTAGGTGGGAACTAGAATGATGAAAAAGCAGGGAGTCCTTTGTTCAGAACAAAGCTACCAACAAAGAGACTGAAGTAGTTATATCTGGCAATATTGAAATTGAGCTAGTGAAGGCTGGATTCTTGATACTGCTGGGTTGGGGGAGCCTCTTCCTGTGCAAGAACTGTCTTTGCTTTATTTCTTTATTTTTACGTGGATTGAACTTGCGGCTGAGATCCAAAAGCAGATACTATATGAACATCTTAATTTACACATATACATTTCTTTTATAAGAATAGTCTTTATGTATAAAATGAATATTTAAATGTTTAAAGTATAATATATAATATTGGCATATTATTTGTTAATATTGATTTGTTCCAGTGAGTGGGTTGTATATAACAGATAAAATTATATATTAGTATGTATTGCCATACATAATATATGGTTTTATATATGCATATATAATATATATTAAAATATATGTAATTAAAAAAAGAATAGTCTTTATGAACTAGGAGTGGTAGTGTAAGCCTTTAATCCCAGCACTCTGGAGGTAGAGGCACTCGGATCTCTGTGAGGTCAAGGCCAGCCTGTCTACAACAGCCAGTCTTTATGTTTCAGCAGTTCTTGTAATCTGCTACATTGAGTATACAATGTACCCTCTTCAAATGTGACTTTCTCTAGTTTGAAGCTTAGGTTATCAAGATTGCCCAGGTAGTTATTTTAGCCAACTTTTATGATGTAGTAAAGCACTTGAACTTTGTAGTGCCAGTACCTGAGATTGAGTTCAATTTATGTTACTAAGCTATGTGATCTTGAGCTGTACCTGGTCTTTCTAGACTTAGATTTCTCATTTGTAAAAGATTATAGGATTATAGTCATAGTTTGATAGGATAAGATGAATACTCATAGACAGCATTCAGTAAATGTTAAATGCTATCTATCATTGTACCTCCTGTCATATTGCTGTACATGGCCAGGTCATTTACTTATAAATTCTCATACAAATGACAAAATTTACTATCTTAATTATTTTTTTATTTTATGTGTATGTGAGTATTTTCCCTGCATGTATATCTGTGCACCATATGCATGCAGTGCCTGTGGAGGCCAGAAGATAGTATCAGTCCAGTGGAACTGTTAGCCATCATGTGAATGCTGGGACCTGAACTCTGGTCTTTTGCAAAAGTAGTAAGTGCTCTTAACTGCTGAACCATCTCTCCAGCCCCTTAAATATAATTTTTAAATTAATAACAATCAAATTCAGTTTAATACAATTCTATTAATTTTGACACACCAATAGTTGCCACATCCAGGATAGTGTCATGGATGAACCTGACTTGGGAATGATGAACAGACAAATATGCCATCAGGAAACTGGTATCAGCCAGGTGGTGTTGGCACATGTCTTTAATTCTAGCACTCAGGAGACAGAGG
Source organism: Cricetiscus sungorus (assembly GCA_030556225.1). NCBI lineage: Eukaryota > Metazoa > Chordata > Mammalia > Rodentia > Cricetidae > Cricetiscus > Cricetiscus sungorus. The sequence goes on from JANBXA010000007.1 coordinate 63,402,591, forward strand.
CAGTCGGATCTCTGTGAGTTCAGTGGACAGCTGGGCTACACAGAGAAACCCTGTCTCAACCCCCAACACCCCCAAAAAGAAAGTGGTCTGGACTTTCTGCAGGAGCAATTGCAGTCCTCCCAAAAAGTTCAGCCATTTGTTATATAGAGTTGAACAGAGAGGCAGGGTTGTTGCACACAGCTGAACAAGGAGGCTGGTTATTACATACAGATGAACAGGGGACAGGGTTTATGTTGTACATCTGAATAAAGGAGGCAGACTTAGCTAATCTCTTTGGAGCAGTCTCTATAGGGAGCAGCCTTCAGGCTATGCATACTTTAGGAGAGAGTGATAGTGGGTATTTTCTGCATTTACTATCAGCACTCACACTCAGACCAGAGGAAGACTTTGCCATTTTCTGAACCTAGACCAGAGAAGGCTTTGCCACTTTTCCATGTGTCTGAGGCTTTAGGTCCTTGACATGGGCTGGAGAGATGGCTCAGAGGTTAAGAGCACTGGCTGCTCTTTTAGAAGACTTCTAAGTTCAGTTGCTAGAATCCACAGGATGGCTAACAACCATCTGTAACTCCAGTCCCAGGGAGTTACACTTATCTTGTGCTCCTGTTGGTCACTAAGAACACATACAGTAATAGACATACATGTAGACAAAACACCCATACACATAAAATAAAAATAAAGGGAAATTTAAAAAATATAAATTGAGTTGTAGTGAGTAGAGGGGAGAAAAAAATCAATGTGTGGGGAAAGGGAATGATTTGAAAGGGAGGAAGCCATCCATTAACTGGCCTTTATGGGCCTCAAATTTTTGCTATCCAGACTTGCTTAACTAACTTACCGTGCAGCCAAGGATGACTTTGAATTTCTCATTCTTCTACCTCAACCTTCTAAATGTTGGGAATACAGGTGCTGCTGAGGATAGAACCCAGGGCTTCCTGCATGCTAAGCAAGCACTCTCCCAACTGAAGTGCATCACTAGATTCTTGTGTAGAGTTCTTAATGGAATCAAGTCAGACTAATAGTTTGAGGGAAGAATGCTTTGAAGAACAGAGATGCTAAGTGTGTGAGATGAGTTTATGCCTGGTATATCAAGAAACAAGAAGGGAAAGATGTTTCTGCTATTCGTACATAGAGATTCAAGACTTGCACTTTTGGTTTTTGAGACAGGGTTTTGCAGTGTGTCCACAGCTATTCTCATACTTACTATGTAGCTCAGTCTGGACTTGAATTTTTATTTATTTGGTTTTTTTTTTTTTTTTTTTTTTTTTTTTTTGACTTTTCGAGACAGGGTTTCTGTGTGGCTTTGGAATCTGTCCTGGAACTAGCTCTTGTAGACCAGGCTGGCCTCGAACTCACAGAGATCCACCTGCTTCTGCCTCCCAAGAGTTGGGATTAAAGGCGTGCACCACCACTGCCCAGCTATTTATTTGTTTTTTAAAGTAATTTTTAAGAAGATTTATTTGTTATCTATACAGTGTTCTGCCTGCATGTATGCCTGCATGCCAGAAGAGGGTACCAGATATCATTATAGATGGTTGTGAGCCACCATGTGGTTGCTGGGAATTGAACTCAGGACCTCTGGAAGAGCAGCCAATGCTCTTAACTTCTGAGCCACCTCTACAGCTCTGGACTTAACTTTAAAGTAGTCCTCTTGCTCAGTTTCCTTAGTACTGGGAATATGAATGTGGTATTGCACATTTTTTTTAAAGCTATGCTTTGGTCATTGTAGAATGATTTCCAAATAATATGTTAATGCTGAAGTTTAAGATTTACTGCAGTTTGGCATGAGAAGAAAGATGCTAAAATATAACAAACATGAAGAGTTGTAAGAGATAAGTGGAAGGGAGTTAGGCATAGGATGTTATAGATGATGACTATAGTCTTATATTTTACTCTGAGTGGAAGGCATTGTCAAGTTTTAAAATGAATGAAGTGAAATTCTCTGAATTGAACTTCAAGGTGTCATTTGTTTTCTGTAAAGAGGGATGGGATGGACAGATAGGTCTGACTCAGTGATAATTACACCCTTTCATGTGTGAGACCCTTGGTTGATTTTCAGCACTGGAAAGGGGGTGGGAAAAAGCCAAAAGATGTAGAAAGGAGTTGAAAGTGGAGAAAGTACAAAGAACAATGATTTCAGAGTAGGAACTAACCAGGTTTTGAGGACCAGCAAGAAGACCATTGGAAGGATAAGGGGCAGACAAACAAATATATAGAGCTTTGGAGTCATCTACTCATAGAAGATTTAGTTCTGACTTCCATCAGTTGATGTGGACAGAATATGTACTTTTTTGAGCGTTAACTTTATTTATAAATGATAGTTGTTTCAAGAATAAAATAAGAGAACATGTGCAAAACACAATGGGATCTAGTATATAACTTTATTAATTAAACCCATATTTATGCCATAACTATCATCATCATCATTATTATTGTTTTGTTTTGTTTTTTGAGATAGGGTTTCTTTGTGTAGAGCTGGCTGTCCTGGAACTCGCTCTGTAGACCAGTCTGGCCTTGAACTCGAGATCTGCCTGCCTCTACCTTCTGAATATTAGAATTGAAGATGAGTGCCACCACTGGCCGGTTGGTCACACCTACCATTATTGACAGCATTCATTCTACCGTCATCAATTGTGTTCTGTTTGATTTTCTTTATTTTAAATTTTGTTTTAGTCAGCAAATTCAAAAAAGATTTATTTTTATTATTTTAAATTATATATTCTGTGTGTCTGTGTGTGAGAATGTGCATATGAGTGCTAGTGCTCAGGGAAGCCAGAAGTGTCCCCAGGAGCTGGAATTTCAGGTAGTTATGAGTGGAACTGAACTTGGGTCCTCTGCAAAAAGAGCAGAGTATTAAGTGTTTTTAACCAAGTCATTGCTCTAGTCCTTGATGAGCCAATCTTATGTTCTTGCTTTGTGCTGGGCTGAGGTAGCCATTCTACCTGAGCTCACTTTTAAGGTGTTATAATTAAGAAAGGAAGTCTTATCCTAAAAAGAAAACAATTTAGAAGTTGATGAGTAGGTATAAAAATGAATGCTTGGGATCCCGGTAATTGCAGCTCCTGGTATTTTCATTTATTATGGAAAGGAACTGAATGAGCATTTCTGTCATCTTTGCTCATCATTGCATACTAGCTCTACTCAGATACTTCCCAGCCAGACTTCCTGCTGATCCAAAGCTGCTTACCATAGAAAAATCAGATAGGAGCCAAGTCCTCTATCCTTATAAGACCATCTGCTTCCATAGCTGCAGATGCTGCCTTTAGCAATTGCAACCCAACACAACTGGAATGATTTATTCATCCCCAGGTAACATTTGTGCACCAGCTTATTCTAGCAAAGTGGAGTGTCAGCTTTATACATAATGAAGCATCTAGCACAGGTGGTAAGCTGTGATGTAAAGAATGCTTCTGGCTTAGAAATGGTTGATGGACAGGTGGAGATGAATTGTTAGTCCTGAGATACAGCTAGAAGAAGCAAGTGAACCTTAGCAATAAGAACTCCACGTCCTATAGCATTTTGATTTTTGGAGTGTATAAGATCATTAATACAACTGATTTTTATAATTGGTACTGAAGATCAAATTTAGAGCAGTGTGCATAATCTTATTACTGACATATACCCCTAGATCTCTTTTTCTATGCTTCTTTTTTTCTTTCTCACACTTCCCCTGAGAGAAAGCATTGCTTCATAGTTCAGATCATCCTTGTATTGGAATGACAAGTATGAGACATTATACCACCCCCTTTTTATTTTATTTTTTGAATAATGGTAGTTCATTATGTAGCTCAGACTAGTCTCAAAATTGTTATCTTTCTGCCTACATTACAGATATGTGCCACTATAGAGGTTGGATCCAAAGATTGTTTAAGGTTAATGTGCATTTTAAGAAAGGAAATTAAGATCCAGAGAAGGGCAGGAATTTAGTTAGAATTATATAGCAATTTGAAATGTATTGCCAAAACTAGAGCTTGTGTATTCCTATTCCAAGCCCAGTACTTACCTTCCCATTTTTTGTTGTATGATGTAAAATTTTAAAGCATTATTCAAATACAAGGTAGCATCTTATCATTACTTTTTGCTTAGCTGATAATTTGCTCTGATACCACAAATAAATCAATTTTGTCATTTAGTCAAATAACAGAGCAAGTTGGTTATTTTTTTAAATTCAGTTTTATTTTTAATTGTATGTATGTATGTGTTTGTGTATCTGTATGTATATATGTGCTTTTGCATGCCTGATGCTCATGGAGGTCAGAAGAAAACACTGGATCCTCTGGAACTGGAGTTGCAGGTGATTGTGAACTCTGGTCCTCTATAAGAGCAGTAAGTACTCTTACCTGCTTAGCTCTCTCATCACCCTCAGCCCTCTCTCATCTGTAAAATGAGGATATTTAGCACTCATTATAAATCGTTTCGAGTAGCTGGGTGGTGGTAAGGCACACCTTTAATCTCAGCATTTGGGAGGCAGAGGCAGGTAGATTTTTGTGACTTCTAGGCCAGCCCAGTTTAAAGAGTAAGTTCCAGGAATGCCAGGGCTAAACAAAGAAACCCTGTCTTGAAAAAAAACAAAACAAAACAAAACAAAACAAAACAAAACAAAAAAAACCAAAAAAAAACCCAAAAATTATTTTGAGTAATAAATGAAATGAAACACATGAAAGCTGCTTAGGTCATTTTTAATAATGGGAAGGTACGAAAAAATGCTGATTAATTCAGTTCTGTCCAGCAAACAGTGATTAAACACCTATATTGTACTAGTTCAGTTTCTAGGCTCTTTACATTATCTGCTTACATGTCACCTTCTTTCTGTATCTTTGTCATATACTGAGGGTTTAATTAGTACAGTATTTTTCTTCTGTGACAAAACCCTTTCATAGTCAAATCTCTAACCAGGAATAGCTGTTACCCCCTAAAAAAAAAAAAAAAAAGAAAAAAAGAAAACAACAAAACAACAACAAAAATCCAAAACAAAAACCTCAAAAACAAACAAACAAACAACAACAAAAACCCCAACCCTTACTTGCATAAAATTCTAGAATATTAACATGAACTTGTAATATCTAAGGATGAACACGGTTTGGGTCTAATCTGATTCTTTCCTTGCTCCTCCCAGAAAGTGCTATTTAGAGGGCGAATCTATGACTGCAGTCTTTTCATCTCAGGGAGGCTTGGCTTGGTTTTCTTTTGAGTGTTTGCTCTTAGTGAATTGTTTCCCGTTCACCTTAGGATTTAGGCTCTTAACAAATCATCTGCTTTTCAGACCCACTTTTTTTTTTTTTAAACCAGTAAAGGCAGGAAGGCAGTTCAGAGGAACAACAAAAACTGTCTGAAGGAAGATATTGCACCTGCTTGTTGATTCATTTGTGATTTGTGCCCTTAGAAGGCAGTATTTTACCAGGTCCTCTGCTGGGCTAAATGAAGAGATAAAATTCTGGAATCAAACTCTATCAACATGCATTTTGACTATTTCTTACCAGAATTGTCTGTAGCTCAGAAAAGCTTGTAGGAGTTGATGTTGCTGCTCTACTTTTATTTTTGCTGCCTACATCTATTGATCTATCATTTAAGTGTTACCCCATCACCACTACCACCTACCTTCCTTCCTGGAAAAAAGAAAACATGACTGGCCCTAGGTATGGTGGAGGTGAAGGTATGTTAAAGATATGTGGGAGAACATAGCCAGTGGCAGGGACATCTGGGAGAGTACAGAATGGACATGATCAGACTGAGCTGTGCTATGTGAAGAGATGGGAGAGGAGAGCAGGGAGAGAATGGAACCAGGCACAGCAGGCAGGAGGCCCAAAGAGAGTAGAGAAAAGAGGCCAGGTAACCAAAATGGTTGGATTATATAGGAAAGTGCAGCTGGAGGAAGGGCAGCCCAGCCCCTGGGCTGGAGAAGTTTGGGGTAGAAGGCTGGGTATACCAGCCAGGAGGGCACTTGTAACAGGTAGAGACTGAGGAATGCTGGGAGAACCTGGCAGCCAGATACAGTGTGAAATGTTAAATAGGCACCCAGCCATTTATCCCAAGTTTAAAACTTGGCCCCCCCTCCCCATTTCTCTTTTTTTTCCAGAAAGTCTCACAGTGTATACCAGAATGACATGGTATGTGTAGATCAGGCTGGTCCTGAACTTAGTAATCTTCCTGCATTGGCCTCTCTGGTGCTGGGAATCATAGGTGTGAGCCACTGTGTTCATCCTGTCCTTCGTTTTCCTGTTTAGTTCTTTTTCTGGTTCCTAATCTGATCTGTAAGTGACTTATTATGTAATGTAATCAGCCAACTGAGGGAAGTGCAAATTGAGTGATGGGTAAAGTAAGATGGTGGCTCAGAGAACTTGGCTGGAGTAGTGTTGAATCTACAGACACATAGCTTCAAATCTCAACATTGCTTGCTCTGTGAAGTCAAGTACTATGGTACTCGCCTACCTCTGTCTCCCAAGTACTGGGATTAAAGGTGTGCCACCACCACCTTTGTGTCTTAAAGGAGGCCAAAGGAGAAGAAAACAAAGAACCTGAAAATAGTCTCCAAAATGTTTGTTTCCTCAGAGGACTTATTCCAGTGACCCTGTAGTTCTTGCCATTTGCTCTTGTTGACTCACTGGCAATAGGTCTTAAATTGTATGTTCTTACATTTTCCTTTTCCAAAAGCATACTTGATATTTGCTATCTTTGTATATAGTCTTGTATCAAGCCTAAATATTTTCTTTAGTCTAAAAGGGAAATTGTAGTGAGATATCCTCCCCGCCCGCACCTGTTGCACTGAAATGCTTGACTGAAGTTCTTATCTGAGGCTCTGGTCAGGGTGTAATAAGAAGGTGCATTGTTTCAGCTAGCTAATCTAGAGTTGTCTTGGGCATTATAGTCCCAAACCGGTTTTAGGGTGATGTTTGTAGTGCAGATGCATCAAGTGGAATTGATGAAGTGGGGCCCCATCTTCTTTCTGGAGAGTTGCTGTTAGGAATTTTATTGTTCCTTGTGTAAAACTTAAACATTAATAACCAACACAGAAATTTCAACTTTTATAGGTATGCATACTGGGAAAGGCAACAATAAGGATGAAAATAAGTATGAGGGAAATTAGGATTTTTAGAGAGAGAACTGAGTTTAGACAAATGACAGTCCCTAGATTTTGTTTTCTTCTGTCTTACACCAATTGGCTTCTTGATGTAAGACAGAAACTCTGACTTTTAACAACGTGTTTGAATTTAGAGGAAGAAAGTCAAATCCAACTCCAAAGCCAGCATTGGGCTACATGATTTGGGACTAATAGTGTACTAGGAAATAAAAGGAAATAGATTTTTATATAGAAATAGTTTGCCAGAATTAGATATTGGTACCATACGTCAGATTCTTCTTTGTTTGACAGTTCCTTCTGGATAGCTGCCTTCTCTTCTTTAGGTACCTACACGTTCAGTGTCTTGTGGCTTTTTGAAGATGTTTGTTTTTTGTTTTCCTGTAAAGACAAGAACAGGACACTCTTCCTACCTTTGAGAGTTTGAGAGTTCCTCCATATAACTCAGAGGAAATATCTTGGTGGATGACCTATCATTTCTCCTCATCAAGAGGTTTCTCTTGTTCAAATCAGATCTTATCAGCTTTGATGGTATGCAAAGCTTTTCTTTTCCTGTAGATACAAAGGCAAAACCCCTACTTCAGCATAACACATATCCTGGTTTCCATATTGAGGTCAATATGTCTTTAAAGTATACTGGCTGGTTTAGTTCAGAAGTTTTTTCTATTGTCCAGTGTCTTTCCTCAGCTGTTTTCTCTTCTCATTAGCATTAAGAAAGTTTAATGTTAGTAAGGCATTATGTAATCTGTGTTTAGGGGTCTTTCTCTCCCCCCCCCCATTGTGATTTAATAAGAATCAGGATAAACAATTAGGCCGAACAGAAGTTTATTAAGGGAGAAATAACTCACAACATAGGCAGATGCACTCGGCGGGTTCCAGCAGATCCTGAGCCTTCCAGCGTCCACCACCCAAAAGCGGCGGCCCGACCCTCTCCCATTATGTCCCAGCCACACGCATGTCTCTTAGTTTTTGAGTTCCTGTTGAGCTCTTTTCTGCTTTAGTGCCTTTGTCTTTGTTGTTTTCCCCCTAAAATGGCCGCTTGCTTGTCTTTTCTCCTCCCACTGCTATACCTGTTCCTTGGTTATGGCTGCTGTACATGCTGCTGTTTGGATTGGTCTTTTTCACTTAACAGTTCTTGAACAGACTTCCATATAAGCATTTGTTATAAGCTACAATGACAGAGTATGGAAGTGTGTCTCACCCACACTTCTAGAGTATAAAGTCTGTGAGGACAGGGTTAATGGTTGAGTAGTGCATAATGGCATTCTCAGTGCCTGTGCTGTCATATCATACAAGCTAGAGTCATTTTAGAAGAGGGAATTTTAATTTGGAAAATACCCCCACTAGATTGGCTTCTGGGCAAGTCTGGGATTTATTTTCTTGATTGATGATTGATGTGGGAGGGCCCAGCTCACTGTGCATATTGCCCTGTTGGTGCTTTAGGGATCCTCCAGTCTCTGCCTCCCTAGTTCTGGGGTTACAAGTATTTACTACCACATTTAGCTTTCTATGTGTTTGCTGAGGATTGAAGTCCTTTTGCTTGCACATTAGAACATTTTAACCACTTCCAAAAGAAATCTTGAACTTATTAGCACTCATTCCTTGTTTTGCCCCCCTCCTTGTCCCTGGCAACCTTATCTCAGAAACAAGAGCAGAATACCAAAACCTAAGGACAGAGGAGACCTAAGATGTAGCCTTAGCTGTTTTTTATCCATTGTGAATGTCACCAGGCTTCTCACTGGTAGCTCTCCTTTTCTGGGCCAGGAGGCTCTTGGCTTCAATTTTCCCAGCTCCCCTGTGAAGCTACATTGGATGTGCTGGTCACCGAGTAGCTTCCATTGACTCCTGTAGCTGTTTTTTCTGGTTCCATTGAATATTTTACAATCTTTTGACTGGCTTCATGAATGGTCTTGTGGTGCTATGGTTATTTTTCCACAGAGTCATATCTGAGAGGATCTTTACAGGTTCCTGACTAATTTTATATAGGAAGAAAATTGAGGCCTAGTAAAGAGAAAGTGCTTATCTAGATCTAACAGGTACTGTTGGCAAAGAGAGACAGGATCCTTCTTTGACTCATCAGACTGATGAACCATCTTTTCCTAGTCATATAAGATCATAAGCTTTTTGTGAAAAGAGGCACATAGTGTGTACCTTTTGTCCCTTAGAGAACCTAAATTATTGGGCAACCTAGTAGCTCTTCCACTGTTAAGTCTATTCTTACCTGATTGTGGGCTGCTCAGTTGAAAGAGCTTACATAGACTGGGATGGGGGTTTTGGCAAGGAATGATAGATCGCAAGTCATTTCCATTTATATTACTGGGAAGGCAGAGGCTGGTTAAATCTTTGAGTTCAAGGCCAACCTGGTGAGTTTTAAGACCATCAAAGCTGCAAAGTGAGTTTTCACTTTTAATTTTAATTCTCTGTTTCCATTTGGGTATGTACTTATGAGTACAGGTACCTACAGGGCATCTGATCCCCTGGAATTGTAGTTATAGGCATTTGTTAGTTCCCTGATGTGAGTCCTGGTACTGGTAATCAAACATGGTTCCTCTACAAGAGTAATATATGTTCTTAGCCTCTGAACCATAGCTTTAGCTTGTTGTCTAGTTTCTTGAGGTAAAACATTTGGAAACATTTGGCCAGGCAGTGGTGGTAGATGGGAGGGATGCTTACATAGAAAGGGTCTTCTACTTACAGTTAGTGGCTGTTAGCTACCTTTCCTGTGATGGAATATTTGGCAAGCAATTTAAGGGAGGGAGATTTGTTTACTCATTCATTGAATTTATTTTACCAGTGCATTATCAGCCACAAAGAAAGCCTGGTGGCAGTAGTGGCCCTGAGGCTCCTTGGCAACAGGATTGTGAGACAGTGCTGTTCACCTGGCACTGACAGGAAGGAGAGAATGCAGTCTGGGACTGGAGGTGGAGATCATCTTCAAAGACCTGTTCCTTGTGACATACTTCCTCTGGCAGGTCCTTCCTCCTGAAAGCTCCACAGGCTTCAAAATAAAATCACAAGCTAGGACTGGGTGTTCAGAACATAAGCCTGTGAGGGAAAGTAGCATAAATGTGGGTGTTCTTAGCCATTTCCAGGTATTTGTTCCCAAATGATAAGCTTTTTCACAGATTTCCTTCCTACACACTTAATACTTAAGTTTGTAGTCAGCCTGCTCCTGAGGTCTGATCTCAACTCTTTGATTTGTTTATGAGCACGGATAAGTTTCTTGCCTACTCAAGTCCCTCATTCCTGTATCTACACAATAATGATGTTGCACTGGATTATTCAGTATTCTTCTATTTCTGAATATAGGGTATAGGTTAGCCTTTTTTGGACACTTGCATACACATTGGTTATATTGCACAGAGACAGTTACATCAGTGGTTGTACTTGTGGCTTATCAGCATATGAAGCAGTTCCTATTAATAATAATGGCTTTTTGTGTTATGGGATTATTTGTACAATATGTGGAAATGTACTGCTGTGATTGGTGTAACAAAAAGCTGAACAGCCAATAGCTAGGCAGGAGGTATAGGCAGGATTTTCTGGGAAAGAAAGAAAGAAAGAGGAGAAGAATCGAGACATGAGAGAGAAAAGAATGAGACATGGAGGGAGTTGGAAATACAGAATGAAAAAAAAAGGTAAAAAATTTGCATGGTAAAATGTAGATTAATAAAATCAAGTTAATTTAAGTTGTAAGAGCATGTGAGAGAAGCCTAAGGCCGAGCTTTCATAATTAGTAATGAGTCTGTATCATTATTTGTGAGCTGGCTGCTTAAAGAAAAGTCCGTCTACATTTTTGAATTTTTTTTTTTTTTCTATTTTATCTTTTCTAGAGAGTTCATGTTTTGTTTGGTTTTGGTTGTCCTGAAACTTGCTCTGTAGACCAGGCTGGCTGTGAATTCCCAGAAATCTGCCTGTCTCTAAAGGTATACACCTCCCAAGCCAGCCCCCCCCCTTCACCAAATACAGGATTTCAGGGTTCCGTGGAACTGCTGTCCTTAAACTGCCATCCTGTCTCAGCCTCTCAAGTGCTAGCTAGATTGTAGACATGTACCACTGCACATGCTTTTCAATGTGTTTGGGCCAGGTGTGTGTACAATCAAAGAATCTTGGCATCAAGTTTTGTTATTGGAAATGTTTGTATGTGTGGCAAGAAAGCAGTCTATATGAAAAATTTCACAAGTCTGGCACTTGATGTATTTTCAGTGTTTAGTTTACTACTTGGACTCACTCAGTCCCTACTGAGTGAGTGAGGTTGGCACCCAAGTGGGAAGGTGTAGGGGTACAGTTTCGTTATTATAACAGCATGCTATGGAAGGGACCTTTAGAGAATAACTAGTCTAGTGGATTCTAACTCAGGAACTGGGGCCTGGAAAACTGTGATGATTTTTTCAGCAAGGCAGCACCAAAAAGTTTGTGGTTGGTTGGTTTGGTTTTCTTTGAGATGGTGATTCACTATATAGCTCTGGCTGACCCAGAACTTGCTAAGTAGACAAGTTTGGCCTCAAATTTACAAGATCTGCCTACCTCTGACTCTTGGGTGCTAGGATTAAAGATGTGCATCACTATATCTGGTATACAGGGGAAATGTTTTTAAAAGTATTTCTAATCACTGACTTATTTAAAGATAAGTGAGGATATGAAATGTTCTGGTTAGTTTTATGTCAACTTGGCACAGGCTGGAGTCATCAGAGAGGAGCTTCAATTAGGTAAATGCCTCTATAAAATTGGGCAGTATGCAGGCCTATGGGGCATTTTCTTAATTAGCAATTGATATGGGAAGGCCCTGCTCATTGCAGACAGGGACACCTCAATGCAGGCTGAGCAAGCCATGAAGAGCAAGCCAGTATGCAGCTCTCCTTCCTGGTCTCTACATCAGGTCCTGCCTCCAAGTTCCTGCCCTGCTTGACTTCCTTTGTTGATGAACAGTGCTATGAAGTGTAAGCCAAATAAATGCTTTCTTCCCCAATTTGCTTTTGGTCATTGTTTTTCATCATAGCAATAGTAACTTAAACTAAGACATGGAGATTTTGTTTTTCCTTTTTTCCTTATTCTTTAGATCCCATGTACTAACATTAATCACAACAGGTTCAGTAGATTGAAGCTTAATTTTTGATCATGGTTGTCCCACAATACACCTTTAGCAGAGCTTTTCTCCTCAAAGGCTTGGTTGGAAGCAGTGGCCTTCATTTATGATGTATAATTTATTTATCCTTCCTGGCGTTTGAGACTTGTTGACTTTGATAAATACCTGTGTTCTATGCTCAACCTGTAGAGGTCTTGGAGTAAAACTACTTAGTGAGTGGAGGGTAACAGTACGTGTGAAAGTGGTCAGATGGGCTAATGGCTTATATGTTGAACTCTTTAAGTTAACCCATTAACCCAGCTTGTAGAGTCATATTAAACTTAGATGTCAGTGTTAAGAAGGGAAGCTTAAATGCAAAGAGGTTCTTGGTTTCTCACTGCAGGGACGAATTGCTTTTAAACAGGATCCTGTAATGGAAGGGGAGGTGTGTGGATAGACTCTGACAGGTCTGGATTTTACTCTAAGATCAGTGAAATTTTTTTAAAAAATTAATTTATTTTTATGTGTATGGATGCATGCATGTGTGCCCGGTGCCTGCAGAGGCCAGAAGATGTTATCAGATCTTTGTGGCTGGAGTTATAGACAATTATGAGCTAGCATGTGGGTGCTGGGAATTGAACCTTGATCCTCTGGAAGAGCAGCCAGTGCTCTTAACCACTAAACGATCTCCCCAATACTTCTGTCAGTTGTGATTATAGCAGTGTAACCTTAGATGTTTCATTTAATCTTAGCCTTAGTTCTCCTCTGAGAATACAATGGTGTTGGTAATAACAACGACCACAAAGAGGTACTCTTAGAAACTGTGATTCTTCTAGTTATGTTGGCCCTGCCTTAAATCCTAGCATAGAGGGCAGAGGCAGGTGGATTGCTCAGTTTCAGCCTGACTGCGTAATGAGAGTCTTGTCTCAAAAAAAAAAAAACAAGTAAGTTGTGATTACCGCTAGACCTGATAGTACATGCCTGTGATCCTTGTACTTGCAAAATCAAGCTATGATCTTTTACAAAGAAACTGAGGCATGACATTAATCCTTTTTTATTAGTACACTGAAATACCCAAGACAAGCTGACTTTATAAAAACAGTAAGATTAGGTGGCTAGCAGGAGAGCTAGAACATGAACCTGAGCTTTCTGACTTAATATTCTTAAGTATTACACTATTCTGCTTCATTCGAATATAAGCTGCTTATTTTTCCCTCCAATTTTAAAATTTAGAACTTTATTATAAAAACTATTGCAAATTAAAAAAATTACACACTGAAATTAGCCAGACCCAAATACAACTCAATGAACTTCTCTACAATTAGGATAGCTATTCGGAACAGAAGCTGTGTAGCTTTTTCACTTTGGATTTTACACATTCCCCACTGAATATATTTTAATACCCTACCACGTAGGCTTCTAAGATCAAGGATGTTTGTTTTGCATTTCTGGCCCATCTTAAGCAATAAATATTTGTTAAGGGAATAAACACACATCTGTGTCATGTGAGAAAAAAGTTACATGGACTTTTTGGTTTTCTTATTTCCCTTTTCTTTAGGAGCCTAACCAGTGCTCTAATCATATGTTCTTTAATACAGTAGCTGATAGCTACATTTCAGATACTCAGTAACTACATGTAGCAAATAGTGCTTCTTTCTCTTGGACAGCATAGATGCAGGTTTATCTGCTATAGCAAACACTTCTCCCCTACCTCCTGTGGGGCAGGCCAGCCAGAGAACAAATTGTGTGAGGCCTAAAGAGTAGAAAGTAGAAAGAAGAGAGAGATACTTTGAGTCAAGCAGCGTGCTAGGCATCAAAATAAAGTTTGGACTTTTATTATTTAAGCCCAGGAGGTTCAGAGTTATCTGAGTTAAAATTCTGATTCTAAAATCTGGGCATAGGGCTCTTGACCACAATCACAGTACTTAAGAGTCAGAAACAGGAAGATCAGGTTCATGGACATTATACCCTATAACAAAACTCTTTTTTTTTTTTTTTTTTTCTTTAATGCTTACATATTTGTCAGTGTACTATGTTCATGCCTGGTTCCTACAGAAGTCAGAAGAGGGAGTTGGGTCCTCTTTCAGAATTGGAATTATAGGTGGTTGTGAGCACCAAGTGGGTTCTGATCCTCTGAAAGAGTAGTACACGTGCTATTAACTGCTGAGCCATCTCTCTAACCCTGAGTCTTTTTTTTTTTTAAAGGCTAAATATTCTGCTGTGTGTAGGCACATGTGCATGTGTATATACACGTTTTAAAATTCTAACCTTTTAAGATTATTGCAGCAATTTAATTATCTTATTTTTGAGACAGGATTTTTCTGTGTAGCCATGGCTGTCCTGGAACTCACTCTGTAGACCAGGCTAGCTGTGAACTCACAGAGATCTGCCTGCCTATGCCTTCTCAGTGCCAAGATTAAAGAAAGGTGGGCGTCACCACCACCAAGCCTACATCTTTTTTATTGAGGGTCATTTTGCTTCCTAATGAGCATGTAATTTATTTTTATAATAGCAGCATGTTCTATCTAAATGACTTGCTTACAAGTACAAGTTGCATTTGCCAAATCAATCTGGAATTCTCAAGGATACTAGGAGGGAAAAAATCTTGCAGTGAGCTTTTATTTTATCTTGAAAGTTAATAATTAATTGCCAGCTTTATAATTAATGATCATCTTTCACCAGAAAATTCAAGTCTGATAGCTATTAAAACCAGTGTTTTAACTGAGAACACCAAGATCCTGTATCAACCCCCTAGCTTAAATTTTTTGTGCTACAACATGAGTAAACCATGGAGATGTGATACTAAATAAAGTAAGCTGGTCACATAAGGATCAATATTATATATGGATAAGTAATATATAATTCTTGTATAACATTACTAGAATAGCTAAATTCACACAAACAGAAAGTTGAATTGTAGTTGCCTGGGACTAGGAAAAGAGGGGGTGATGGTAAATTAAGTATTTAATGGGTTTAAAAATTCATGTTGCCGCTGGGCATTGGTGGTACACGCCTTTGGTTCCAGCTCTAGGAAGGCAGAGACAGGCGGATCTCTGTGAGTTTGAAGCCAGCCTGGTCTAAAGATCGAGTTCCAGGATAGGCTCCAAAGCCACAGAGAAATCCTGTCTGGGGAAAAAAAGTCATGTTGCCAAGATGACTTTTGGAAATGGATGAAGGTAATGGCTATACAACCAACAAATATATTTAATGCTACTGAACTGGTTTTTTTCTATCCTTTTTTGTGTTGGGGATCCAATTCAGGGCCTTGTGCATGCTAGGCAAGGGCTCTGCTGTAGAGCTACATCCCCAGTCCTTCTGAACCATGCATTAATTTAACTGACTGGGTGTGGAGCCATATACTTCAGGAAGCTGAGCAGGAAGACTCTGAGTTTGAAGACAATCTAGGTTACATGGCAAGGCCTCAATAAAATAAAATGGTTGAAATGGTAACTCATGTATATTTTATCATTAAAATGTCCATAAACAAACAAACATAAAACAAGCAAATCTCCTAGTGTTTTGAATAGTTCAGTACTACTCAACTTTGGTCACCTTTACTCAGGTAATTTTGTAAAGAAGGAGCCATTTTCCTCCAACACTTGCATTTGTGTAATAGGTAAAATAGAAAAAAGAAAAAGATATTGTTAGACCAGGGACAGTGGTATGTGTATAGACCAACATGGTCCAAACCACCACGGCCATACATTGTGGAGGCCTTTGAAGAATAGAGTTTGTATGAAGTAGTATGTTTCCTCCAGCAGAGACCTCCTCTCTTTTATTAGCGCTCAGTGGCAAAATAAGATGTCTTTACTGTTGGCTTGTTTGTGAGGTTTGGTTTCATTTTAAACAATCAGTAGAAATCCTAGAAAAAGTGAAGTTTGCTGGAGAGACAGATCAGCAGGTGAAGTGCTTGCTTCAAAAGCCTAATGGCCCGTTGGGCAGTGGCGGTTACATTTTATATGTGTATCCTTTTTCTTGAAAGGAATTAACTTTTTACATACACTTCCTCTGGGCTGATGAGATGGCTTAGTAGATAAAATGCTTGTTATGTAAGCATGAGGCCTGGAGTTAGGGTTTTTTATAGCCTATGTTATATAGCTGGGCCACCACAGCCTGGAGGTGGTGGCACAGGCCTTTAATCCTAGTACTTGGGAGGCAGAGGCAGGCAGATCTATGTGAGTTCAAAGCCAGCCTAGTCTACATAGTGAGGTCCAGGATAGTCAGGGCTATACAGAGAAGCTGTGTCTTGAAAAACAAAACAAACAAACAAGAAAAGCTCGCCTTCATGGGGAGGCAGAGATGGCGTGGCAGTTTACAGTTTCAGAGGTTTAGTCCATGATTATTATGGGGGTGAGCATGGCTGTGCACTGGCAGTGATGGTGCTGGAGAAAATGCTGCTACATCTTGATCCGTAGGCAACAGGAAGTGAAGCTAGAACAGAGGAGACCTCAAAGCCCCTTCCCACTAAGTGGCATACTTCCCCCGACAAGGTCATACCTCCTTCAACAAGCCACACCTCCTAATAGTGCCACTCCATATAACTTATGGGGGCCAATTACATTCAAACTACTACAATGCTTAACTGAACTACCTAGAATTAGTGAGCCCTGGGTTCATGGAGTGTTGCGGACTGGAGTTTGTAGGGCTGCAATTGGATCAGTCCCAGGTCTGCTCCTGAGTCAGGGAGTGTGGCTGAGGAAAAGGCTAGCTAATAGAATTGAGAGACAGGATAATCGTCGGGGGAGCAGATTCAGTCCATACTGAATGCCCCATTTATTTTATACCTCTAAATTTAAGTAATCAACCAAAGGAAGGATCAGTGGTAGAGGACTTCTGTTATCATGTGTAAAGGGCAAACAACAATTACTTCCCCTAATCCTGAAAGTACTCTATAACTGTAGGTACTCTCTGCCTTCAGAAGGAGTGTAAAGCCCAAGCCTGTTGTAATTTAGATGAGAGCCATTCACCACTGAGGCCCAGGCATCCTGTAGCTGGTAAACAAAAAGTCTTAAGGACAATAGAAATGCTTTGAGTTCTCTGAACTCCTGGTGAGATGGAATGAATTCCATATATGGTCCCGACAATGGAGAGACCATGCTTTAATAAATAAAGTGGAACATGGTCTAAGAAGCCTCAGAGTGTCAATTTTTGTCCAACACTTGCACGCACATAGATATGTGCCCTACATAAGAGCATACAGGCAGACACTTGTATATGTATGCACATGCCAACAATAATAAACTGCCTAAGCTAGCCCAGGTAGTCAGGTGTGGTAGCACATGCGTACCATAAACACTGGGTAGGCCACAGGAGGAAAATCCTGAGTTTTGAAAGGCCTGAGCCAAATAGTGAGATCTGATCATAAATAAGTGAATAGTGATACCCTATCAAACAAGCATGAAAACTTGGGTGTGGTGGCACATGCCTGAAATGTTAGTTACTTAGGAGGCCATGGCAGGGGAATCATGAGTTTAAGGCCAACGTGGACAATATGAAGAGACCCTGTCTCAACAGAAATAAATAATAGTATCTAAGATAAATAGCAGTGAAGGGAAAACAAAGATGACATAGTAAATGAAGCCAAGGTAAATTTAGTAGCTATTTGTGACCATTATTGAGGATTAGAAGCAAATTCAACTCTTAGTTACCTAGTGACTAGAGCAAAACTTGGTTCAAGGTTCATATGTGTCCATCATTCACTTTTTTGTTTTTTGGTTTGGTTTGGTTTGACTTGGTTTTTGAGACAGGATTTCTCTGTATAGCTTTGGAGCTTGTCCTGGAGTTCAGGCTGGCCTCGAATTAAGAGATCTGCCTGTCTCTGCCTCCTGAGTACTGGGACTAAAGGTGTGTGCCACCAATGCCCAGCTATCATTCACTTTTTTGTTCATTCAATTGATAATTTTTGCATATGTCTGAGTTGTAAAACAGTATAATGCTATATATTTGAGTACCTAGGTTTCTACAGTTTGGGGGGCTTAAACAAATGAAGTCTTTTTAAAAGTTACCTGCAAAAAGATCATTATTCTTTTTTTCTTTCTTTCTTTTCTTTCTTTTTTTTTTTTTTGTTTTAATTTCTATTTTATGTGCATTGGTGTCTTGCCATGGGTGTTGAGTCCCCTGGAACTGGAGTTACAAACAGTTGTGAGCTGCCATGTGGTGCTGGGAATTGAACCTGGGTCCTCTGGAGGAGCAGTTAGTGTTCTTAACCACTGAGCCATCTCTCCAGTCCCCCATTATATCCTTTTTAAAATAAATGTTATTTAAATTAGAAATAATGTTATGTTACATATCAATCCCAGTTCCCTCTCCTTCCCATGATCTCATGCCCCCAACCGACTTTTCCCATCCCATCCCCAGTTCATTATTAACTCTTATATTTGCCTTGAAAACTCAAAATGCTACACTATGGAGGCTTTTCTTGTCCTTCCACCAAGGAAAATGACATCTGAGTTACAAGCACTGTGCAGAAACTGTATTATAACAAATCTTACTTTTATATACGTTTCCCCAATAAAATATGAACCCTTAAACAAAAGAATTAGCACATAGTAAATCTTAAATACGCCTGTGCCATTTAATTTTTTTTTATTTATTTACTTAATATGTGAATGTACACACTATGATGCTTGTGTGAAGGTCAGAGGGCAACTTTTAGGAACTGATTTTCTCCTTACCCCATATGGGTTCCTGGGATCAAATTCAGCTTGTCAGGTTTGGCAGCAGTGTCTTTACCTGCTAAGGCATATTGCCTGTCTGTCTTTGTTCTAATAATTAATTCTGTATTTAGAGAGGCTCTGTAGAATCTGTTCACACTTTTTAAAAGGCCAAAATCCCACTTTTACTCATTTGCAAAAGCATTTACTATATAAACAATTAGTTGTGGTCCCTTCCCCTGTGTGTTTGGCGTTGGGAGAGAGAGATACATATATATGTCCATGTGTGTGTATGGACACCATAAATATATCTATCAATCTATCACTCTTCCCTTTATTCTTTTAAGACAGGTTTCCTCACGGAACCTGGAACTAGACGGGTGGCAAGCCCTAGTGATCCTCTTGTCTCTGCACTTACCCTGTCTGTAGCATTGGGTTTATAGATGCATGTGTGGCCATGCCCAGCTTTTTATTTGGTTTTTAGGATCAGACTCAGGTCTACATGCTTGGATCTTTTTAGCCCCTTGTTGTGGTTTTGATTAGCTAAAAAGCCTTTTTTTTTTTTTAAGTTATCTTAATGGACTAAGTACTGTGGTGGTTAGAATTTGACATTTTGCAATATAGGCAGACACAAAAGTCGGTGGTTGCATGAAAAAAATGTTTCTGTTAACTGTAAAAGTTGTTTCCATATTGAGATCATTTTGGCAGATTCTTAGAAGTCAGAATTCTCCATTTCATCTTCTAAATGAGAGCATTTTCTGAAGTGAAAGTTAAAATGCAGAAACCTAATGTGTAGTCTGATTACATTTGACAAAACAATAGAAACAGATAGTCACTTTAAATCTGGGCTTCTTTTGTGATTCATACTGATGGAATCAAGGAAAAAACTACTGGAACTGAGTTTTCCTCAGTTTAGTTAAGAAAAAGGTTAATGAAATCGAAGCCACGTGTGAAGACATACACCTGTAACCCTACCACTTGGGAGGCAGAGGCAAGTAGATGTGTGAGTTTAAGGCCAGCCTGGTTTATAATGAGTTCTAGGCTAGCCAAGACTACATAGTGTCTTAAAACAGTAATTAAAAAACAAATAAATAAAACTGGGCCGTTAAATTCCAATAAAAGATTTCTTTTTATTCACTTTATTCATCACCCAACAAATGTCTCATCTATTTGTTTGTTTGTTTATATTTTATGTGTTAGTGTTCTGCATGTATGCCTGCATGCCAGAAGAGGGCATCAGATCCTATCAAGATGGTTATTAGCACCTTGTGGGTGCTGGGAATTGAACTCAGGATCTCTGGAATCTCTCCAGCCCTAACAAATATGATTTTACGCCAGGCTTTTTTTTTTTTTCCCTCAGAATTTAGTAGTAAATATAAAAACCATACAGTTACTTGATCTCTGTATGTTGCAGGGAGAAGAGAATCAGGATAACAGGTGCAGTGAGTTCAGAGAACTCTGGGACCACAATGTCATGCTTGTGTGACAAGCTGAACCTGACCTTTCAGATCTTCTAAGACCAGAGTGGACACAACTGAGAAATGGGGACATGAATGTTAATTCCTTCTTTCTTTCTTTCTTTCTTTCTTTCTTTCTTTCTTTCTTTCTTCCTTCCTTCCTTCCTTCCTTCCTTCCTTCCTCTCTCTCTCTCTCTCTCTCTCTCTCTCTCTCTCTCTCTCTCTCTCTCTTTCTTTCTTTCTTTCTTTTTTCTTTCTGACAGGGTTTCTCTGTGTAGCTTTGGAGCCTGTCTTGCCACTCGATGTGTAGACCAAGCTGGCCTTGAACTACAGAGAGCTGCCTGCCTCTGCCTCCCAAGTACTGGAATTAAAGGCGTGTGCCACCTTTACCTGGCTGAATGTTAATATCTTTTGTGGTGATTTTCTTCAGGTTCTATGCATTACAGATGTACTCTATATTCTCTGAATGTCTGTTTTCTTGTGGTGTAATTTCACAGATTGTCTTTCCTTTTCCTATCATCCATGTGGAATTCCTGTCATCCAGATCAACTGACATTCTTTTGAAGCATTTCTCTCTTCCTCTCATTAAGTAGTATTCCTCTTATTAAATAGGATTAGGTTTAGCGACATAAAACAGAAATGGATTACAAATACAGGATTTGGAGCCAGCTAGATGATTTAGAGGGTAAAGGTGCTTGTTGTCAGACTATCTGAAGTTATTCTCTGACCTTCTCATACACATACATATACATACATGCACCTGCAACCCCACACAAAATAAACAAATGAATGAAGAATTTAAAAATGCAAACAACCATGGGGAATAAATTAATTTTAAAAGTATAAGATTTGGGGTCACTGAGGTTGTTCAGAGTCTACAGGGTGGAAAGAAAGCACTGACTTAAGTGTTCCTCTGACTTCTACATTCATGCTGTGACTTGTGCCTCTCCCCTCCACAAATAAAATGTAATTTTAAAAAATTTTAGTATAGGATTTATTTTTTAATGCACAAGAAGTACAGAAGTGTGTGGTTCAGGGCTGAAATGGTTGTTCCATGAAATCAAAGTCTCTTTTGCTATTCTTAGCTCAAGGCATCTATTGTCAAGGTCACCTCAAGGAAAAGAAGGCAGCTGAACTCCAGTCATCATGGCCTCATTCTTGGCAGCAGGAAAACGTCTGGGGAGAAGGCAGAAAAGACATGTCTTAAGCCATAGCTATTCAATTTATCAGCCTTCCCAGAAGGTCTACAGAGCATTTCCATTGCATTTCATCCAGCTGAATTGACCGGGCACTACCTGATCCACCTAACTGGATTGTCTCACAATACTAACCCCCTTCCCCACAGGATTAACTTCAGGGCCTTATACATGTTAGACAAATACTGTCAGTGAGTTACATATTCATCCCCCTTTGTAATTTTTTTAATTACATTTATTTTAGGAAGGAACATGCCATGGTATGAATTTGAAGGTCAGAGGACAACTGTTGGGAGTTGGTTCTCTCCCTCCACTATGTGAGTTCCTGGGATTGGACTCCGGGTGTCAGACTTGCCTTTACCCATTGAGCGATCTTGCCGGCACCTTTTTGATCATTTTCATGGAGAAACATTGGCTATTTCAAAAGTTTTGCCTTCTTGTATTATGTCTAGCATCTTTGTTGTGGAATTCTGGGAATAAAACCCAGCTTTATCAGGAGAAAAGTGTTAGTACCTGTGTCCTGTCCTCTCTTACATTCTGCAGATGGGCTCACCAGTGCTTCTTGAGCCCAAGATAAGCACCCAGTGGGGTCTTACTCCCTATGAAAGTTTCTGTCCAATATGCATGACTCAGTCTCAGGCATTCTGTTATAGTAGCAAAAAATCAACAAAGATAAGTGTCATTAGGAAAAGTAAAAAGGAATTACCACCTGTGGAGAAGCTATTTTAGATGTGGTTGAAGAAGGTATTTCAAAGTAAAAAGGAATTACCACCTGTGGAGAAGCTATTTTAGATGTGGTTGAAGAAGGTATTTCTGATCAAGTAACATTCGAGTAGAGAGCTCAGTATAAAGAGGAAGCATTGCATTTGCATGTCCTGAGGGTTTTCAGGAGGTGAATTCTGGTGTACAAAGGCCAGGTGGCCTGGAGTTCTGATGTCCATGGCAACCGAAAAAATTCTGTTCCAACTTTGTATTTGTTTTTCCTGGCCAGCCAGTTGGATAGTGCCTTCCCACACCAAGCTGATCTCTTCTGCCTGGTCCTAATACTAATTACTTGGGTTTGAGAGATGGGACTAGTTGAGAGCACCTCTTGCTTTTGCAGAAGACCTAGTTTTGGTTCCCAGAGCCCACATAGTAGCTTATGACCAGCTGCAACTCCAGTATCATGGGATCTGATGCCATCTTCTGACTTCTATGGACACCAAGCACACATGTGGCATACATACATATACATACATATATGCAGGCAAAACACTCATACATAATAAAACAGATCTTTTTGTTTGTTTTGTTTTGTTTTTTCAAGACAGGGTTTTTCTGTATTGCTTTGGAGCCTGTCCTGGAACTAGCTTTGTAGACCAGGCTGACCTCAAACTCACAGAGATCTGCCTGCCTCTGCCTCCCAAGTGCTGGGGATATCACAAATTGGATATAAGGATGAATATTCTTCTGTTTCTTCCAGACAGGGTCTCACTGTGTAGTTCAGGCTGATCTTGAACTCATAATTCTCTGGGTTCTTCCTGAGGACTGGAACTATAGGTTTGCCAGCATACCAAGATCTAATGTCTAAGGCCCAGGTTGGCTTCATATTTACTTTGTAATAGAGAATGACCTTGAATTACCAATCCTGCTTCTGCCTCCTGAGTGCTGGAATGACATACATGGCCATCATACTTGTAGAACAAACTTTTTCTGGAGAGACATGACTTACACATCTATTCGCCCCAGTTGAGGAATTCACTACAGACCAAATTAGTAATTTGCACCTGAATTGAAGTTGGTAAATTGCTGAGTTTATTGGTATTACTTAGAGTAGTATAGGTGAGGAGATGCTGACAGAAGTGGGAGAGTCAGAGACAGTTGTACCACTAAAAAGCCCACCTCCACACCGGTGACAACTCAGGACTTCTTTGCACAACTTGCAGGAACTTTGAAAGATGCCTTTCTGCAGCCTCCCAAGTAGCTGAGATTATAGTCCTGCACCACCAGGCCTGGCTTTTATGTTGTTTTGAATGTAGGGCCATATTATATATGTAGCTCAGTCTAGCCTGGAACTTGAGATTCTTGCCTCAGTTTCTTGAGTTATGGGGATTGCAGGCATATGACACCATACTGGCGAAGGGTTCCTCTTAAATCAAAATAATAATAATAATAATAATAATAATAATAATAATAATAATAATATAAAGTGTTTGCTCAAATCTACTTTATCCCCCCCCTTGCTATTATCGCATATCTGGGCTATTATTGCCAATCAAAGATTATGAAGGTGCATTCCCCCATCTTCCCTCTAGTGCTTCTAAAGGATTTATATTTTTAGCTCCTAAGTCTTTGATCCTTTTGGGTGCTATTCTGAATTCTACCCTTTGTTTGCTTTATGGTCTTACATGGTTAATTTGCCCTTTCTGAGTCTCATTTTTCATCTGTAAAATGGAATCAGTTCATTTAACTAAATGTAGTTAATTCAAACTCTTGAATTCTTTTATTTGTAGTTTATGAAATGACATAGTGGAAACATTTAGACATATAAGGAACCTTTCAAGTATGGTCTAATGCTACTTTTGTAAAATATATGCATGGTTTTTTTTCTGAATAAAATATATTCTGAATAAATGCCAACATTTAATAAATAAAACTAAAACTCTTTTATCCTCTCAAGCTGTATTCAGGAGCTTAATAGCCAACACAGGTGTAAGATCTTTCCCTTCCTCCCTCTCAGTACTGGGTTGTGGGAGGGGTATGTGAAACAAAAACTCAAATCCAAAGTCCGTGCATGCTATGAAAGACTCTGCCTTTTAGTACATTCCTAGTTGATACATTGGGGTTGCAGGGATGGCTTAGCAATTGTGAGCACTTACTGCTCTTTCAGAGGACCTGGGCTTGGTTCCCACCACCCACATCTGGTAGCTCACAATTGTAGTTCCAGTTCCAGGAGATCTTATACTCAGACTTCTGTGAACACCTACACATACATGGTGCACATAAACTCATTCAGGCACACATACTACACACAATAAATAAATAAATGTTTAAAGTATTTCTGCCAGTACATAATGTTATATTGGATAGGACTATTTTAGACTGTCCATCTGGAAAAGAACGAAGATTCAAAAAATATACAGTTGGTCAATTTTTGTGATTTTTTTTTTCCCCTCAGTACTTTTACTTCTCATCTTAAATAAGAACATTATCAGTTAACTATTTAATAAAGTACTGTATATATAGGTATCTAATGTATAAAGAAAACCCTTACAGCAACAAAAATAGATATGTAATTGTCAGAAACTGAGCGTAAGGCAGGATATTGGCCAAAAAGATATAGTTGAAAGTGATAAAACATTTTTATATCTGGATAATAGAATTGTAGTTATTTGTATAATTGAATACACTTTTAGGCTCAGAACTATATTTCTAAAAAGAGTAAAGTTTACTATGTATAAACTCTACCTCAAAAAACAATTCTGCTTCAGTAAAACAAAAACCTTTTTGCTGGACAGTGGTTGTCGTGTGCCTTTAATTCCAGTACTTGGAAGCCAGAGGCAGGTGGATCTTTGAGATGGAAACCAGCCTGGTCTACAGAGTGAGCTCCAGGAAAGTCATGGCTGTTACATAGAGAAATCCTGTCTCAAAAAAATCAAAACTAACAAACAACCTTACATATAGTATTCTTTTTCATTTGAGACTAGAGGAAACCAAGGCTTAGAATGGCTAGGACACTTGCCTGTAGTTGATATGTAGAACCTGAATCTGCTTGACAATAGAACTTGTGATTTTAGCTGATGGCTTTTCAGTCTGCCCTTGAAATCCTGTATACAGATTCTGTTTCAAAGAATAATCCCTTGGAAGCTAGGAACTCTGATCTCAGCATTTCCCCAGAAGTGGCTATAGTAGTCTTATTTTACATTTTTGTTTGTTTACTTTTGAGACAGAGTGTTACTGTGTATCCCAGCCTAGCCTTGTACTCACAGCAGACCTTCTGCCATAGCTTTTTTCTTTTTCTTTTTTCTTTTTCAGTGTTGGGATTACAGCTTTGCATCACCATACTTGGCTTATTACAAATATTAGACCCTGGCAGATGTCTTCTCTGTCAGTTACTGGTTGGGATTGAATTGATGTTGTTATGTCCATGTCATGGTCTCCTATGTCTGTCTGTGGCTCTCATTTTGGAGCAGCAGGAGATCTGTTTCACAGCTGATGAGTTTCTTTGATTATGAAAGCATTTCACATTTTGTCCAATCAGCAGCACAGGGTGTGTTCTCAGTAGGAGAATGTGCAGATGTTTGTAGGGCCAATTGTGTTGCCCAGCACATGTTTTAGTCTGTTTCATGCTGCTGTAATAGTGCCATAGATCGGATAATTTATAAAAACAAGAAATTTATGTGCTCACAAGTCTGGAGTTGGGAAGTTCAGTAAAGTGCAAGTGTCCGGCAAGGGCCTTCTTGCTGTGCCATTCCATGGTAGAAGAGCAGGAGAACAAAACAAGAGGGTAAGAGAAAGAGCACAAGAAACCACATCTATCCTTTATGATGAACCCTCTCCTAGTATAACAGCATTAATCAGTTCATTAGAGCAGATCCCTCTTTACTATTGTTACAGCGGCCATTAAGTTTCATACACATGCTTTTTAGTGGATTCTACAGTCAAACCACGGCAGTGTTTTAACAGTATTACTTAACACTGACTTGTTAGGCAGAGAACTGGTTAAGGAGAAGGTCTAAGTTAGAGAAAAGTGTTCAAGCAGTTATCTCTATTGTCTGCACAGCAGCGCCATTGTCCCACATTGTTTACATCTGTATATCACTTTACAGTTAGCAGGTAAGTTTAACATCAGAATTAATTCTCAGCTCTGGTTGTGAAAATGCTTTTTTGCTAAGTTAAGCTGAAAATACACATACCTTCTCTTAACATACATCCTCAAGTTGTAGCTTCTATTTGTAGGTGAGTGTATTGACCCTGTTAATCCTGGCATTGTTTGCCAGGGCTTTGCATTGGGTAGATTTATGAAAGTTCTAGATTATGAAATTTGCCAGTGGCATTTCCTGTTTGCTTATCTGATGGTACTATCATCCTATCCTTGGGAACCAATCAATTCTTCACCTCTTATTCCAGAGTCCTGGACAGACTAAATTAGTCACAGAGCCACTGTCATCGAACCAGATGTTCACTGCCTGCCTTCAGCATTTAACTTGTTCCCTCTCCTGGGGTGCAGCAGAAGTTAATGACCTAAAAAATTGCCCATCTATCACGTAAACATAGTTAGGAGAGAATTGCTTGATTTTTATGGAGTGTAAGTAATATATCTGGATATATTCAAACATGTGTCAGCTTATGTGTAAGATATGACTCTCTAAACAAGATGGTTAGACAAATTAGCTGGTTAATAGGGCTTAATGACAGTGTTTCCATTAATCAGAATGGAGAATGTCCTTCATTAAGTTAATTAACAGAGCTCTTGTGCAGGTGATAGTTATTGCACACAGCTTTTCAAGTTTATTTCTTTCCCTTGAGTAAATTTGGCAAGAAGTCTTGGCTGTCTTTTTTTTTTTTTTTTTTTTTTGCATTAAAATGTTCAATGGCATCAAATCAAATTTCCTCTTTGGGAACCATTAAGGTGGCTCGGTAGGTAGAGATGCTTGTGGCCAGGTCTAACAACCTGCGTTGTGTCCCTGGGACACACATAATGGAAGAAGAGAACCAGTTTCTGCAAGTTGTCCTCCGACCTTCACATGACACTGTAGCTTGTGTATGAGTACACAAATAGATGTAATAAAAATTCCTCCTTTTTTCCTTTCAACTGTTAGTAGCTTTTTATTTTTTGCTCTATGGGCACAAGGGGTGAATAAGACATTTGTTGTTCTTCCTTCTAGCAGACTAAGTGATCACCACCAGACACCCAGGCTGCCTTGGTGAACTGTAGAAACATGTCATTTTCCAGCTTGTGAGTTAGCATCATTAGAAATAAAAAGAACCTCAGAGATCAACTAGTCTATTTAATATTAGGATATTGACATCCAAAGAGGAAAAGTGATTTGGCCAATGCTACACTAATGTCAGAATTCTCTATGGGATACTGGGACTAATATTAAACTGATAGCCTGAAATGGCTGAGTTGACATTAAACAAGTTATATCACTTCTCTTTTCTGTCATTCTTCATCTGTAAAATGGGAAAAGTATTACATTCTGTTTAGTCCTTTTTCCTATACCATGATGTTTTGAGCATAACTGAAGGCTTTAGAGAAGGTGATCAGAGGGAATGAGCAATTAATAATCAATGTTATTTTATTTGTCTTTGCTGTAGGATCCTCAGTCTTCCACAATGAACCCTGTTTACAGCCCCGTGCAACCTGGGGCTCCTTATGGCAACCCTAAGAACATGGCCTACACTGGTGAGTGATATAAGAATGGATTGTTGTTTTTCAATTATTCTTTGGTAGTTTCTTATATTTATTTTGTAAATTTTAGTTATTTTTACTTCCATTATACTTTTTCACCCCTTCCATGAATAGCTCTAATTTGCTGAGTGATTTACGGTTTACTCCAGGACTCCAAAAGCCATGGCAAACCTTGAGAAGTTGGGAAGATATATTAGGGTCCCATAGTGATGGAAGTAAAGGAGAGAGGCAGTATCTCACTATGTAGCTTTTAGCGCTTCCTGTCTTGGAACTCATTATGTAGACCAGCTTGGCCTGGAATTTACGGAGATTACCAGCCCGATTCCTGAGTGCTGGGATTAAAGGTGTGTGCCAAGGTGCCCACCAACAGAAGTAGCTTTCCTGGTTAAAGGTTATTGAATTATCAACAAAAGGGAAGTTAACATTTGCTGTCATGGCCCTGTCCCATGGTAGGTACCTTTAGTAACTTATTTCACTTTTATTTTTAAAATGAATTCTACAGTGTGTGTGTGTGTGTGTGTGTGTGTGTGTGTGTGTGTGTGTGTGTATTACACTCTGATGTATGCATGGAAGTCAGAGGACAACCTTGTTGGTGCTCTCCTTCCACTATGTGGGAATCAAACTCAGGCCATCAGACTTTGTAACAAGTGCCTTTAACTGCTGAGTCATCTCTCTGGGTCCTCATTTTATTTTAAAGTAAATCCCATACAATGTAGCTTATTATGACCATTTCACAGATGAGAAAAACATAGTGGATACCACAGAATCAAAATTAGTTAATTGAATCCAAGTGGTTGATTCTGAAGATTGATCTTTTTTAAAAACTCTTACATTCCAGTGGTTTTTTTTTTCCTTCTGCTTTTATGTATGTTGTTCTTTTGTTTGGAATGTTGTTATTCTCTGACTGTCTAACCTTATTCCTCAAGAAATTTATCATGAAGCCAAACATGGTAGCTCACAACTACAGTTCCTGCACTTGGGAAGCTTAGACAGGAGAATTTCCATAGTTTGAGACTAGCATGGGCTACTGTAAGGCAGGGAGCATGTAATATCTGGCATAAAGTTAAGTGCCTGATAATACTTTTATTTACAAGTAAAGGTAGGTAGGATGTTCAACAATGGAAGTGAATGAAAAAAATTTATCTTAAGGTATCTAGCTTATATTTTGTACATCACAGCCTTCAAAATTATTGAATAAAAATCAAGATAAAGTAATGTTATAAATATGCACATTGGTTACAAAGTATGTTAGGGTTAAAGGCTATCATCACTAGTAGAGTCAAACCTAACATGTGAGAGTCCTAGGTTCAATCCCCCAACACACAAAAGAACGTATAGCCAATTCTTGACTGTAGGAAAGAAGTGGTGAAGAGGAAAAGTGGCTGAAAGTTTGGTAGTGGGATTGGAGTTGGAGAATAGGAGAGTTTGGTCCCAGCATAGAGCCACTGATGGAATGGAAGCTATGAACTCTGCCAATTCTGTTTAAATTTCTCCTTATGTGTTTTACTATAGATGCTATATAGACTAGAAGTAAAGGTATCTCTGAGACTCTATTGTCTGAAGTTAATTTTTTTCTATTCTTGACAGGGTCTCTGTGCATAGCCCTGGCTGTCAAGGCTGGCCTCAAACTCACAGAGATCTGCTTGCCTCTGCTTCCAGAGTGCTCATCACACCCAGCAATTTTGCTTTTTGTTTGTTTGTTGTTGTTTTAAAGACAAGATTTCATTGTGTAGCTGTCTGGCTTTTCTGGAACTTTCTATGTAAACTAGGATGGTCTTGAACTCACAGGGATTTCCTGCCTCCGACCAAAGGCATGCACCCCTATGCCCAGCTTATATTTGTCAGTTTATATTATGTCAGTGTTTTTAACTGCTGAGCCATCTCTCTTAGTTTTCTGTTGTGCTAAGGATTAAACCCAGAGCTTTGCACACACTAGACAAATACTTTACCTCCTGAGCTGCACACTCAGCCTCAGCTGTTTATGTTTTTAAGTTAATAAAACAGGTTTTAATAATGTACGTTCAAATAACACTGTGAGTTATATTAGGAGTTTGGTTTGATAGGATTATAGCAGTTATCTCTAACTTTAGTCTCACCTGTTGTGTTTATCTCAATAGCTCTCTCATTCTTATTAATGTTCATAGTAAAATATTTTCTAATTGAACTTTATTATATGTTTATTTTAAATATGTTATTATTTCCAGTAGCCAGGATAGACCCAGCTCAGGGAACTTGTTGCTTTTTCCCTTCTGGTTCAGGGTGTTCCCAATAAAGTGAGGTGTCATTTTGTTTATTTTTGGGGTTTTTTTTTTTTTTTTTTTTTTTTTTTTGGCCAGAGGCAGTTAAGTTGTTTTAGCAGGCAGAACTCCTGGGCTACTGTATGGTGTCAGTTTCCTATTTGCTGCTAACTTCATTCTTAGGAATTGCTAAGCTTGAGGAGGAAGGAAACAGTTATACTTGGTGGTTTGCACTAAAAAGGTCAGGCAGCATGTTATTTTGGAAAAGGGAACAAACTTTGTCTCTGCTGGACTCATGGTAGAATTTGGCGGTGTATTTTAATTTAATGAACAGCCAAATTCAAAATTTAGCTCTGTCAGTGAATACCTGGATTTAATTTCCCTAAACTGAATTTTTTTGTAAACTAAGATAACATTATAGATATTTAATAGGATGATTGTGAGAATTAGATAATTTATATGTTAGAGGGAGAGGAAATTTTTTTGTGTCTACTAATCAGTGAATATTATTATCCTGGAGTTTTAATTTCTCTGCTGTCATTTCTAGCATCCTGCAGGTATCTTAAAAGTTCACGTTTTCTCAGACTAAGCTTTCAGATTCATAGACTTTTCTTTTTAAACTCATTTTCCTGTTGTGTCATTGTACTTTTTTGTTTTATTCATTTATTTTATTTAAACTGGCAAAACTTAAGTTTCCAGCTTCTTTGTTTTTACCTTAGTGTGGTGAGACAGGGTGTCATGTGCTTGCAGCTGGCCTTTAACTGACTATGTAGTCGGGGATGACTTTTAACTCTGAATTCAACTTTTACCTCCCAAGTACTGGAATTACAGATACGTACCACCATGCCAGCTCTTTGCAGGCAAATTCAGGCTTCAACCCTCTTGAGGGCCTATACCTCCTAACCTTATCTCCTAACCTTAGTGTCTATAAAAAGCAATTTCTTTGATGGTCAGAACCCACACACTTTACCAAAGCAGCCTGATAACAGCTCATTATTTAAACTTCTGTTTGGTTCCCCACCACCACTCTTTGTTTTTTTATTCCTAACGACTTTATTTTCTTTCTTAAATATCTGCTTTGCCTAAGAATAAGATGCTCGTTATACTTTACTCACTGCTGTAGATTTTGTATAGGAAACAGATTTTCCAGTTATCTTATATGTGACTGGAAGTGGAGGACTGAAGTGAGATGAGTTGCAAAATAGAGTACATTAAATATTTATCGTTGGTGATAGTAATGACTACGTCAAAAGTTTTAATTGCCATTTGGCAAATGCATGCTAGGTAACACAGATATTTATAACTAAAGATTTTAAGTTTCATAATACTTTCTTTTGCAGATAAAGAAATTGTGACATTTTAATTCAGGTTATGTAATATGAAATAATTTATAGCTTCTGTAAAAGATACATAAAGATTTGAACTCAGTTTTTTACGAGTTTATAGTATGTGCTTATTTTTGTTATAAGCAAACAGTCTGTCTTAAAGATGTGCTACTTTCACAGTGATAAATGTCTTAGGTTTCTGCTGCTCTGATAAAAAAAAAAACATCATGACCAAAAGCAACTTGGAAATGAAAGCGTTTATTTCAGCTTATAACTCTCAGGTCACACAATCTGTGTCTGTTGTTGAAGTTCACTAAACTTACAGTATGTTTTTTTAAATTTGTCAGTCCACACTGTCTAAGACAGTAAGTACAGCAAACACTTGAATGCCTTTCTCCTGGTTTTACCTTAGCAGTGGGCTCTTGATAGGATTTCCCCCCCCCCCAGAAGTTTCAGAAAAGGTTTATTGGTAAAATTTTGGAATGTAGCTAAGATTTATATATACTTCTCTTTCCTGTGCTTAAAAAAAAAAAAAGATTTTTACTTTTATGTGCATGAATATTTTGCCTGCATGTGTGTGTATGCACTACATATGTGCCTCCGTGCCCTTGAAGTCTCTTTTCTGGCATTAGATACCCTAGAACTGGGATTATGGAATGTTGCCATATGGGTGCTGGGAACTGGTCTTCTTCGAGAGCAGTAAGTGCTCTTAACCACTGAGCCACCTACTCAGCTCTCCCCACTCTAGTTTTTTTGAGACAGGGTTTTTTCTGTGTAGCCGTAGTTGGCCTGGAACTCACTGTGTAGACCAGGCTGGACTTGAACTCACAGAGATCTGCCTACCTCTGCCTCCTGAGTGCTGGGTTAAAGGCATGCACCACTGCCTGGCTTTTTCTCCTCTTAAAATATTCTGATGGTATAAGCATCTAAGTATCACCCAGAGGTCTGATGGGTGTTCTGGACAAAAGAAGATGTCTAGAGTGTCAACAGAAAATGAAACTATAGTGAGATAGATGAAGCTCCAAGCAATGGATTTGATTTTACTTTTTCAAAAGATTTTGTTTTTATTTATGTTTATTTATGTTTCTCTGTATGTATGCTACATGTGTGTGGGTGCTGGAGGAGATTTGAGGGCATTAGATCCCCTAGGACTAGAGTTAAAAGCATGTAACATGGCTACTGGGAACCAAGCTCCAGTCCTCTTAACTGATCTATTAACATCTCTCTAGCCTTATTTTTACTTAGCTTGTGTGTGTTGAGGGAATGTGCACGCACACACACACACACACACACACACACACACACACACACACACACACACACAATCTGTGTGTGCTGGTGCATATGTATGGAGGTAAATGGACAATGTCAGGTGTTACCGGTTCTTGCTTTACACCTTATTTGTTGCCCTCAATGACCTCTTCTCACCTTTTTAACTCTTAACTCTTTCCACTTTTTTTTTTTTTTTGGTGGGGGTGAGGGATAGGATAGTTTCATTTCAGGCTAGTTTCAAACTCTCTGTATCAAGGGATGACCTTTAACTTCTTTCTGAGCCTCCTGCCTCTCAGGTACTAGAATTACAGGCAAAAGTCACCATGTCTGGGTTATTTAGTGTTGAGAGTCAAAGCAAAGGCAAGCACTCTCCCAATTGAGCTACATCCTTAGTCCCCTTCCCCACTACTACCACTACTACTACCACTACTACTACTACTTTTTTTTCTTCTTTCTAAATTAGTTTATTCTAGCTGTATTTCAAACTTCTCCATGATTGTCTCATTCATAGCTCAGACTTAATGTTTAAAATTGAGCACATTGTCTTATCTTTCCTTTATAAGATGACTTTTTCTTCTAGAAGTCTGGGGTTTGTACCTCCTGTTCTCTCATATCAGGAAATACTGACATTGATAGATTTTCTTTCTCGTGAATGTGTGTGTGTTTTGCTAAGATATAAAAATCATGAGTAGGCAAGGAAAACCAGGAGCAGGATGCAGGCAGAAGCAGCTAGCACCCTCTAGTGTTATCGTCTTCATGCAGACCTTAACTCATATAGTCCTGAAGAATGAGAACCTTTACTGCTTCTCTCAGCCTGGATTCTGAGACCCTTAGCCCCTGAGAATTTGATAGCACTCTGTAAGTCTTCTGGTTACCAGAGCCTTCAATTTCTCCTTTTATTCTTTTTTCTTTTCTTTTCTTTTTTTTAATTAAGGCTGTATCTCACTGTGTAGCTCTGGCTGCCATGGAACTCTATGTAGACTTAATTGGCCCATCTGCCTGTCTTTGCCTTCTGAGAGCTGGGATTTGAAGGCATGTACCACCATGCTCAGGCTTTTAGTCTTTCTTTCTGCTCTCTCATTCGTGCCCCCCTCCATCTCTTCCTTTCTCTCCCCTTCTTGTGTGCACACACACCCACATACAATAGCAGGGAGTAAGGGTTGGAATGATGGCTCAGCAGTAAGAGCACTATCTTTACTTACAAAGGACAGGATTCAATTTTCAGCACCCATATGGCAACTCATAACCACCTAATTCCCATTCCTAGGGATCCTATACCTTTTTCAAACCTCTAGGTGTACTAGGCACACAGGCAGTATACATACATACATACATACAAGCAGGCATGCAGGCAAAATATTCATACACATAAACAAAAATCTTAAAAAAATAAAATGCTGATGTCATCACTAGTTTATATTATTCATTGCTGTGGTAAGTTGTTACAGTAGTAACTACCATTTATAACTATCATTAGGGTGGCAAGGCACTTTATAAACATTGTTTCCATTTGCAATTATGATACTTAGTTTAAACCAAGTAACATTTCCAGGGTCTAGCAGCTTATAAAAGTCACCTTAAATACAATATAAAGAAACCTGGAGAGAAGGCTCTGCCGTTAGGAGTTCTGACTGCTCTTCCAGAGGTCCTAAGTTCAATTCCTAGCAACCACAAGGGTGGCTCACAACCACCTTGAATCTAGTGCGTCTGCTTGAATGCAGGCAGAGGAGTGTATACATAATAAATAAATAAAATTCTAAAAAAGAAAAAGAAACCTAGAGAGGATACAATAAGCACTAGGGAAACCAAGAATGTTAAACACACAGGGTTGTCTCTTCAAAAGAAAAGATGGATACCTGTTTTCTGCCCAGGAAGCTGGGAGTAGATGAAGTTAATAGCCTGGTTACCTGTGCTATCTGTAGAGTCAGGCAACATCTGAACCCCCCCATACTATTTATCCCAGACTGTCCCTAGACCTTTATCTTTAGTATTTTTTCTCAGTCACATGTACTCTATAGCTTGGTGACCCCAGAACCTTCTCTATGCCCTTAAGCTATAGAACCTCTTCTTTTTTAAAAAAGATATATTTATTCTATAGACAGTGTTCTGTCTGCATGTATGCCTGCAGGTCAGAAGAGGGCACCAGATCTCATTACAGATGGTTGTGAGCCACTGTGTGGTTGCTGGGAATTGAACTCAGGACCTCTGGAAGAGCCATTTCTCCAGCTCTAGAACCTCTTCTTATGGAAGAAGTCACATGTACTTTGCAGAAGAGTTTTGATGTAGTCATGCTTTAAGCTTTATTGTGATAATTGTTACCAGGAAACTTCTTTTCAAAAGTTGGACTGTACTTAAATATGGCTAAAATAAACTTTGTGGTATCAGACTCTAGAAGTTTGAATTAACACCAGCTACTGAGTTGTGTTAAATAAGATTTTCTTCTCTCCTCAGGTAGATCACAAGTGTACTAACCCTTGTGTTTACAGAGACTCCCCACAGAAACCTTTTACTCTTTGAGAAACAGTTTTGCTATGTAGAATAAATGCTAAAATTATAGGCATGTGCCACCATACCCAGCGTAAGTACACTTTTTAAAAATCATCATGGGAAAACATACACTGCAAAACTTCCTGCTTTACTCATTTTTAAGAGAAGGAGGGAGAGAGAAAGAGAGAGAGAGAGTATGTGCATGCTTACATGTGTATGTGCAGAGGCTAGAGGTCATTCTTAGGTTTCATATTTCAGGAGCTATCAACCTTGCTTTCTGAAATAGTATTTCACTTGCTAGGAACTTACCAAGTAGGCCATGCAGGCTGACCACCAATCCCCAAGAATATATCTGCCTGTCTCCACTTCCCTAGCACTGGGATTACAAACTTGCATCATTAAACCCAGTTTTTTTGTTCTGTTTTGTTTTACATAGGTTTTAGGGACCAAACTCAAGCACGTTATTGACTGAACTGTCTCCTGAGTCCTTCTTAGCTATTTTCAAGTGATATTAAGTATATTCACAGTTGTGTGGCCACCGTCATTATTTCCAGAAGTTTTTTCATCATCCGAAACATATGTATCTCTTAGAAAATATTTCCCTACACTAGTTTCTGGTAACCCTAGTCTGCTTTCCATTCCTGTTGAATTTGCCAATTTTAGTTCATTCACATTTGTTTATTCATAGTTGTTTGTCCATTTGTCTTGTCTTTTTAGGTGTCCTGAAATCTGATTTAGCCAGTAGAAGTCCTCTTGGGTGGTCCCTTGATAGTGAAAACATGCAATTAAAATATATAATTCTTACATTCCACATAGTGGGATACTCTCTCAGCCTGGATATATGGGGGAGGGCCTAAGCCCTGCTCCAAATGATATGACAGACTTTGAAGATCCCCCATGGAAGGCCTCACCCTCCCTGAGGAGCAGAAAGGGGATGGGATGGGGATTGAGAGGAACAGGGGAGAAGGGGAAGGTGAGGGAACTGAGATTGACATGTAAAACAAGCTTGTTTCAAATTTAAATAAAAAAATATTAAGATTAAAAAAGAAAGAAAGCAGAATGAGCAAAATATGAGGAGCAACCCAGTAAGTAGCACCCCATCATGGCCTCTGCATCAGTTCCTGCTCTGACTTCCCTAGGTGTTTGACCTCTGAGCTGTAAGGTGAAACAGAAACCCTTTCTTCTCCAAGTTTTAATCATTGTAAGTACAGGAAAAATAAAGAGCCTTTTAACCCTGTCACAGAACCAGTAAGTTCTTAAAATGGGGTACTCCATGTTGTTAACCACCAAATGCTCGATGAATTTAGGTTGATTGAGAGAATAGGGAGTAGTGGAACCTTTAATAATGAAGTTGTTTCAGAGGTGCTTAAGAGTCTGCACATCAGCCTCAGAGTTTGCAGTGGACACTTTGTCTGCAGGTCAGCCTCAGAGTATGCAGTGGACACTTTGTCTGGACATGAGCCTCAGAGTTTGCAGTGGACACTTTGGACATCAACCTCAGAGTTTTCAGTGGACACTTACTTTGTCTGGAGGCCTTCTGTAAAGCTCTGGTTTTTGCTAGTGTTTCCATCTGTTCTGCTACTTGGGGTGGTTAGCTCCTTGCACAGGCTGAGCCCCAAACAAGGTCAGGACAAACATGTGAAAAAAGATGTGTTAACTCTAAGTTGACAGACAAAACTGACCAGTGAATTTATATCTCATATTTTTGCCACCCACTCTAGGTTTAGGATAAGAATTAGTACCACAGCTCCAAGACCACTATGAAAGGGATCTCAGAGTTGTCTAACTCACATTTGCATTCCTGTCTCCAGTCTATACTCCATTCACATTTTTCTCTTCTCCATCCTTGTATTCATTATTTCTGATCATTTATGGTGAGCACAGATAAATTGTGAAAAACGTGTGTGTGTGTGTGTGTGTGTGTGTGTGTGTGTGTGTGTGTGTGTGTGTGTGTGTGTGTGTGGTTGTGGAGACCAAAGGTCAGCATCAAGTGTCTTCTTCTATTTCTATCTTAATTTTGTAACAGAGTCTCTCATTGGAGGCAGAGTTTCAGCTAGACTGGCTGGCCATTGAGCCCTTGGGATCCCCACCTCTATGCCTCTACAGCACTGGGGTTATATATGCGTACTGCCACATTCAGTAGCTTTTACATGACTGCTAGTGATCTGAACTCACTAGCATAGTCCTCATGCTTAAAAGGGACTTTACCCACCAAATAGGTGATTTCCCAAACTAGAAATCCATCTCTATTTAAAGGGAAAAACTTTTGAAAAACTGCATTTCCTAGTGCCTCCAGCATTCATAATCTGTCTGGTTCTTAAAGAAAAGCCTATGAAACTAGTTACTATTGGTTTTCATGTTGTATGTTTGTATGTTTGGTTTTTGCTGCCAAAACAAAACAAAAAAACGTTGGGAGTTACAGTGAAGTATCATAATTTCTGAACCTCTTCTTAGAGATGGAGAGACTTTTCTAATATCTAGATGTGCCCAATCATAGGTATCCAGGCTCTGTGATTAATACGTAATTTAGAGCAGTGGTTTTCTGTCATTCCAAGCCTAGGAACGTGGTAGACACCTACATTCTTGAGACCCACCCCAGACTTAAGGAATAAAAATGTCTGGAGATGGTTCCCAGAAAATTCTACTTATTATAAGCACTGTGCATGGTTGTAACACACATAGCTGCAATTTAGTGAATGTTTGATAGTTGCTCTCTTTTCCAGTTCTGTGAATCTTCCCATCATAATATCATAATTCTTTGGAATTAAAACAGCTTTGAAAATAGCTTTGAAAGTGTGTCCAATAAGAAGGGTGACTACCCTTTCTCAGGCAGATTAAGAGGTCTGTTAAGCAAGCTGCCCCAAACTCTGTGCATTGATAGAAGCTGTGGTTTACAACAGGATAGCTAATGGTCCTATTTTTTTTTCCTTGTACATCTTTGGAAAACTAAATGATTTAGCCCCTAAAATTGACTTTAAAGGATTCTTACTGCATAAAGTCAAGAGTGTGATTACTTGAAAATTGCTCAACTGGTGAGGAAGGTACTTGAATTGAAGTGTCCAAATCGGATTTTTACTGTTACTGCTCCCAGCAGGAGAAGTGGCAGAAAAATCAATAGTCATTGGGCCTGTTTAAATTACAAAACTGTACTTCATGTTTCCTCCAACAGCCTCTACCTGCTAGAGAAAAAAAGTTTTGTGAGTTTGTGGTGAGAACTCCATGGCAGGAAGCCTAAGTGCCTTGGGGTATTATGCTATATAGTGGGGTGGACAGGGCACATACCTTCTCTTCTTGAACCCTAAGCTGGGAAAACTGATTGAAATTCAGACAAGAAGTCTGAGCACAATGTTGGGCAGGCTTGGGGTGAGTCCTACAGGAGAGCACTCCTGAGTAGCTCTTTAGTGATTTAGGCCACTTGAGTTTCCAGAGGCTTGGAGTGTTGAGCAAGCAGGCTGAGTGACTAATACTTTATAATCATATAATGCATCAAATGAGTTCTCATTTCCTACTGAATCCAGTACCCACTCTTTTTATATAGCATTAGTTAAGTCAGACTAGGTTCGAACTCAGTTCCATCCTTGGCAGTGTGTCTGTTAAATAATAGAAAGTGCCCCTGAGAAACTTGACTATCAGCATCTAGATAAGTTAAAAGTTTATGCAAGACCCTGAGTAGTTCCATCCCCAGCACACACATCCTGCAGAAGTCCAGAGATGAGTTAGTGAAGGCAACATTGATAGGCCAATGGTTTCAAAACCAATATTCTCCTGACTTTCATCTTTCCTTCGGGATCTCAGATGCCTGTGGTAGCTCTAGACATCATGTGTTTTAAGTAATTAAGTTTTGTTGTTGTTGTTGTTGTTGTTTTAAGCAAGGTTAGAGAGATTGCTCAATGGTTAATGAATTGGCTATTCTTCCAGAAGACTTGAATTTCATTCTCAGCAACCAGCAACTATATAGCAGCTTGCAACTGTTTGTAGCTCCAGTTCCAGGCACCCAACTTTCTCTTCTGGTCTCTACAGGCACCAGATGCAGTGCGGTTAGCATACATGCAGACAAAACATCCATACACATAATAAGAATAATAGTAGAATTTTAAAAGAGTATAGGGGAATATCATTAACATCTCCCTTCATTAGTAAACCAAAGACCTTGCCAGAATTCCCCCAGCAGAAGTTTTTGTATATGTTATTGGTCAGAACTAAGTTACATGGCTTTCTTGGGCTTTAGAAAGGCTGGGAAAGGAGTATTTTGACCTCACTGGTAAAGACAGATAAGGTAAAATTAGTTGAGAATGAGTGCTGAGTTAGTCAGCCCATGGTAGCAACCACAATGCCTAGGCAAGTAAATTCCTGTATGTCTTTCACTCTAGCTCTCTTTTTTTGTCCTAAAGATGGGATCTTGTTACATAGCTTAGGGTAGCCTTAAAATTACTGTGTAGCCCAAGTGTAAATTATCTGTTTTTGTCTTAAAGATGGGATGTTATTTTGTAGCCCAGGCTTAAACTTGCTGTGTAGCCAAGCTGTAAAATAGCTTTTCTAGCTATTTTCCTCATCTCTGCAATAAAAATAATAATAGAACCTGTCTCACATACGACATCATGATGATTAAGTGATAGTTATATAAGGGGCTTAGCATAAATACTCGATGTGTAATAAGTAGTATTAGTTGAATAATTTTATTATTAAGGTTGTTATGTCAACCTTGCAAAGTAACTAACCTAGTTCATAGAAGAGGTGTGAACTAGGATATGACTCCGTGCTAGAACACAGCATGCACAGGGTCCTGGGATCTAGCCACAAAACCAAAACAGACCCTGGATATCAAGTAGCTGAAGCTTAGATCATGAAGGCAATTTTACTGAATCCTTAGTTTCAAGTGGCAAAGTTGGCATTAGACTCGCCTATCTCTGAGTCTGTAGAGTAGTTAAGTAACTTGCCTGGGATCCTTGAGCTATTCACAATGAGATGTTTTCTTCTACACAGCATACCGCTTTTGTAATACTCTTGAATTTCCTGTTGCAGTTTCAACTGATTAAGTCATAATAAACCAAGCAGTAAAATTGAGATTAGATCGATCTAATTGTTCAG
This sequence comes from Cricetiscus sungorus, assembly GCA_030556225.1. Taxonomy (NCBI): domain Eukaryota; kingdom Metazoa; phylum Chordata; class Mammalia; order Rodentia; family Cricetidae; genus Cricetiscus; species Cricetiscus sungorus. The sequence continues at coordinate 63,442,837 of JANBXA010000007.1, forward strand.
CTGTTAAGATGAGGCCATGAGTACTTCAGTGCACCTTTAATTCTATCCAACAGGGTACACAGTATCATTCATTCACATCATACAGAATCAGTTCAGCTGATGGCCTCCTTAAGTATTAAGGGGTAAATGGCCCAACAACTCAAAGAAATAAAATTAAACAGCCCCAGATGTCATTGCTATCAGATAGATGTGGTTTGTCTTACCTGTCAACTTTATGTAAACATGAACACATTACGTAGCTTTTTAGGACCTCAGTGTTTTCCCATGTTTTAAAAAAAAGAATATGGGAGTACTTCATATAATAGTAGCTGCTGTGAGGGGGTTTTTGTTGTTGTTGTTGTTTTTTGTTATTGTTTTGTTTTTTTTTTTTTTTTTGGTGAGAAAGGTGGTTGAGAATTTGATAAGGATGGAAAGAGTCTTTCCTAGGTCACTTAGTAGCTCTGAACACTCTTCCCCCAGAGGTATTGAAATGATAATATATTCTAGGGGTTTTTGACCTATAGACTTTATGTTTACATTTGTTAACAATCCAGTCTTAGTGTGCATACCACATATATTTCCCTCTTATTAAGACTTCACCAGTGAGTTGAAAAATAATGGCCTTTTAATTTTTTAAATATTTTTTAATTTAAATTTGAAACAAGCTTGTTTTACATGTCAATCCCTGTTCCCTCACCATGACCCTCTCCCCCCAAACCCCCATCCCATCCCCTTTCTGCTCCCCAGAGAGGATGAGGCCTTCCATGGGTGATCTTCAAAGTCTGTCATAGCATTTGGAGCAGGGCCTAGGCCCTCCCACATGTGTCTAGGCTGAGAGAGTATCCCACTATGTGGAATGGGTTCCCAAAGTCCATTCGTATACTAGGGATGTTTACTGATCCACTACCAGAGGCCCCATAGACTGCCCAGTCTTCCTAACTGAGACCCATGTTCAGGGGGTCTGGGTCAGTCCTATGCTGGTTTCCCAGCTATCAGACTGGAGTCCATGAGCTCCTCCCTTGTTCTGGTCAGCTGTTTCTGTGAGTATCTCCAGCCTGGTCTTGACCCCTTTGCTTATCACTCCTCCCTTTCTGCAACTGGATTTCAGGAGTTGGGCTCAGTGCTTAGCTGTGGGTGTCTGCTTCCTTGAGCTACTGAATGAGGGCTCTAGGATGGCATATAAGGTAGTCATCAATCTCATTATCGGGGAAGGGCATTTAAGGTAGCCTCTCCACTATTGCTTAGATTGTTAGTTTGGGGTCATCCTTGTAGATTGCTGGACATTTCCCTGGTGCCAGATTTCTCTTTAAACCTATAATGGCTCCCTCTATTATGGTATCTCTTTTCTTGCTCTCCTCTATTCTTCCCTTGAGTCAATCTTCCTGCTCCCTCATGTCCTCCTCTCCTTTCCTCTTTTTTCCTTCTCTTTCTTCTAATTCCCTCTCCCCTACCCCTCCATGCTCCCAATTTGCTTGGGAGATCTTGTCTCTTTTCCCTTCTCAGGGGGACCATTTATGTCTCTCTTAGGGGTCTTCATATTTCTTAGCTTTTGTGGCAGTGTGTCTGGAAGGCTGGTAATCCTTTGCTCTATGTGTAATATCCATATATGAGTGAGTACATACCATGTTTGTCTTTTTTGTGACTGGGTTACCTCACTTAGGATGGTTTCTTCTAGTTTCATCCATTTGCCTGCAAATTTCATGATTCCATTGTCTTTTCTGATGAGTAATATTCCATTGTGTAAATGTACCACATTATCTCCATTCTTCAGTTGAGGGGCACTTAGGTTGCTTCCAGGTTTGGCTCAATAATAGCTTTTTTAAAAAGGGACCTGGCTGGTGTCTTTAATCCGAGCACTCAAAAGTTAGAGAGACATGTGAATCTCTGTTCTTCAAGGCCAGCATGGTCTACACAGCAAGTTCCAAGCTATCCAGAGATTTTGAGAGCCTGTCTACCCCCGCACTCCCAACATGGTTTCTCTGTGTAGCTTTGGAGTCTGTTCTTAAACTTGCTCTGTAGATTGGGCTGGCCTCAAAGTAACAGAGATCCACCTGCCTCTGCCTCCTGAGTGCTGGGATTAAAGACAAGTGCTACCACTGCCTGGCTTGAGACCCTGTCTTAAAGTGAACAAATAAATGAAAAACACTGGGCATGTAGGTCATTGGTAAAACATACATTTAGCTCAAATGCACAAAATAATGTAAAAAACACATATAATGGTGTACAAAAAGAAATGTGTTCAATGTTTCCATAAAGCACTAAGCTGATGGGCCATGGAAATGGCTCTTTCCACCAAGCCTGATGAGTTTGATTCCTGGGATCCACATAGTGGAAGGAAAGAACTGATTTCTGCAAGTGGTCTTCGGATCTTCACAGCACCTGTGTGTGTGTGTGTACAATTAAAAGCTTTTTTTAAAAAAAAATCACCAAGCTGATAAGTAGCTTGCTTTTGTCACGATTAGGTCTAGACTTAAATACATGGTACCATGTGAGGTTGAGGGAAAGACAGTTGATAAGTCACATGATTGACTCTTTAAAAGAGGTTTGTTTTTATTTATTGTGTCTGTGTAAGCAGGAAGTGGGTGTTGGATCCTTTAAACTTGGAGTTACAGGTAGTTGTGAGCTGTTGGGTGTAAATACTAGAAATTGAATTCAGGTCCTCTGCAAGAGCAGTAACTACTAGGCCATCTCACAAGCCCACAATTGATATTTTCACTATTAGTCTTAAAATCCATCGATGGACTTTGCAACAGGGAATTTTTAACAAAATGGGAAAGGATTCAAAATAGATTAATGTGCCTATTACAGAGGCAGGAGGATTTTTGTGGATTCAAGGCCAGCCTGTTCTACATAGTAAGCTCCAGGACACCCAGGAATACATAAAGACCCTGTCTCAAAACAACAAAGTACTTACTACTCTGCCAAATATTTATGTGAGCTATTGTGAATATAGCATTTAGAATTTTGAATATTCCAATTATGTAGTCTTTCATATAGGACTTGTGTTCCTAGGATTTAGGGAAAAGACTAGCTTGTTATTTAATATCTAATAAATGGTATAGCTGGCTTTTATATTTGCATTTGTCAACTCTTAGAGCCCTGTTCTTTAAGTTGTCTGTGACGCTGCCTTTAGGAAAGCCAGGGCAGGTGCTCTGACAATCCAGTGGTCACCATAATTCACTGACAGAGAAAAGAGAAGTGAAATTTAAATAAGCCCATGAAATAGAGCAGAAAGTAGAGAAAATCTACCCCCTAAAACGGTTCTTTTAAAAGATTATCAGAAGTGACATTTGGAAGTATTCCAATGGTTAAGAGCACTGGCTACTCCTGCAGAGGACCTGAGTTTAAGCACCCACAACCGTCTGTAACTTTAGGCAGTCAGTCCCGTCTGACATTCTCTTCTGGTTCCTCAGGCAATGCATGCATATGGTGCACACACATGCAGGCAAAACACTCATACACATGGAACAAAATTTATTTTTCAAAACATCAGGGCATGGAGATATATGCTGTAATCCCAGAATTTGGGAGGCTGTGGCAGGATGGTGAATTAAGGTTATCTTGAGGTACATGGTCAGATTTTGTTTTAAAAAACAAAAAACAAAACAAGAAATTAGTGATACAGAGGATAATACTACCAGCTGTGTAGAAATAAAAATAAATATGAGGGACTGCTATGAGGCAATTGTATGTTAAAATATGAGAAACCTAAGTGAAATGGACAAATTTCTAGAAAGACAAGACTATCTATCAACACTGACTCATGACAGAATTAAAAACAAATAAAAGAACAAACTCCCCCAACCTAAATAAATCTTTAACAAAGATAATTAGTGATCAAGAAACTTTACACAAAGATAAGACCAGATTGAGGTCTAACAAATGTTCAAATAAGAACATCAGTTCTGTGAGAACACTACAAACTCTTCCAAAATAGAGACCATAAAAGGAGCACTTTCTAATTCATATCACAAGACTGGAAAATACCATCCCATGGATACATGTAAAATTCCTCAATAAAACACTGATGTTATTTGAGATTCTTAACCGACATTTGCTGTTGATTTTCTTTTTTTGTCTGATAGTTTTGAAATGATAATAATGTGTTTCTTCCATGTATTTGCATTTGACTTGTTACTGGTGTGGCTGAATATCTTTTCCTTTCCTCCTCCCTAGTCAACTATTTTTTCTCTCTCTCTGAATTGCTTGATTAGATTCTATTAGATGATTTTGACTTCTTGTTGAAATTTGAGATTATATTCTGGACCTCAGTCCTTTATGGTATGTATTTCAGTGTCTTCTATGTCTGTGACGTTCAATTTTCTTTTCTTTTTTGTTTTTATTTATTTATTTACTTATGTTTTTGTTTTGTTTGCTTTGTTTGTGTTTCTTTGGAGGTTGTCCTGGAACTAGCTCTGAAGACCAGGCTGGCCTTGAACTCACTGAGATTGGCTTGCCTCTGCCTCCCTAGTCCTGGGATTAAAGGCATGAGGCACTGATGCCTGGTGTGTTCAATTTTCTAATGTCATATTTTTTTCACACAGACTTTTATGTTTTGATGATTTAGATTTATCACCCATTTATAATTCTTCCTTTTTGTCTCATCCAAAAAGTTCTATTTTCCTACTTCTTTTTCTAATGGTTTTAAGGTCTTGTTTTGTGTATTAATTTGAGTTTGTTTGTTGAGAAGGTCTCACTGTGTAGCTCAGATTGTCCTCCAACTCCCAGCCTTTTGGGTGCTGAAATAGACATACACGAACAGGTTGAAGTTTTGTTTTGTTTTGTCTTTTGAGACAGGGCTTGCTCTGTAGCTCAGGATGACTTTACTCTCACTATCTAACCCAGGCTGGTCTTGAACATGTGATCTACCTACCTCAACTTCTTGATTGCTGAAATTGCTTGTTTTATTTCTGAAATTGGAGAAGTAAGGTGTGCCAAGCTTTCCATATTTTTAAATATGGAAAGCTATGTTTTATTTAACACGAGCACTAGGTTCCCTACTGCTGCATCTCTTTAAGTAGACTAATGAAGAAGAAGGGGAAAAAAAAAAGTCAACCTGGGAGGGAAAAGAAATTCAGAAACCCAAACCATTAATTTGTAAAATTGACCTTGCTCTTTTATCTGTTTAGAAAATAAAATTGCACAGAGGTCAGAGACCATTCACCGTCAACCTTTCATTGCTGAGTACTTCTCTAGTGCTTTTGTATACAGGGGATAAAAGGAAGGCATACGCTGGTTGGAGGTGAATAATAGGCCATCTGCTTTCTATTAAACTTTCTTCATTCCAATGGATAAGAATGCCAGAGATATTTTTAGATTGGTTAAAGAATTTTCCCCTAGGAACAGCACACTTTTGGCCTTTTGTACTTACCTAGAACAATTATATTTTGATTGCCTAAGTAGACTATTTTCCTCTGTATATTTTATTGGTAGTGATGAAGACATGACCGTTTAGGCCTGCCCCAGATTTTAGCATCCTTTTCAACTGATTCTTGGTGGAGTGAGTGATCTGGGAGTGGGTGGCTCTGACAATGGCTGGACATGCTCTCCTTGAAGATGTGATGCTGTTGTAGTACAGCTCGGCAGCACTGGATAGCTTTGTCTTTCCTGTTTCCTCAGAACAGTAGCTTGCATTGAGCACTCATAGTTAACACCCTTTACAGTTCCTCAATCTTCTTAAAGCTGTGACCCATAAATACAGTTCCTCGTGTTGTGGTGACCACCAACCATTAAATTATTTTCATTGCTACTTCCTAACTGTAATTTTGCTACTGTTATTAGTCATAACATAAACATTTGATATGCAGGATATCTATATCTGATATATGATCCATGTGAAAATTTCATTCAGCCGACAAGGGATCATGACCCACAGGTTGAAAACCACTGCTTTAGAGCTTGCTAACTAATTTTATGTTAGGCTGGCTGGGTGGACCTTGAATCCTACGTACTGGCTGCCTGTGATTCTAGTCTGCTGGATGGGTCCAAAGACAACACCCCCTGTTACACCTGACCTGTATTCTCACCTGTCTATGGCCTCCCCTGTTACACCTGACCTGTATTCTCACCTGTCTATGGCCTCCCCTGTTACACCTGACCTGTATTCTCACCTGTCTATGGCCTCCCCTGTTACACCTGACCTATATTCTCACCTGGCTAGCCCACTCAGCAGCTTGGCCTCTCAGCTAATAAGAATCTCAGATTGAGCCATTTTTATGGAACTAACACATCAGAGTTCAATTAATTTACCATTTCATGTGTTGATATAGAGGAAACCCTGCAAACCCTGCATTTAGGATGTTTCCTGTTTTGTTCAGCTTCTCAGCAAAAATGAGATTTCTCACTAAAAATGAGATTTTACTATCAGAATCAGACTTTATGGGTTCTTAATGTCTCTGAGTTTAACCCTCTCCTTTATTCTGTTGTTTGAGTTTTTTCCTTTAGGCTGTAACAGTGGCTTCCTATTAGAGATCTTCATTCTCTGATCTTCCCATGCCAAACCCACATCAGTTCTGCTGCTAGGATAGTTTTTCTAAATTACAGACTTGAAACTCACAAGTATAAAACCCTCCAGAGGTTTCCTTTTATTTAGTAATAAATACCATTTCTTAGCATTCATGTCTATCTCTAGTCTGCCCCTCAATCTACTGCCACTGTATCATGTAAACCAGCCATATTGAACTGTTTGTCCTTTCTGTATCTGATGTACATTTCTATACTGCATAAGATAAGTATACTGGGCTGGGGAGATGACTCAGCAGCTAAGAACACAGGTTGCTCTTCCACAGTACCCAGGCTCAACTCCTGGTACTTACGTGGCAGTTCACAACCATCTGTGACTTGAGTTCCAAAGAATACGATGCCCTCTTCTGGCCTCCTCAGGCACCATTTATGCATGTTATATACAAACATGTGCAGGCAAAACACCCTCTGCCTCATAAATCTGATAACCTCCTCCCATTCACTGTTCAGGCTAGAAGATTTCTTTCTCTTTTAAGCTATTTTTTCTTTCTCTGGTAAGCTATTCACAATTCTCCCAAACCTGTTTTTCATTTCCTTAGCATTTAGATATGTTTTGCCCATAGATTATTTTAGTTAGCCCCTATTATTTCCCCATTGGACTATTACATTCTCTAGAAAGGAAGTACCTAGTACCATGTTTGTTACAACAGAGTAAGCATTTTGCTAGCTGCTAACTATTGTGGCGGTGGTCGTGGTGGTGGTAGCAGTAGTGGTACTTGCTGAAAAAAGCAATTTAGGAAAGAAGGGCTCATTTTGACTAGCAGTTCCAGAGTAGAGTCTATCTTGGTGGGCAGATTTGGGCAGCAGGAGCGTAAGGTAGCTAGTCACATTGTATTCAATCAGAAAGCAGAGTGAGGTGGATGCTGGGCATCAGTTTGCTTTCTACTTTTTACTCATCTGACACTTAGGTTAGGACTCCTCTTTTCACTTAACCTTCTGGAAACACCCTCCTAGACAGATGCATTTCCAAGTGATTCTAAATCTAGTCAGGTGACCCTAACAATGATGAGGAAATATGGAGAAATCAGGTTGAATCTTCACTGACCACCATCATCAGAGTATAGTTATGTCAGTTCAATTAACTTTTTCAAATCAGGAGGGAAAATGTCAGCAGAAAAGTGAATGAGGCAGGAAGAAGTTTTTAATTGTTAAGGGAGAGGAATTTGAAATCTAATCAGAGGTGAGCAGCCAGAAGGAGGCAAGCTTGAGAGAACTGGATGTTAAAGATTTGTACTAGAAAGCATCATCAGAATATTTGATGCCCTCATATATCTCTGAGGCTGTGTTGGAGCAGGGGGAACAGATGTGTCTTGAGGGTAGAACTGGATCAGTGACTAAGGGTCATTCAGAGTAAGATTCTTCAAGTAAAAAATTTCAACCTCTAGAACTCTCCAACAGATCTGACTACCCAAAGAGGTTCTTGGCATCCCATTAGAAAGGGTGCCAGCAGAGGCCCTGCTACATTCCTGTTCTGATGGCACGTGAACTCGGTCATCTCCAAGACATCTTCCAACTCTGTAATTCAGTGCTTGCATGATACATTTCAATACTAGGAGCATGACCTGTATTAAAGACACCAAGTGGGAAGCAAAACAGCCTTTAAAACATAACAACAAACAAACAAACAAGCCCAGAAGCATCTTTGAACAAATTGACTCTTAAGTCAGAGACCATTATGATCTACATAGAGAGTTCCAAGACAGCCAGAGTCATATAAAGAGACCCTGTCCAAAAAACAGTTGCCCCTTTGCTCCCCCGCTGCCCTTGATTTTTACTCTTCAAAGTAATTTTCTGTTTTCTAATTTTGAAGATGAAATGTTGGCCAGGTAAGCAGCAGTCATATCTAGAGGTTTACACTGAATAGACTTGTGCTCTAGGAAGTGTCTTAGTTTAGATTACTATTGCAGTGATGAGTCACCATGACCAAAGTAGCTACCAAAGCAACTTGGGGAGTTAAGGGTTTATTTGGCCTATACTTACATATCACTGTTTATCATCAAAGGGAGTCAGGTCAGTAACCCAAATAGGGCAGGGACCTGGAGGCAGGAGCTGATGCAGAGGCCATGGATTGGTTCTGCTTACTGGATTGCTTGGCCTGCTTTCCTTTTTTTGGGGGGGGGGTGGAGTGGGGATGATTCATTTGTTTTGTTTTGTTTTTCAAGACAGGATTTCTCTGTGTAACAGCTCTGTCTTGACACATTCTCTCTGCAAACCAGGCTGGCCTTAAACACAGAGATCTGCCTGCCTCTGCTTCCCTAGTGCTGGGATTAAAGGCATGCACCACTGCCACCTGGCTTCCAGCCTGCTTTTATACAGAACCTAGGACCACCATCCCAGGGATTTAGAACCACCCACAATGGGCTGGGCCCTCTCCCATCTCTAATTAAGAAAATGGCCTACAGCTGGATCTTATGGAGGAATTTTCTCAAGTCATTTTCTCTGCTGATTCTAGCTTGTATCAGGTTGACATAAAACTAGCCAGGACAGGAAGGGTAGGAAGGAGGATTAGGATGTACTCGGTTTCATTCAGACCTCAGTTCTGTTTCCAGTGTACTCATTAACAGTGTAAGATCTGTCCCAGTATCTTCATCTCAGAAATGGATTGTAGTAATAATGTATTATTTATGATTTATTAATCCTTACCTGAGGATTCCAAAAGCAAAGTCAGCCACAAGCCATAGAAGCCAGGCACATACCTTTAATCCCAGCAGCCAGAAGCTAGGGGTGGTGGAATGGATCTCTCTGAGTTCAAGGCCACGCAGAGATACTTGAGATTGGAACAGTATAAAAGAGTAACAGAGCTGGCGCCTTAAATCCCAGTGCTAGAGAGATATAAAAGATAGAAGCAGGGTCTTCAGTTGTCAGTATAAGGCATTCATTCATTCTCCAGTCACACTGAGATAGGAAGGCTCAGTATAAGGAGGATAGGCAGACATGGAAGTCTCGGGATTCTCCAGCCATGCCGAGGAGAGGCTGCAGTTTGAGACTTGGTGAAGAGCTTGTGTATGATCAGCCCTTTCAGCCTGAGCTTGAGGTGAGAGCTAGTTCTGTTCTTCAACTTGAAGTTTGAACCCCAATATCAGTCCCTAGGTCTTATTTTTTGTGTTACAATGCAGCTAATAATACATTTTATAAAGTTGGAGTGGAGATTAAATCAGTAAAGACGTGCCCTTCCAGAACATGGTAGAGATTCTGAATTATATCTCTTTTTCTTGCTCTCTTTTATTTTGAAAGAATAAAAGGGGTTTTTGGTTTGGTTTGGTTTTTAAAGGCAGAAGTCTTTACGTTGAGGATACAACAGTCATTTTCACCTTTAAAAAGTGTGTGGTGGGTGTTGTGTGTGTGTGTAGAAGACAGGAGGGAGCACAAGAGCCACTGAATGTATGTATGTGAGTCACTTGTGAGGCATGGCCCCTCTTGTTGTTTATGCTGTTGCACTGTCTACTGCAGCTAGCTGGACCAAGAGCTACTGAGCTACTGGATGATCAGTCTCCTGTTTTCTGTTTTTAGAGCTATTGTGAATGAGATTGCTTTCTTGATTCATTTCCAGCAAGTCTACTACTGTTTTATCAAAGTGCTACTACATTTTATATGTTGATTTTTATGTACTGAATTTTTAAATCTCTACTATAGTCTTTTGGTGTTTTTTGTTTTTCCTATTTATAGTCACAGTTCCTGCAAACAGTGACCATTTGATTCTTTTTTTACTATTTGGACAGTTTTACTTCTCTTACCTAATGTTATGATTAAGACTTCCAGTTCTGGGCCAGTGAGATGGCATACTGGGTGAAGGTGCTCCATGTAGCCAAGAGTGAAGACTCTACTTTCATGTCTGTAGCCCACATAGTGGAGTGAAAGAAGACTGACTCCTAAAGCTGTCTTCTGACCTCTACATGTGTGCTGTGGCAAATGCACAAATGTACAAACACATGCATTCACTTTTTTTTTTTTTTTTTTTTTTTTTAATTTAAAAGGGGCTGGAGAAATAATTCAGTGATTAAGAGTACTTCTTCCAGATGACCAGAGTTTAATTCTCAGTATCTACATTGGTTGCTCACAACTACATACAACTCCAGCTCCATGAGATCTGATAACCCCTTCTGGCCTCTGATGGAACCTACACATAGGTGTACATATGCACATACTTGTGTTATATATATGTATACACATACTTGTGTACACGTGTATATACACACACGTGTGCGTGTGCGTGTCCACATGCACACTCGAATGCATGCACAAATGGTGGGAGGGGCACACATTCTTGTATTTTATTTCCTACCATTTTTATTTATATTCCTTTCAGAAGGCTGAGGCAAGGAAATCATGAATTTCAGGCCAGCCTGGGATACAATGAGTTCTTGGCTATCCTGGGTTACCCTGGGTTACCCAGCCTGGTCTATATAGTGAGTTTCAGGACAGCCAGAGCTACATAGTGAGACCCTGTCAGTAAATAGGTAAATAAATAAATATAAAGAAAGAAACATTGAAGGATGATCCTGTAATTTTCTTCTAAAGTAAAAGTCATCTGAAATAACACTATAGAAACATGGTTGTCTATGACATACAATCTCTTACAGGAAGCTGAATGTAGATTTTAGTCACTTAGCTTCCCACATTACATCCCTTGATTTTCCTCTTGAGAAGTGGCACATCTCTAGATTGATAATTTAAGTGACAAGTTGGCTACTTCAGTTCTACAGCAGATCAGCGTAGGTGAATTTTCTTTGGAATTCAAAGAATTTATGTAACAGCATATTAACAAAGATACGTTATTAAAGCTGTAGTATTTACAGATCCCAAAGAAAATTTTAAGGACTTAGGGAGTTAATCTTTGGCTTTTAAAACAGCTTTCCACTGTTAGTCAGAATACCAGTGAGGGTTAAAAACTGCAGGGAGTAGTTGGGTGGGCACTTACACCCTGCTAGTGCACATTGAGCTTGATTGCCTTACTGGATGCACCGAGGTAAAGTATGTGATGACTTTTCCTGGGCCATTTTTACCACTCCGCACTGTTGTCCTGGTCTGAGCCCTATTTTCAAATTGCTAGTTTGATAGGAAATAGAATCTGTGTAAGAGACAAACCTCCCTGAGGGCGTTTCTAGACTGAATTAATTGAGGTGGGAAGACAAGGTCTTGTCTGAATCAAAAGGAGAAAGCAAGCCAAGTGCCAGCATCATCTCTCTGCATGCAAATATGACCAGCTGCCTCACTGTCCTGCTGCCAGGACCTCCCTACAGTGAAGGATGGAACACTTAAACTGTGAGCCCCGATAAACCCTTCTTTAAGCTGTTTTTCTGAGGTATTTTGTTACAGCAAAGAGGAAAGTAATTATACCTCCCAGCTTAGAGCTCTGCACTGAGTGATTTGGGTTTCTGTTGTTTTGTTTTGTTTTTAATCTAAAGTGCTTTTTCCCTCCACTATCTACTAAGTTCCCACATGTAGCTTCCTTCAAGCCATTTGCATATGGAATGTCTCAGTGTACTTTACCTTGATTATTGTTTAATATTACAGTGATCTAACTCCCAATGCATTTCTTCTTTCTTTTGCTTTTGTTTTTATTTTTGTTTTCTGAGACAGAGTTTCTCTGTGTAGCCCTGGTGTCCTGGAACTCACTCTGTAGACTAAGCTGGCCTCGAACTCAGAGATCTGCCTGCCTCTGCCTCCTGAGTGCTGGGATTAAAGGTGTGCACCATCACCAACTGGCTCAGTGTCAGTTTTTTAATGTTCAAATGACTTTAATTTAATTAGAGTATACATTTAAAAATATGCAAGTAAAAATTTTAAAACCTGGGGGTGGGGGACAAACTTAAAAAAATATTCAAAACACTTTTTTTTTCAAAATTTATTTGTTTGTATGTAAGTACTTACTTTGCCTACATGTATGTCTGTACATCATGTGTATGCCTGGTGTCCACAGAGGCCAGAAGAAAATATCAGAATTATAAATGGTTGTGAACTGCCATGTGGGTGCTAGGAATCAAACCCAGATCCATTGGCAGAGCAGCTGGTGGTTATAACTATTAGGCCATCTTCCCAACACAGACTCTCATTATTTCCTTAGAAATGAATTGTAGAAATAACTTTTTAAAGGTAGATTAGATTACCAGTGAGGACTAGAGGTTTGGGAGTTACAGAGCTTCTATTTGAGATGGCAGAAATGTTTTAGGAACTTACAGAAGACAATTGTATAGCCCTAAGAAAGTAATGAAGTGTTCTGAATTGCCCAAATAGTATATGAGTTCCTTTTCTGATCACTGTGACAAACTACCTCAGAGAAATAACGTAAGGGGGATTTATGTTAGCTCATGGTTTCAAGAAACAGTCCAACATGGCCTGGTGTTTTGGCATGATCCTGAGGGCAGAGCTTGCACTTGGTCACATTGTGGCAGCAGATAGGAAACCAAGATGGGATGTGAAGCAGAGCCAAGTTATAACCCTCAAGGCCTGCCTCTCCTGTGGCCTGTGGTGTCTCCTAGGTTCCACAACCTCCCAGAACAGTGCCAACAGGGGGACTAGGTGTCAAACACATAAGCCTGTGGACGGACATTCAGCATTTAAACCAAAATAAGTGCTTAAAATGACAAATTTTGTATTTAATGCATTAGGGAGTTTCAAAACAGTAAGCCAGTGTCTAGGGCTGGCTAGATGGTTCAGTGGATTTAAGGCTCTTGCCACACAAACCTGGGGACCTGAAGTTGATCTTTGGATTCCACATATAGCAGAAAGAAGAGAATTGACTCCACCAAGTTGTTCTTTGACCTCTACATATGTGCAGTGGTGTGAGTGTGCATGTACATTCATGCCCGCACACATTGGTGTCCACAAATAAAATCTTTTCAAGTAGAACTTTTTTTTTTTTTTTTTTTTTTTAAGAGAATATATTGAAAACTTATCTGGGGCCAATAAGATGGCTCAGTGGGTAAAAGTGCAAGCCTTCATGTGCACATGCACACAGAATAAATATGGTAGTAATAAAAGAAAACTGTATGAACAAAGCAGGTACCAAAATAGGTCCTGTTAGTGCTGAAGGGATTACCTTTTTGGAGAGAGAGTAAGTAGTGTCTTATCAGGAGTGTCTTGCTGGCTTATATGTTTTATCATATGAATGTCTGTACTGTTTCTTCCATTTTGCAGTGAGGATATAGATGTATTGCTTTTTAAAAATAGGGTAGCACTATTTGGTGACTTTTTTTCTCTTGAAAGTTTGAAAGCTGTTTATGTATATAGTCAGAAATAGTCTGTAAAGATACTGAAAGCCAAGCCTCCCCAGTCCCCTTGTCTAACAAAGTGAGACTTTTCTTCTATGTCTTTGTAGGTTACCCCACAGCCTACCCGGCAGCTGCCCCTGCCTACAATCCTAGCCTGTACCCGACCAATAGCCCCAGTTACGCTCCAGGTAAGCAGTGGGTGGGAAGGGCAGTGGTGAAGAGGGTGGGATTAAGCCTCCATTTATAAAAAGGAACCAAGCAGTTGGCCCTTCAGCCAGTTCTGGCTTGATTCTCTTTGGAATCCTCTCTGGGAACTCAGAACAACCTCGGGTTGGGAGTGAGAGTTGAATCTCTCTCCTTCATTCTCTCTGGGACTTGAGGGTGGCCCCTTTCTCCTCTGCTAGACTGTATGAGACATTCCTCCACCCTGAAGGACTGCTCTGTCTCTCTCAAGCAGTGTCGGAATTAAAGTTTTACCCAGTCTTGCCTGAGGCTGCCATTGGGAATCTCTCTCTCTCTCTCTCTCTCTCTCTCTCTCTCTCTCTCTCTCTCTCTCTCTCTCTCTCTCTCTCGCTCTCTCTCTCTCTCTCTCTCTCTCTCTCTCTCTCTCTCCCTCCCTCCCTCCCTCCCTCCCTCCCTCCCTCCCTCCCTCCCTCCCTCCCTCCCTCCTCCCTCCCTCCATTCCCCTTCCTTCTCCTTCCCTCCCTCTCCTTCTGGGGTGTAAATTTGGAATAGAGTGAGAGACTTGCCACCAGAATAAAGAGCCTTTTTTACAGGCTGAGACAATTTACTTGTTTTTTCAGAAATAGAAGACATATAACACTTCTTGAACAGAGAGATTGAAATGGGTTTGAAATACTGAAAAGGTGCTAGGCATGATGGCATACACTGAGGCTGAGGCTGAGGCTTCAAGTCTGAGACCAGCTTAAATTCATAGTAAGAAAAAACTCACACACCCCCAAAAAAGCTAGTGAAAGAAAATTTTGAAAAGATCCTTTTTTCTTCCTGTTTTGGGGCCAGGAGCATAACTGGTATTTAACCACTGATCTAAAACCTGGGCTTAGTCAGTGCTCAACACCCATGATCAGGAGAAGGAATGGGCTCTATGGTATGAAAGTCCTGGGTTTGAATCATGATTAGTTTTCTCCCTAAGCATACAGCCTTGTACAAGTCACCCCACCTTTCTGAAATTCACATGTAGCCACTTATCTCAGGGTTGTAGGTGATTTTACATAAGTTCTTTATTACTCATTAAGCATTTGTTGAATGTCCTCTGTACTGGGATAGAAAAAGTAAACATTGTCATCTTTGCCTGAAGGAGCCCATAGTTAATTTTGGATCCTGGTATATTAATAAATGAATTGTACTACAATATAATAAATAATAGAAAAGAACACATATTAGAACAGAGGTAGAGCCACAATCTGCCTGGAGGTGAAAATAGGGGGAATTTCACAAAGGAACTAGCAGTAGAAACTTAAAGAAGTAAGAGGTGCCTTTGGAAGCACACAGGGGAAGAGGGCACATTACAGGGCAGAGCATGCTTGAAAAGGGTAGGGTAGAAGTGTGAGACCTGACTGCTGAGCCTAGAACTAGCAGAATGGTTGAATCATAGACTGAGGGGGACTGGATGAATCTGAACTGCAGACTACAAGGAACAAATTTGGAAAGACCTTAAATGTCACATTCTCCTCTGTCCATTTTCTTATTTAGTGAATATTATGGAATTGAAAAGCCCCCAGGGATTCTTTAATTCAACCTCCTTTGTGATTAAGACACCCTGGAGAAGAGCTGTTCTATCCACGTTACCTGTTAACTGACAACAGCTTATAGACTAGAATCTTGGGCAGATTTCTCTATGCTTTTCTGTGCCAGTCTGGTATTCATTCTATACTCATCTCTTTCTTCTGAGGTGTGTAAGACAGAAAAGAACATGGGCTATGTTTGTAGACCTATATTTGAGTCCTGGAATTATTAGCATATTACAGACATGTTATGAAGTTACAGGCAGCCCTCCCCCCCCCCTTTTTGGCTTGTTTATACAGCTGTGAACAATTCTAGGCAGGCATGGTGGTGAACATCTGTAATCTCAATACTTAGGAGCTAGAAGTGGAGGATCAAAAGTTGAAATGTATCCTGTGCTGCATAGCAAATTCAAAGCCAGCCTGAGCTACACGAGAACCTGCCAACCCCCTAAACAAAGAAATTGTTTTTGCTTAGTGATAGATGTGTCCTGCATTATTAGTTACTTCTGTTCTACTATGATCAAAATGCCTGAGAAAACAACTTAAGAGAAGAAAAATATGTTTTAGTTCTCCATTTCACAGGTTCAGCTCATTGTCTCTTGGTTCCATGTGCTTGGGAGAACACCATGGTGCTAGGAGTGTGTAGCAGAAGGGAGGTAGATGTTCAGTTCGTAGTTAACAGGAAGTAGAGAGTGGTAATATAATGAAGCCTGGGCAAGATGCAGCCCTGAAAGGTATACCCATGACCTGCTTCCTCCATCCAGATGGGACCTTCTACCATTTCCTCATAATCTATTCCAATTTGGAATGGGTTGAATGATTCTTTCATTGGTTCTGAAAGCTATGTGGGTACCTGGGCTTCTTCCTAAGTGCTTACCAATTTAACTTTGCAGGAGGCAAAAGCTGGCCAAGACTTGTTTTCAGAATCCAGAGAGCAAAGGGTCTATCATGTTCCTGATAATAGAAACTTGAAAGTGAAAAGGATAAATAGGAAACTAGTATCAAAACACTCTTATAAGAAGTATGTCCTCATCTCTTGTCTCATTTGAATTATAATGCCTCTGAAGTCTGCATATAGTTTTTCCATTTCCATTTGGTTATTACAGACTTGGGAGAAAATAATGTTTCTATACACCTGCAAGGCAAGTTACGAATGTGCCTCTTTGCCTTTTTCTTGTAAGCTAGAGTTGTTTGCCTCCAGTTTAGCTCATAGAACTTTAAGTAACTTTCAAAATTAGATTTAAAATGTCATGGATCTGAGATTTAAACCTATTTGTCTGACCCCATAGCCATGTTCCTTATACAGCATAACACTGTCCCAGATGGAATGTCTCTCTGAGAGGCCTGTGATGGCCATAATTATCCCCTGAGCCTTCAATTTTTTTCCTCATTGTAAAGTCTCTATCATGCCTGAAATCCCTCAGCAGTTCTTGGGAGAATTGAAATGATCTTAATTTGGACAAGCAAAGAACAGGACTTCATGCCTATTCATATCCAAGCAGTTTTTGGTCCGTTCTCTGGAAGATCCTGTGGCATCCAAGAAGGTGCTTTTAAACTAATGAACTTTCCTGGTTGGCAAGTCTGTCACCCTTTCCATGGGGAGGTACTTCCCATTCTCTCCATTCACTGCTTCTTATGCAGCCTGGGGGAAACTGCTATCTTGAAACAAGTCTGTTATAAATTGCAATATGTACAACTTTGCACATATTCTTAGTGGTAATTTCAACTAACATTTCTATCCAACAGAGTTTCAGTTCCTGCATTCAGCTTATGGTAGGAGAGCTATTTTTCCTCATCTGTATTATGGCCTATGAATGTGTTATCTTGTAACAATGGTAGATTCCCTTTCCTTTCCTCCCCAAATCCCATCTCCTAGGCTTGGGCTCCCCCAGGTGGCTCAGCAGCAGTTCCTATAGCATGCAGGAACATGTCTGATGGTGCAAAATCATGGGTTGGAGACACACATGAACCATTCCCATAGGGCAGTAATGAAGGATCATGGCACTAAAAGGCGTCTCACACCCTAACCTGGCTGCCTGATTCAAACAAATGAATGAAAATTCTAGGGTCTGTGTGTGGCTCCTCTGTTGGTTTATGGTAGGCTCTGAGGAGCCCCCTTGATTATGTTTATTAGACCCTAAAACACAGATGGCCCCAGGATCAGATTTTCCTTTCCATTATCAGTCTGACATGTTTGAAGACCTGGTGACTTTAGATACACTCTGTTGCCTTCATCCTGATCTTGAGCTCTGGGCTCATTTTTGGAGCATTTTTCTGAATGTTGAAAGTTTGGGACAAGTGTGCCAGTGGGTGAAAGATCTGAGTTGAGTTCTCTGGGCAGTGTGGACTCCAGGCCCAAAGCACCACGGGAACTTCTGGGCACCTGTGAGGGTCCCAGCAGTTTAATGACTAGGTCCTTCTTGTCATAGACAGTAAGGGACCATGGGAGAAACTTTCCACTTTTATCACACTCACCTGGGCTGCTCATGATGTTTTTGTATAATCTTTTAATGTTTTTCCAACTTTTAATCTTACTGTTAAAAAGTGAATTTTTTATGCATGGTATATACATCTTTCAGAAAGACGAGCTGTGAAATTTCTTTTTACTACTGCTGTGGGCTGTGTGATCTTGGGCAACTTGCTAATGTCCCCAGGCCATAGAGTTTTTCATGTTACATGATCTCAAAGTTCTTTTAAATGTTAGCATCTCATCCTCTTATAATTTTTATTATTTCAATAATGCTAGTTATAGAACTCTGTGCTAGCTACTCACTTATGAAAGGTTGTTTGCTTGTTTGCTTCAGAATATAAACTTGAACAAAAGACTCTAAAAAGTTAGAGAAGGTGCATGCTTCCTCATCCTACCAATTGGAACATTGGTTTTCAACGCGTGGATCACAGCCCCTTTGGGGTCAAACAAACCCTTTCACAGGGGTCATCTAATATTATAGGAAAACACAAATATTTACATTTTGATTCATAACAATAGCAAAATTACAGTTATGAAGTAGCAATCAGAATAATTTTATGGTTGGGGTCACCACAAAACGAGGAAGTGTATTAAAGTGTTGCAGCACTAGGAAGGTGTAGAAACATTGAATTAGAACATCTAATTGAAGAAGTATGGATGGAGCACTTCACAGAGTGTTCTATGAAGATACAAAGACCAATAAGACAAGGTTCCTATTCTAAAGAAACTCAGAATTTATTGGGAAGACATTTGAGGCAGCCAGGCACAGAGGCCTGTAAAACTCAGGGGAACTGGGATAGTCAATTATGTGGGATAATGTGGTCACAGAATTGGCAGAGGCAAAGACTTCATAGTAGAATCAAGTCTTTTTCTCATGATTGATTACTTAACATCCATGTACCAGGTGGAATGTGAAGAGAGATGTGCTGGAAGAGAAGTAAAGCTCCTTGGCACACTTTGGGAATGATAAGAGTTTGTGCACAGTAGTGTGGGTTAGAGAGTGAGATGATTAGAGATCCAAGAGAGATGTGTCAGTCATGAAAAAGACAGTGGTCAAGAAATAGGACCAGCTTATAAAACTTCAGAGCCTATCCTTAGTGGCTTCTAGCAAAGCTCTGCCACCTAAAGGTTCCACAGCCTTCTAAAATACCACCAAGTGCTTAGACTTATGAGCCAATGCAGGATATTTCAATTCAAACCACTAGTGATCATCAGTGTTGGGTCAGGGAAGTCTCGGATGCAGGCTTGAATCTGCAGCCTGTAGGTAACAGAACCACAGAATGTTTCCGAGGGTTTTATGATTCAGCTTAGACTTTAAGACCAGTATGGCTATTGGTTGGAGACTAGAAGGGACACGTTAAAACAAACAGACCCAAAGCGTTAAGAAGCAGTTGAAGTGGCTGAGGTGAGAGATGACTGGAGTTTGAACTGGAGTTGGCCACAGCTGTAGGGGTGGAAGGAAGCACACAGCTACCCATTAAGACTGATGATCTGTTGATACTGTGAAACAACCAGGGAGTGATCAGTACTGCCAGGTTACAATACAACAAAATTGAAGCTCAGACAATTAAGTGACTTGCCCAAAGTCTCACAGCTAGTAAATGGCAGAGCCCAGGCTAGATCTCAGATTTCCTGGCTCAGTACATGGTTCAGGATGATGGTCCCTTGCTGCCTCTCTTTGTAAATGTGCTTAACAGATTGTTCTAGTGTCAAAGGGTTTGAGGGTCCCATATCCAGGAAGTGAACAACTCAGCAGCTAGACATGGGCAGCCTGCTATGACAGGGGTCATAGCCCTCCACATGTGTTTGTTTTTCCCCTCTGTCCTTTTTACACATCTATAATAAGTACATAAAGTTTTAAGTGAACAGCTTAATAATGTTTTCATATGTGATACACTTAATTCAAAGGATGAAACATTTTTAGGAACTAGTTCCTTTTCAGCATCCCAAACAGGCCTGTCTGACATAGAGCTCTTTCTATCACCACGCTGCTAAAAGCTTCATTCAGTTGGGACTGGTTTTCCACAGCAGCTGAGCTCTGCATTGCTGCCACCATCAGAAAGGATTACTGTAGAGTTGAACAGAGAGACAGAACCAATCATACAGTTAAGGTTAAGTTGACTGCTAAAAATTCATTTTCATTTAGTTTTCACATTTATCGAATTGTTTAAATTATTAACTATTCTAGCATAAAGAAAAGATACAGCCAGTTGTGGTGGTGCTTGCCATTAATCCCAGCACCCAGGGGGCCGAGGCAGGTGGATCTCCGTGAGTTCAAGACCAACCTGGTCTGCAAAGCAAGTTCCAGAACAGCTAGGACTATACACAGAGAAATCCTGTCTCAAAAGAAAAACCAAAAAAACCCAAAAAGAAAAAATGCTGTTCACTTTCTATATATAATAAAACCAGAAGAAACTTCTCCTTTATTTGGAAAATGTAAAGTTTAGCCTAAGTGATCATTTAGGAAAGACAATAACACAATGGCACTTGCTTCTTTGCCGATTAATGTGCAACATTATTTTACTATGACATGCTGTCTTGTTCACTCCCTGGTTGATGTGTGGCTGAGTTGTATCCCCAGTAGACTGTAAGTACCTTGTGTGCAGTGATGTAACCCACGTGTGTTCCTGTCCACCGTGGCACCCCGCTCAGTGCTGAGTGCAGTTAGGTTTTAGTACTCTGTGGCTAATTTTGATTTAACTTCTGTTGTCACACAGTCCTTCAGGCAATTGTCAGACTTATGGCTTATAATGAAAATGATAAGTATGCCCCACTCAGAAGAAGAAGAAAACAACAATAACAACAACAAAAATAGAACAAACCAGGACCTCTAAATTTTCCAAATTCTTACGGCCAAATTTAGACCTCTTGGTCCTCGGTAGAGCCTCACTGAGATCTTAGGGCATGGAATTGTTCTATTTGGCTTCTTAGTGCTACATATTTGACACAGCAGGGAGTTGTTTGGGGATGGTTGTGGCCTTCTAGCCATATGGAATGTCAGTTCCTGATTTTGGAGACATTGTAATAAGATTTTTTTGACACTTAATTGGGTCCTTCCATCCTCTGGAGAAGGACACCAAAGATATTTATTTAAAGCAGATTCCCTCCTCCTGCAGGGGCTATGCAACTGTGTCTGGCTGTCTAGCAAAGGCCCTGGGCTCTATATGGAGTTATGCTGTCTGCATTTCTCTTGCCAGATTCTCCTTTTAGTGTCACTTTCCTGCCCATGATTTCCTTCTCATTCCTCAGCATTTGCTGTATATATCGCGGGCCATTAGTGCAAGCAGAGTCAGCCTAAGCAGCTACATTCTGATTCTAGTTCAGAAAAAAACAGCAGAATCCACAGCCTTCTCTAGCCATTATAATTATGTGATGAAGGAACAGAGTTGTAAGCCAGGAAACAAAGCCATTGTAGAATCTCTGTGGAGGTAGCAGACTCTGTAGGAATTAATATGACCAACTCACCTTTCTTCTTAAGCTTCCCTGTCTTCCTTACCCCTTATTAAAATATTTCAAGTTCATCTGATTGTTGCCAGTCCATCCCCACTTCTGTTAATACACTTTAAAACACTGTGCCCAAGACTCCCAAGATCTTATTAGAATGTAAAAGATGTTATAAAGAAAAAAAAAAATCGCCCTTTTTTTTTTTAACTGTAAAATAGAAATTTGGATCAAAAATGTGTCTCCTCTGGTATTTGAAAGGATAGTTTTCCTATCTTTTGTTTCTCTCTCTCTCTCTCTCTCTCTCTCTCTCTCTCTCTCTCTCTCTCTCTCTCTCTCTCTTTTTTTTAAAGGTAGCATTCTCTCCTCCCCACCCCCTGCCCCATTTCCTCTCTCTCCTTTCCCTCAGGATACCATGACGGTAAGTCATTCCCCACTTCTAGAACACTTAATGAAATTTCTCAAGTTGAGCTGTCCTGCAAAGTCTCTACAGATGTCAAACTAATTTCTGTAATATGACCACCCCAATTTTGACACTTTCATAATGGCTGAAGGATCATCTCAAACTCATGAGGTGCTTGCTGTCTCAGTGAAGCATCCATTAGCACCTATTAGGAGCTTTTCAGACATATGCAAAAGGTGTATTTATCTGGCCCTGGCTGGTATGCAGCAGGAGTTGGCAAGGAGTTCCCCATTGCATAGCTAATAGTGCAGCCACAGAGCCCAGGCCTGTTAGGCTGCTGTGGCCACAGCTCAGTCTGTTAGAGGAGATGCTGTTCCAGCAAGGCTCATGTAAAATAGTAGTTACTTGTTAATTTCTCTTTGGAAGCAACTCAACAACTTTTTTTCCATTTGTTTTTGTTTTTGTTTTTGCAAGACACATTTTCTCTTTGTAGCCCAGGCTGACCTCAAACTCACAGAGCTCCGCCTCCCTCTGCCTCCCAAGTGCTGGGATTAAAGGAATGCACTGCCACACCCGGTACAATTTACAATTTATTAACCATACCTCCAGATAAGATTTCAGACCAGAGGGAAGTTTTAAAGACTCAGTTAATCTAGCCCAAGACACTGTTAAAGAATTCTGAGTTATGGGCTGGAAAAATGGCTCAGAGGTTAAGAGTACTGACTGCTCTTCCAGAGGTCATGAGTTCAATTCCCAACAACCACATGATAGCTCACAACCATCTATAATGAAATCTGGTGCCCTCTTCCCTCTTCTGATGTGCAAGTATACATGCAAGTAGAACATTGTATACATAATAAATAAAATCTTCCAAAACTAAGATTTCCAAGTAACTTCATGTTAATGAGAAAGTGGTAGAAGAATATACCACAGTCTTAGGTCAGAAGGTCAGGTGGAAGATGGTGATAGTCATAGGCATTCTCATGGTTTTAGTCATAGGTAGAAAAATCCTGTCAGTATTTAAGTGTAGGCTTCCTTGGATTTAAGTCATTTGGAAGTTCACTTCAGCACTCCTTCCAACCCACTATCCCATCTCAGAAAGGCTGAATCATTCTGTGTGTCTGAGCAAGCTCCTTAAGTTATGTTTATGTCTAGCACAAGACCCTTGCTTTTGTGTTTGTATTTGGTGTGCCCATGTCTTACTTCTGCCTAATGCCATTCTTGTGTCTTCTCTTAAGCCACTCTGCTGATGAAACAGGCCTGGCCACAGAACTCATCTTCCTGTGGCACTGAAGGCACCTTCCACCTTCCAGTGGACACCGGGACTGAGAACAGAACTTACCAAGCATCTTCTGCAGCTTTCAGTAAATACAGCCTGTCTCTTCCTCCCCTTGTTCCCCTTGGTCGGGACTGATTTGTTTGTTGAGAAAAAAGGAAAGGGAATTTTTTAAATGACATTTTTATTGTAAACACTGTTTTAAGAGGTTCTACTTGTGCAAAAAAAAAAATGGCCTTTATCATTTAATAAAGATGATCATATTTGATCATGCCTTCAGCTTTAGGATACTCATAGCAATGAGGGAGGAGCACCCCAGGCCCAGAAGTTGGATTTGTGAAAGACTGTTACTTCATTTTAGGGGAAAAGATCAAGGCACAGTTGTGTGTCTCTTCCCATCCACAGGGTTTCTTGACCTTAGCACTATTGGCATTTGGGACAGATGAATTCTTTCCTATACATGATAGGATGTTTAGCAGCAACTGTAGCTTCTCTCTGTTAGATACCAGTAGCAAAGCATCACTGTCACTACCGGAAATGTTTCCAGACAGGGCTCAGTGTTCTTCTGAAGAAGAAAACTGGCCTCTGTAAGAAATACTGCTCTAGTTTGTGTAAGCTACACTATGGGAACATGGTATGGCCAAACCATACCATGTTCAGCCTGGGGTTTGTATGGACAAACAGAAGCCAGCAGCCAGATTGGTCTTGTTCATCCTAGGGCTCTGTATGGTAACTGATGTTGTCACCTTTACAGCCGATTGGTAACACAAATGATCCCCATAAGGACCATCATTTAGAAACTACTGAATGGAAGAACTTGTGTCTGTAGCAGCTGTTGGGCATGGGAATGCCTGGCTTTGGTTGTGATGAGTGCTGGTTTCTGAATTTATGGGAGCAGGAGTTGGACAAGCCCTTAGCAGAATGTTGTAGAAAAGTAACTTACTAGGTAGGCTAGGAAAATTGATTGAGTTTGTTTTCTTTTAAAAACATTGCTAATGGCATTGCTTCTCAGCCTTTTGGCTGAGCTCAAGTGTAAAATACCCAGTGGGCTAGAGAGATAGCTCAGCAGCTAAGAGCAATGGACTTCTCTTCCTATCCCAAACTTCTAGAGATATAAACAGGCTCCAAACAGTCTTTCTTTGGCTGCCATGGCTGTTTAGATACTGATTTGTATTCTGAGTGAGTATGTCTTGTTTCATAACATATGAAGAGGGGTAAACATTCTCTGACAAGGTTATTCTTAGATGTGGAAACCAAATTCTGCCGCATTCTCTTAGAGTCTTTTGATTCTCTTTGTCTACATTACAAAGGACAGCCCACTTTGTAATGTGGTTGCTTTGTAGCTTAGATGAGGTGGTATACCTTCCCTGGGAAAGCTAGAAATTCCAGGGCATGCCAGGCACATAAAAGAAAGCTGCCTGTATTGTTGGCTTGTTAATGAATTGTAAAATTTTAGAATCTTGGAGCCCTGGAGTTTGTGTTCCAACTTGGAACAGACCATCGTTACAGTCTAGCTCTTGCCTCTTGTTTTTTAAGAGCAGTCCGTGCTAGTATGCCCTAGGAGAGGAAGCTTACTATTGTCTCTATATAGGGAGATAGAAAGTAATAACCAATTTACAATGGCCCAGTCAGTCATTCAGTTAGTCAAGTCCCATGCTGCTTGTAACCACTGCTCTGTACATGGTGCATTTGGAGACAGGTGGCTTCCGATTCATGGTATAGAAAAGACACTAAATTGTGGCAGAATCCTCTACAGCTTTATTTTGGCTTTTTTTTTTTTAATGTCTTTTTATTTTTTATTTTTTGCTATACTGGAGATCAAACACTAACTTTGCTAAGATTCTGCCACTGAAGGAACATCACCAACACCCTCACATCTTGTTTTTTACCTTTAAATTAAGGGTCAGTAAAATTTCCTATAAAGAACCAAATAATAGATACTTTAGTTTAAGGGTCATTTGGTAACTACCATTGTTGCAGGAACAGGTTGTCCAGCCTGGTGGTTGGTGCAGGCTTATGGTCCTAGCTATTGGGGAGGTTGGAGTACAAAGATTGAAAGTTTGAGGCAAGACTAAGTCACAAAGTGAGTTCAAGGCCAGCCTAAGCAATCTAATAAAATCCAATCTCAAAATAAAATTAAAAAGAGGGCTGGGGATATAATCCAATGGTCGAGTGCATGCCTAGTATGTGGGAAACCACAGGTACACACACAAATGAACACTTACACACACATTCTGTAGTAAAACAAATTTGTAAAGTCTTTTACGTATTCTATCTTAGAAATTCACCATTTACATTGTTATTTAAGACTTTTCCTTTCACCTCCTAATACTAAAGTCTAGAGATTTGGCATTATTTATCCAGATTTGGAGGAAAGCCAGACCTAAGCCCACATGTCCTTTTTTTCAACAAAAGCCTGCTCTACCCTGCACCATCCCATTCCTGTCCTGACTTGTGAGCCCTGCTTCTGTCTATCCTTCTGAGATACAGATATAGCCTAGGTTCTAGATCACTGTGTTTCTTCCTGATTCCTAACTTCAGGTGTTTGGGCAGAGGTGACTCTTCTCCAAGCCACAGGAAAGAAGTTCTACAGAGCAAAGTTTTCAATATCCTAGAAGATAAGGATCTTTGAATGGTGGTTTTGTTTGTTTTGTTTTTTGAATGGGTTTTTTGCCTTCACACTTGTGAAGAGGAAGGGACTATGATTGTTGAAGCTTATTAGTGGGAGATGAGAACAGAAAAAGAAAAAGAACGAAGCACTGGGGATACACATGTGTGACCAGCTTGGTCTTCATAATGAGACCCCGACTCAAAAACAAAGGAGTTAGAGAATGGGGGAAGCAAGATAGAGAGAGATAGAATCAGCAACAGAAGATATCCTGAGATGCTAAGTGAGGAACCAGAATGAGAAAATAGCAAAAAGAAGTAAGTGGGCTAAGGGGCATCTGTCAGTATATATCTGCCTTTTCACACAGGCAACTCAGAACCCCAGGTTGTCTATCAGCTGAAAGGGCACAGTAGAGACTATTTGGTTCTAGCTTCTGTTTTGGATGAGAGCCCTGAAACCCAGAAAAATAAAAGATCCCCAAATCATGCTTGCAGCCCTGTTCACCAGGACTTAGGGAGCTGCCTGGGGCTGCAGCGCTGGGATGAGGCTCTGTTCTCTTGTCTAACCTCACCTGTGTTTCTAGCTGGATTCAATCCATTCTTGTTTGAAGAATTGGTATGGGTACCTGCTGCCTTCAAGCAATGCTGTTCTGCCAACTAACTAGAGGTCTCTTTTATTGCCTTGGTACAGGATATACTGCAGGGACACCATACAAGGTCCCACCGACCCAGAGTAATACTGCTCCACCCCCCTACTCCCCATCACCCAACCCCTATCAGACGGCCATGTATCCAATCAGAAGTGCCTACCCCCAGCAGAATCTGTATGCCCAGGTAGGTACATATGGAGGACCTCTTCTGCAGGAGCTTCCAGCAAGGATGGGGTGGCATGGAATGAGGAAGAGAAAAGAGAGTTCATGGGTCTGGCCAGCTGTTATCACTGTAGTGTCACTGAAGCAATATTCCTGCAAGACTGCCTTTTCTGCCTCACTTCCCAAGGGTGAAACATGAAGTCATTTAGGTTAACAGAGCCCCAAATGTCGGAGGACCATTAGAAATCATGTAGCTCAACTCCTTTGTTGAACAAATAGAGAAGCTGATACTGCAGAGGAGAAAGGCTTGTCTGAGGCCACACAGTGAGGTCTTGACTGGGTCAGGCTGTGCTATCACTTGTCTTGATCTCCCCTCTTTTAATCTTACAACTCCCTTGATAAAATCTATGGGCCAGTGCTCACCGTGACCTGAAGCAAATGATTCTTTAGTGTGCCTTATCGACCCCATTTGGATTTCTTCTGTTGGAGAATGGGTGTGGCTAATGGGAGGCAAGAGGGAAGAACTGCTTGCGACTCCAGCATGGCCATGGCACATTCTTCTCAAGTGACAATTCTACATGATGTGTAAGTGGTAAGGAAAGTTTGGAGTTTAAAAACCAGCTTTGTTGTCAGACAGTGATGGCACATGCCTTTAATCCCAACACTCAAAAGGAAGAGGAAGGCCAGCCTAGTCTACAGATCGCGTTCCAGGGCAGCCAGGACTACATAGAGAAAACCTGTCTCGGGAAAAATACACACACACACACACACACACACACCTAGCTATGCTGGTGCTGGAAAGATGGTTTGGTGGTTTAAGAACACTTGCTGTTCTTGCAGAGGACCTGGGTTTGATTTCCAGCACAGCACCCACATGGCAGCTCACAACCATCTGTAACTTCAGTTTCAAGGGATACAATGCCCTCTTATGGCCTCCATGCAAGTGGCACATAGACATACATGCAGGCAAACACACACATTTATATATATTTAAACAACTAATAGAAAACATTTTTTTTAACTAGCAATGTTGCCTAGTATACTACTAAACTGAGACATGACAATATGTGCCTTTAATCCTGGTATTGGGAAGAAGTTCAAGGTCATCCTCAGCTACATAGTGAGTTCAAGACCAGCCTGCCTGGAAAATAAATAGATAACTAAGTAAGTAAATAGAAAAACAGGAGGCTTGGATCAATTTTTCTCAAATATGGCATAGTATCTTAGCCTACGCTGTCTAACCTCTAAGGGTACAGTGAAACTTTTATTATCTACTATTAAAACAAGAGAATTTGCTTCTGTCTACTCCCAGAACTCAGGAGGCCCATGAAATGTAGCACCCAAGAAGAACCATATGTTCCCCATGTGGAAAGAGAATATCAATTCAGATTCCTGTTTCCAGAGACACCTTGGGAAATGGTGCCCAATAATGACATAACAAACAAACCAACAACATTCACACCTGTGTATGAATGCCATTAATAATGTTTCTGCCTGTGTGGCAGTGCTCTGCTGTCCTCATGCTGAGAAACTGACTGTATTCCTTACTGTTAAATTAGGGCAGCTTATGGTAGTGTCTTGGAATCAAATTTTGAAAAATTTTAAGTGTTAAAACCAAGGCTAATGAATTCTTTATAGCCACCTTAGGGGTACAGCAAGATGGAGTGAAGAGGGCCTTATTTTTCACACCAAGCTAAGCCATAGCACTGAACTGACCCCAACTGCAGAATGAAACAAAGCAGAGCCCCAACCTAGACTTGTGTCCCTAGGCCAGAGCTTCTGTTACCTAGTTGCCTAAAGCCTGGAGAAGGCAACTCCCCCCCCCCTTTCTTGTTCCTCTTCCTTCCTAATCTCTCCAAGAACCCATGTGACCTTAGCTTCTCTTTCCAGGGAGCCTACTATACACAGCCCGTGTATGCCGCCCAGCCCCATGTCATCCACCACACCACAGTTGTCCAGCCCAACAGCATTCCCTCTGCCATCTATCCAGCTCCTGTTGCTGCTCCCAGGACCAATGGTGTCGCCATGGGCATGGTGGCAGGCACCACCATGGCAATGTCAGCAGGTAAGCCCAACATCTTCCCAAGCATCCTTCACTGTCTTTCAGGAATTCCTCACACTGGAGAACAGTCACGGAACTGACTGCAGCCAGCATGAGAAATCATGTGCCAGGCAGGCTTTCCAGGAAGCCAAGGAGAGGACCCTCTAAAATTTAGAAATTTAGGGTCTAATTTAGAGTCTAAATTATTCGAAGGGATAAGGAAGATTGCACACAAGGTGGCCATATTGAGCAAGGCCATACATAATGGGTAAATGGAGGCCAAGCACAGAGATGAAAGTAGGAAAGGAAGTATAAGCAGAAGGATCAAAGTGTGGTACGTTCACAGGATGGGAAAAGGCTTAAGGCATGTAGGAAGGGGGGGGTGAGAGTGGAAGGGTGGCTGGCACCACTGGTGAGGACATGACTTTGGAAAGGCTTGAATGCTTTTAGGTGAGGGAGCTAACAGAGCTTGCAGTAGGGGAGAGACAGGGTGGAGTTTGAGCTGGTATAGGCTGGACCAGGAGAAATTACGGGAGAGATGTTAACAACATGGCAACAAGGAACCCAGGGAAGAATACATAGGCACACTGTTAATTAGCAGGCAGAAGTATAAGGACTGTTCACAGCTGGGTGTTGGTGGCACATGCCTTTAGTCCCAGCACTCAGGAGGCAGAGGCAAGCAGATCTCCATGAGTTTGAAGCCAGCCTGGTCTACAGAGCTAGTACAAGGTCAGGCTCCAAAGCAATACAGAGAAAACTTTTTTTTTTTTTTTTTTTGAGGACTGTTCCCATAATGAATTGTAAGAGCTGAGAGAAACAGGAGTCCCTGAAGAGCCTTTCTGGTGTTAAGACCTTCCCTTAAGGAACCTTGGGGATAAAGGAGGGAAGTATAGCCTTAGGAACATTGGCATTCCCATGAGGGGCATGAAAGTCAGAGGGTTGTGGCTACCTTACAGAAACTTGAGTTTTAAAAAAACCAGCTAAGTTGCCATCTGAAGGAAGAGGGTAGCATGGTTTTCAGTATACAAGCAAGCTACTAGGTACTTGCTCAGCGCCAGCCTATTGTTGAGGCCCTGGGAAGGAAAGGACATTAAGGCAGAATAGAGCCCTGCCCTCAAACACTAGGTGAGTGTATCTAGATGATACCACCAGGAAAGATAACAGTTCTACTCAATGTGTGTGCAATAAGAAAAGCATGCAAATAAAAGGGAGATTTCCTAAGAATAATGATTCTGTCTTCCAGCATCCCAAAAGACCACTCACCCTAAGGAGGGGAAACCTGGTAAGGCAGAAAGGATGGTGCTAACCAGGCAGTCTGGGCTAATAGGGACATGGACAGGAAGAACAGCCATGGAAAAGACTGTTTTCCTCCTCTCCGTCCTTATACCCATGATAATAGGTTAAAGGTTACTTACATTTTATCTTCTCTCTGGACGCCCAGGTACCCTGCTGACCACACCCCAGCACACTGCAATTGGGGCACACCCTGTCTCCATGCCCACATACAGGGCCCAAGGAACCCCCGCGTACAGCTATGTGCCCCCGCACTGGTAAAGCCTGCAGCCCATCCAAGTGAGTAGGGCCAGGGATAGGGGAGAAGGGAGGGGACACGTGCAGGAACTGAGTCTGGAGCACAGGTGTCATAAAAGAAGGTACTTTTTACCTGCTCCAGGTTCTTTCATGTCACTCTTAATATTAGTTATTGCTTTACAAATGTTACAATCCTCATAGTAGCTCTGATCTTTAGCTCTATTTTTTAGAAAGATATACAGTTCAAAATCACTTAGCCAATTAAAGTTGAGATGGGGCTTTAACTCTTGTCCTTTGTTACTGAATTCTGTGTACTCTGTGCTCTTCAGATGTCTTTTAACTAGAGGCTCAGTTCTTCAAATGAAGTCTTGCCTAAGCCATACACCAGCTCTGATTATAGCCAAGTAGAGCCTCTGACCCCAGCCCCCTTTCTGTCCCCAGCAGCTTAACATAATTTGCATGGACAGAGAGCCTGCTGCTTCCCTGGGAAGGCATGGAGGACTTCTTTAGGTCTCCTAAGCTGGGGGAAGGGGGTCCAGAGATTTCTCAAGTGGCCCTGCAGATGTCTCTCTAATAGTGTCCTTTCCTCCCCCAGACCTGGAGTCACATTGTATGCAACTACTCAAGTCTTACACCGGTGCTGGAGCAGTCCCTAGCAGCACCACCTCTATTTGCAAGAAGAGACAACGGAAGTGCAAGGGTCACTTTATGCATCTTTAATGGTTTTGATTTTTATTTTTGGTTTTTGTAAAAGCTGCTTTTTCTAATCTCCTAGGAGCCTCCCCCTCGTGCCTCCCTCTTAGCCACTGCCCTTCTGGCTCTAGCTCCTCTTCCTACCTGACCAGGCCCAGTCCTCTCTGCACTTCTTTCCTTCCCTAAGCATCCTGTCCCTGGGATCCCAGTCTAGTAGCAAGCAGAGAGTGAGGTTTATTGCAATGGTTCATCTAAAGGCTAGATTTCATTTGGAAAGTATATCAGATGTGGCCCTCAGGTCTTGGGTAGGAACTTGGAGCTATTGAGGAGGCCACATCTCTGTCAGATTGTCATTTTGCTAAAGCAAGATTAGTTCAAATACAAAGAAATATCTTCTGAGAACCATCGCAACAGACCAGAACAACCACCTGGTTATGTAGGAATGTTATCAGCAGCTTCATGTCCCCAGGCTCAGAACCTGGGAAAGCAGAGAATTTGGGGAAGGGTGGAGGGAGGGAACTGGGGAATAATATGAAGAAAGGGCAAGAGGGTACTCAGCTCTGGTTTGAAAGGTCTCTGGCCATATTGCTGGGCCTGGGCCTTGTGATTTGCACAGTGATGTTAACTGACCTGGCACTTCCTCCAGAGATGCTGTGACCTCAGACCTGCCAAACAGTTGCATGGTGGGGGATCCCAGCATCCAGAGGGTTCAGAAGGCCAGGTGCCTGCGTAATCCCACCCTCAGCCCAAGCCTCCCTGGACCCACTCTGAGGAGCTTCCTCCTCAGAAGTGGAACTAGTGGCATGTCTCTCCCTCGCCCTTCTGCCCTTCCCAGTGCCGGGGCGCACATCTGTCTGTGGGGCTGGCAGGCAGGCCAAGCTCTTGGTTACCTTGTGCCATTTCACGGCCAAAGTGAAGGAACCACATTCCAGGTGGGAGCTGGCGGTTCTGAAGGTCAGGATAGTGAAGGAAAAACAATAGCAATAATCATTTCATACTCATGGAACTGAAGGGACCTTAGCATTCATCATCTCATCCATTCCCCTATTCGACAGATGAGGAAACTGAGGCCCAGAGAAGCAGAAAGGACTTCTCTGAACCTCATAGTAAATTAGCATTAAATGCAGCCTTCCTACCTACTGGCATTTTGCCTACAAAAATTTAGCAAGGGATGGATTGGCTTGGCTTTGTAAAAATTAAGTCAGCAGTGCCCACATCTGGTGAGCTCTGGAATGACCTCTGGGCCGCTTTCTGCTGTTTTCCCTCACGGACTCCAAAGGTGGGGGTTGAAGAGTAGGCTGAGGCCACCTAGGGCAGATAACAGGAACAGACTTGCATTTGAAAAGTCTGTGAAGACATCTGGAATGTTTATCCTGAACCTGACTCCACCTCTAGGAAAAGGAGCAGGTGGGCTGGCTGGAAGAGGCTATGCACTTAGGAGCAGCCCTTTATCCCAAGAAGAGAGGAGGAATGGGCACCACCAACAAAGGAGGACAAGGAAGAGGCCAAGCACATCTGGGAGAAGAAAGGGACCCCTGGGACAAGGAAGTCCTTCCTAGTCTCAGCCAGCTACCTTCCTGTGCCCAGCTAGCAGAGCCAATAGCCTCACTGGGTGGAAAAGGAATACCTTTCTGTGTAAAATTGGATCACTGGTAACATTTGAGACTCAAACCGTTTTCATTTTAAATTCATGTGAACTTGTACATCACCTTCTCCAATTTCCCATGTTCCCCTAAAGGAAGAAAGAAATGGAAGCCCTTGAGCTAGAGTGACCTCAGAAACAATCTAACTGTTCCCAGGAGGTCAGAGTCCATCAGTGTCTGTGTCAGAGAGTCAGAAGTTAGGGCTTGTACCTTCCTGGCCTTCCAGGAACATCAGGACCAGAAAGAAAACTCAGCTACTCTGGGGTGCTGACAAAGATTTCTTTTAAAACGAAGTTTTCCAGTGTTGGTCTGCTTTTTACAATGCCTCCTCCTACCCTCTTTGGTTTTGTAGAGGTGGATGAAGGTTGCTATAGATTATGTCTTATATGTTTGAAAAATGCCAAAATCATAATGGCGGTAATAATTATAGGATACCTTTGCACGTGTCAGGTGCTTCGTAGATGCCAGCGCCCTTCACGGCCCTGGATGGACTGACCCTGAGAGCAAGCAGCAGGGTCAGGTATTCCACCCCCTTGACAAATGTGGAAACAGATTCTAGAAGGAAATGAAATGGCCCAAAGCGAGCTGTATGCTGGAATCCTGGCAGGCTTCCTAGACCCTGTGGCCTTCAGGTGACCTGATAGAAGAGAAAAAAAAGAGACCTAGGAATGAATGACCTCTTAACGTTTGTTCTTTCCACACCAGAATGTAAATGCTGTTTGTACCCCTCACGGTTCATGTGGTTTATCCCCAAGATAAAGGCCTGGTGCCTGCTATTTAATTCATAGAGAACCCACAGCTCAGAAAAGTCCAGGGACTGTCTGGTAAGGAACCACCTCCTGGCTCTAGTCTCTCCAAGCCTGCTCCACACACAGCTCCTTGTTCTGAAACATCTATGTATGCTCTGTACCCATCTTAGACATAGTCTGTGATTCAAGCTAGAAAGGCCCCAAGGTGAAAATCAAGTATTGACATTCTGTAGTCTAGAGGAACCAAAACAATTAGCCTTTACTCAGTAAGAACACAAGAACCCCAGTTCAGCTGACCTCACCATTTTATTTGACAGAGATCCACAAGTCTGTTCAAGCTTGGGGAATCATGGCAAAAGGACTGAGCCCCAGAGCACAGTGTGTGTGTGCCTCTAGTTAGGTGAACACAGCTCTGGCAGGGTCATAGGTCCCTAGCAAGAGTACCTTAGGTATCATCTAGAGGTTCTGTATGGCGGAGTGATCAGAATAGATGAGGCCAGGAACTGGAAGGAACCCCTCACCGTAGAACAAGGGATGTGCACATGACACCATAAGCTGCCACACTGGCATCACCACATACACACCTTATCGACACCTCTGCCTCTCCCCAGTGCAAAGCTGAGGTAGATGTGGCTCTGTTCACCAGCCTCCCTTTGCACCTTTTGGTCATCTTTATCTGCCCTGGGCCAGGAAGTTTGGGTCTGGAAACTACCCACAGTGAGTGAAAGCCTGAAAGTCTCTTACCATGCTTTACAAACGCACATACATACACAAATGTTTTTCTTCCTTGAGATAGAACATCTTTTCTTCTTGTCCTGACAACTCTCAAGTGCATACCCCCTTCCCTGAGTATTCATCAGGGACACACCCATCTATCTGTTCAGACCTTTTTTTGTATGTAAAGTACTTTGACACTGATTGCCAAACCCTCGACTTTAAAGATGGGGTGGGGGTGCATGATGCTCTGAAGGCTAAGACTTGCCAAAGCACACAGCTCATGAGTGGAAGAGCCAATATTTGAACTCCTGATCATCTACTCTTTCTGCTGGCTCTCTTGAGTGTAAGTTGTCTGGAGAAGGAAAGGGCTGCCTACTGCCCCACATGGAGGAAGAGTTTATGGAGACTTGGGGGAGCTCCTGTCTTATCAGCTGAGTAGATTTTTGAGAATTTCTGCTTTCAGCTGGTCCCTGGGGATCCAGAGGTAGATCCACCTGAAAAGGTGCCACAAAAGACCTAACTCAACACCAAAGGTGACACTGCCCAGTACTGAGGGTAACTGAGGTCAGTGCCAGGCATCTTTGAGCAGAGTCTTGTTTCTGGGAAGCCTGCACACACTGGCTCTCTGACTCCTATCTATATCCAGCAAGGCACTTCAAGGAACATGGCATAAGCCTGAACTCCTGAAAGCACATCACTGGAGTCCTCAGGCTTGCTGGTTCATCAGTGAGAACCAGGTCCTAGAGAGACTACTTAGGCTCTGCATCCCAGTGCTTTCTGGCCATCTAGATGGTTACATGTTTAAAAGCTAGAGGTTTCTTTGGAAAGCTTGATGCTCTGTCCTGAATAGCCTTCAGAAATGAGTCATAGGGAGCATAAAATAGGACAAGTCCCTTGGTCACCAATTCTGGCATCCTTATTGCAGACATGACACATCAAATAAGGCACTGGCTGAACCTTGCTTAGTTCCCTGTGTATCAGATACCTTGCCCCTGCTATGGGCTCTGTGGTCTTTACAGCATTCTGGCTGGCACAGCAAGCTCTGCCTTTCCATCTTGTGTTGATCATTTCACTGCCAAGTGTGCTGTCTCCAGTGTCTTGTAAAGCTTGGGAGTCTAGAGAAGGGCAGTTAGTGTAGGAGTGGACAAAGAGGAGCAAATCATTGGAAAAAACTTAGCCAGGTTCACTGGTCATTCGACATCTGAGCTCTGCATAGACTTCTCATGGATATTCCAGGCTGGCAGAAGGTTTGTCCTTTCCTTCCCCTGCTCCCTCTCTGAGGAAAAGTACTAGTGAAATCTGGCATTATGTGGTTCCACAACTCAGCCTTTCACATTCCCAGTAGGCCAGCTTCAACATTCCATGGCTAGACTTGCCTGAACCAGAAATGGTTCCTACTCCCTCAGTTTCTCCTGTGGGTATTTCCTAATTTATAAACTGTTGATACCAGTCAGAAGGCCAGCCAAGAACAGGAATTGAAAGTGGTTGCCACGGAGCCAAAGAGGGACATAACAGCACCTGCCTCGTTGTGGCAGCTATATCAGTAATCCTTAGGTATCCTTGCTGTAGCAGTGTGTCCCATTATCCATTCCAGCCTGAGGGACAGTTTTCTTTCCCAAGAGAACAGATAAAACAGCTTTACAGATAGCAGCTGCCCACAGGAATCAAAAGGAGTGAAACCTGCTTTGGGCTTAACCCTAGCATCCTCTATCCTTGACCCCAGCTCAGCCATCCTGGCTCCAGCCATCCTCCTCATGCATGAAAGTCAGACTAAGTAAAGAGTAGGACTGGCCCAGACACCTCAGGTCAGCCAGATCGACTGGATCTGTCTTGTGAACCATGCTCCCTACAAGGTGAGGCAAGGCCAGGCCTCCTGCACCTTGGAGTTGTCTTTGAACTTTGAAGGCCCAGGGCCTGTCCCCTTCCTGTCTTCAAGGCATCTGCATCCCTCTTTCATATCACATGACAGAGAAGCTTGTTCTCATGGCATGTATCATCCCTGTGAAGAGAGCGTTGTGTATGATTTTGTATTTTTTAATTCATTTTAACCTACAGGTTGGAATCTAATTTTTAAATTTTATTGGAACTCACATTTTAAAAACAAATAAAAACATTGAAAAATAATAATTATAATAATAAACCTTTGACCGGTGTCTTCCAAGTAGTTTGATCAAATAATTTATAGGTGTTTTCAAAACAGTCTGGAGTGTAAAGATTGGAAAGCCCTGTGGCCACACTTGTGTGTATGAAGTGTAAATCTGGCTTTGTTGTTTTGGATTCCTTTGGGTTTTGTTTTGTTTTGAAGATCAGATAGTGATCATTCTGAAAGGTTGAAGCCAAGAGTTTGTAACTATATGATATTTACTGTAAGCTGTAGAACATTCAACAACTATTAAAAAAAAGTTTCCAAAAAAAATCAACAAAAAGTGGTTCTTGGGTGAGGGAGGCACAGACCACCTGGGGCCAGTGAGTCCCTGGGCTTCTCCCCCAGGCAATTCTAAGATGCTTTTTACCTGTTCTGAGTACACACCTGGAACCCATTCTTTGGAGACTAAGGTAGGACTGCAACATGGAGGCTTTGTCTTAAATCCTGGGGAGATGTTCAGTGGTTAGAACACTGGCTGCTCTCACAAAGGTCCAGGGTTTGGCTCACAACCATCCATGTTCCAGAGGATCCTAGGCATACACACGGTATACTTGCATGCTGGCAGCATACACATAAAATTCATACACACACGAGAGAAAGACTGCCTTAAAAAAAAAAAAAAAAAAAAAAAACAAGCAATGCTGTGCTACTTGTCTTCTCAACACTGTGGAATCAGGCAGTGTATGGAAGCTGTGGAGTGTCAGGTTCGGCTCCTGGACCAGAGAATGTGATGGAAACCCAGGGAAGCTGTTGAAGAGCTGACATGTAGGCTGGAGTATTACTCAGTGGTAGTGTGCTTGTGAGGGAAAGACCCTGAAGCATAAAAAAGGAAGATGGAAAACAAGTAACAAAAACCCTGTATTTGTTGAGTGTCTTGTGGCTGGCACTTGCTGCTCACTTCTGCTTGATGATCTTTGAGAAGATCCTGTTTTGCTGCAAGAGAAGCTCTGTTTTTTGTCATATAGTAGGGGGCTGGGAGAGCAGTTATGGTAAAGTTGGAATTCATACTTGGTCTGGCTCCAGAATACAGGTACATGTTCTGCCTATCCATTGTTTGCCCATCTCAGAGGTGGATTTTTTTTTCTTTTTAAGGTTTATTTTATTATGGTGTTCTGCCTGCATGTGTGCCTGCAGAAGAGGGCACCAGATCTCATTACAGATGGTTGTGAGCCACCATGTGGTTACTGGGTATTGAACTCAGGACCTCTGGAAGAGCGGGCCGTGCTCTTAACCTGTGAGACATCTCTTCATCCTGGAGTTGGTTTCTTCAAGGATGGGGTCTCCTCTCAAAGCAGTGAAGGCATGTCAGGAAACCAAAGGGAGCTTGAGGGCTTATTGCAGGGCCACTGGTGTCCACAGGGCCTCATACAAGCAGTCATTAAGGACTCTTTATTTTCTCCCGCACATTTGAATTTCCTGTCCCGTCAGGGTGCCGCTGCTGCTAATGCTGCTCAGGCGTTGTTTTAAGTTACTTTCCTCCTGTGATCAAAACAACTTAACACAAGGGTTTATTGGGGCTTAAAGTTTCAGAGGGTGAGTCCATGACCATCATGGTGGGGAGCATGGAGCTGGAGCAGTAGTTGAGTTCTCACATCTTTATCCAAAAGTAGGAGGTGGGCAGATAGAAGGAAAGAACACATAGGAACTACCTAGGAATGGCATGGGCTTTTGTAACCTCAAAGCCTGCTCCCAGAGACATTTCTTCCAACAAAGCCTTACCTCCTAATCCTCCTCAAACAGTTGCACTAGCTGGGAGCCAAGGATTCAAATAAAGGAGCCATATGGGGCCATTCTCATTCAAGCCACAACAGGTTTTCTTGGGCCACACACCCACTTTTCTTTCTCAGGGCCTGGCCTTGACAGTTCATGTTCTACAACTCACAGGCCAAAGACTCAGTATGTTCAACTGTAGGAAAAGCTAGCCAAAAGTGATCACAAGACTGAGGCTGGGTGTCTGCTGCCTTACTTACATTACAGGTGGCAATGTTTGAAGACTTTCCAAGGGCTGGACGTGCAGCACCAAGACAGGGCTTGCCTAGCTTGGGTAAGGCCCTGAGTTCCATTGCAATGCTGCAATGACCAGTAAAGCCCTCCACAGGGTTGGGATAGGCCTGCTGGGCCAATGGACACACCTTGGCCCATGCTGGAGTGTGAACTAGAAATTGGTACACCTCCCTCTGAGCTGATTCCTTCCTAGCTTTCCATTCTGTCCATGACCTGTCGTGGACCTGGTGAAGGGAAGAGAGGGCACCTTATCTGGGATAGGGTGGACCATCTTAGGCTCATCTCTAGGTCACAGCAAGGCTATTTTTGTCTAGGAGAGGGAAGAAAGCTAGAAGTTGGACCCCATGCCTACTCTTTCCTTCAGCTACCACCTCTACCTGATGAGAGGGCTGCAGGGATTTGTAGTAAAGATTCCAAGAGAAGGTGGGGCTGTGGAAACCAAGAATGTCACACATCTGTATCAGCTCTCATTTTGTCCTGATGTTGGGAAATTGCATGACACAAGAAGCAAATGAAGAAACAAGCCATTCTTTCAGCAAGCAGGAGCAGGGTAGAATCCTGCTCATGGTGATAGGAGTGTCCTTACTGGCCTGGAAAGCCTAAGCATGCTATTTCCACCCTGACTGGTATCTGAATATGTCTTTAATCTAGGCTTCCCAGAGAATGGTTGGGCCCTACCTCCTGCCTCGCCCTCCAGGAAACACGCTTATCCTCATACACCACCCATGTGGGCTGTGTTATCCAAATCCTAGATAAGTGGAGTGCATGCATCGACTGGCTGAAGGGACAGGCGAATTTGAGAAGCCAAACTTGAGATACAGCAAATAGATGCCAAGTGTGCCCTACAGCCATAGGGGCCATTTCTTTGAGTACACTGAGGGACACTGTCCATGCCAAGTTTACAAAGTTCCACAGAAGACCAGGTCCCCAAAGGATGTACAGGGAAATAGGAATGGTGGCCCATCCTGTCGAAGGTGGCTTTTCTTTTTTTTCCACCTCCATTCCTGCCATTGCTAGGCCAGCCACCTACTTTGGTTTCTGCCCAGAAAGCTGTCCTCAATGAAGCTAGGCTTTCTGAAGTCTCAGTACTGCCACCTGGACCCCTCCTTTAGGCCAGGCTTCCACACCTCACAAGTTCCATCAGGTTCTTCTAGTCCTTCAGCCTCTATGTAACAGCTAGTAGTGTTGATCTGTATTTCTCCCCCTCTCTCACTGTTTAGAGACTGGGTTTCTCTGTGTAGCCTGGCTGTCCGGGAACTCACTCTGTAGACCAGGCTGGTCTCAAACTCAAAGAGATTCGCCTGCCTCTGCCTCCCAAGTGCTGGGATTAAAGGTGTGCACCACCATCTGGTATTCTCTCCCATATTAAACAATAATGCCATCTATTAACAAAACCCTAACTGAAGCCCCGCCAGCCATGGTTGCTTTGGTATGGGATGTTATTCCTTGGTTTACCTGGCGTTGGCTCAGCTCTCACCACACTCCTTAGGAACCTCACTACGGCCCTGTCCACCCCCGCACCCAGGGCACATAACAGCCTACCTGGCCTCTCAGCCAACTTTCCCCAAACTATACCCTTTCTTGGCCACCAGGACCTGATCAATTTCTTATTGCCAGGCCCTAGGATCTGCCCTGAGACCTTTTTCTGAAATATGGACCGTCCCTGCCCAGACTGTAAATACCCACCTGAATGGTTGTAAACTATTCCTGTCACCCAGGTCTATCACCCCAGAGCTCCAGGAGCATTAGGAGTCTGAGCAGGTCAGCCCTAGGAGTCTCCTCACTGTTACCCAGACAGCTCCAACAGCGCCAGCTGTTCCTTCCTGTACACTATGACCAGGAGGACCAGGGCTTTGCTTCGTCCTAACTGCTGCAGAGGGCCCTCCAGTCCTCCCCACCTGTTGGCCTGGCCTTTGCACATCCCCCTCCCACACGCTGAGCTTCTACATGACTGCCACTCACCACATGGCTCCTGTGCCCTCGAAATATACTAGTTCACGTCAAGATGTGTAAAATACAGAAGACTCTAAACTGAAAAAAAAGCTCGTTCATAATTTTCATAATATTTTATATTGCAATGAAAACATTCAGGGTATACTGGGTTAAAAATATTAAAATTAACTTTACCTTTAAAAAAAAACTTTTTGGAATGATTATTACAACACCTTCAATCCACACACACACACACACACACACACACACACACACACACACACACACACACACACAGCCCAGTCTGTATTTCTGTTGGGAAGCCTGGCCTCTGGGAATCTTGGTGAGAATGAAACCAGTCACCCAGTCACCTCCCTGGCTTCAGAAGAAGGTGCTGATGAGGGGAAAGACACTACATAGCACACCTGGCCAGGCCCCTGGAAGCATGAGGTGAGCAAACAGGTGTCCAGGGAGGGAACAGGGAAAGGAAGCGCCTCAAGATAACATTTTCCACCTTTTATTACTCAGGTGTGTGGTGCTGGAGATGTAGGGACAGGGCAACAGCAGGTTTCAATAAATAAGAAATGGGATGGACAGTGGGCCCTGCGCCTGCGCAGCCCACATAAATAACCAGGCCCTGAGCCAGAGCAGAGACTAAGACAGGCTGGATTGGCAGTTATCCCTGCTACCTAAAGCTCAGGCAGGCAGACACTACCACAGAAGCATGGAGACCACAGACCAGAGGTACTCTCTAGCCTGCCGTCCTCCTCTCCCTGCAGTTCCAGAGATGAAGGCAGCAGGGTGGTCTGTGGCTGTGCACCAGAGCCTTGTACAAGTCAGGTCATTTTTCAGTTTCATTTAAAAATAGCAGGGTAGGGGCAGGCACATGCATTAAGCCCCTTCTGTAGGCATTGCCATAATAGTCCCATGGGAGCCTTGAAGGCCAAGGCCCAGGAAGCAGCAAAAACAGGCCAGATAAAGCTACTAATGGGAGGGTAGCAACGTCAAAGCTCCCTCCAACAGGCTCAGCCCAGAACCCGCAAAGAACTGGAAAAGTCTTAGGAACTGAGCTCTCCTCCCACCCCCAACTTCACAGTCAGAAAAGCTGGAACCCAAGTACTCCATTACCAGTACAGGGTTCTTTGCTACCCCTCCCCTTTCGAGGGCCTGCCAGAAGAGAGGGATGCATGTCCAGGGTCCAGGACACGGCAAGAGTGGCTAGTTCTCAAGGCACAAGCTAGGGACCACGCACAGTCACCACTCCTCCACCAAACCAGACTCCTAGGGGACAGAGGGCTCCTATGATGTGTTCAGGACAGGCACGGGGTCAGGGTGCCCTGCAGGGAAGTAACTGGGGCTGCAGGGATGGGGTGGGCTCTTGATCTCCTGCTCACGTGCTGTGACGCAGGCTGCCTCCTCAGTAGGGCGGACGGCCCCACCTCCAGGCCTTGACTTTCGCTGTTTTGTCTGTTAGGCCTTTGCATCTTGGTCCTCAGTCCCAGCTATAGCTCTCCATCCTGCAGGAAGCCTTCAGAACCTCTCTGGGCAGGGCAAAGTGTCTAATTCTAGACAGCCCATCAGATGACCAGGTTGCTTTCACTTAGCCGGACCACATAGCGGTTCTCCTGGGGAATCAGGATTGAGGGCACAGAGCTGAGTCAGGAGGCCATTTGGGCTTTAGAAAAATGGCACCTACCCAGAGCTCCCCATACTTTGTCCTGTCAGGGTTGACCCAGGCGCTAACAAAGAGTCTGCCCCTAGCTCTCACCTCAGCTTTGTTCTCTGCTGGGGGCTTCAACCACTTAGTATGGCTCCCGCCACTTCCCAGCAGTGCCCGCTGCTCAGGGGGAAGACCAGGCTGTGGGGAGTCAGGAAGATCACCTCCTGAAGGCCCAGCCTCCGTGATAGTCTTCACCTCAGATGACAATGAACTGGTCCGCTGCTCAGGAATGCGAGCCACACGGAACCTGTAAGGAGAGGTGGTACCAACATCCCACATCAGAGAGGGGTCCTAGGACAAAGAAGGCACCTACTAGGTCACATGTAGTTTTGAAGATCACAGATTAAGCCTGTTACACTGTATAAGAGCCCTTCCTAGACCCCCCCCCCAGAGACATATTTGTGCCCAGCTCCCAGCAACCCCACATCTAGTTAGAGATGGACAGACCCTTAGCCTTAGCCTAAGAAGTCTCGGGTATGATAACACCACGACCATATCGCAGGGACCCAATATTCATGTGAGATAGCATAGCTGGGAACCAATGGCATTTTTGGCCACCCACACTACCCAGAGAGGCTCAGGAAAGGATAGTGAGAACTAAGCTGACCCATGAACCTCCTGTCTCCAGGCTGTCAAGTTATTCCCAGACCCTACTTTGTCTGTGTCCACCTTACCTGCCCACAGACAAGATGGTGATCTCACCCTGACGTCCTGTCTTGGCACTAGCCTTGGGAGCCCTAGACGGGTTGGGCAGGAGGGTGGGAGCAGGAGTGGTGGCAGCTGCTGCCTCAGGAGACAGCAG
The DNA here is from genome assembly GCA_030556225.1 of Cricetiscus sungorus. NCBI lineage: Eukaryota > Metazoa > Chordata > Mammalia > Rodentia > Cricetidae > Cricetiscus > Cricetiscus sungorus. The sequence continues at coordinate 63,485,280 of JANBXA010000007.1, forward strand.
CACCTCTGGCCACTTCTTCTGGCTACAACGGGAGCAGCAGGAGCCAGAGAGTGAGGCCAGACCCTGCACAGTGTGGAGGTGGTGGCGATGTGGGCAGATGTGTGGCATGCTGGGAGAGGCTGGCAATAGCCTGCAGGAGGAGTAGAAATGGTCACTGGGGTGAGCCAGGGCAGGAGACGCCAACAAGTAAAGGGACACAGGTGACATGAAAAGGAAAGACCTAAGTGGGGATCCCCAGGAGGCAAGCTGATTACGAGGGCCCACCCTCACCTGGGTACAGGTCTGTGGCTTGTCTGCACCAGCTGTTTGCTGTGATATTCTTTCAACAGCTCCTCCAGGGCCGCTGCATTCTCTGTGGGCAGGTGGAGTCAGAACCCAGATCCAAAGTGAAGGAGCGAGCACCCCACCCAACAACTCAGCAGATAGCCCCTGCCTTCTCCAGCATCCCCGTCCCAGGCCTGAACTATGTGCTCTTCTGCCATCCTTCGCCAGTCACGGGCAGAGGCAAAAGCACCCCACACCCAGGATGGTTGTACCAGTCAGGCTGAGGCTTTGGTCTGGGGAGGCAGAGGTAGCGAGAGACTTTTCCCAGGCATCATCTAAGGCTCCAGGAGGACCCTCCACTCCCAGGCATGGGTGAAGCAGAAAGACCCTCTCTTCACCTTTCTTCTCTGTGATCAGGCGCACCAGGACTCCAATGGTGTCCTCGTTGGCATCCTCTGTCCTATAGGCAGGATTGATCCCTGGATAAAAGAAAAGGAATCCATGATCTAGGAAAGAAGGGACTCAGGGCTCTCACGCTACACCAGGATCTGCTGGCAGAGGGCGCCACAGACCTTGCTCAGACTTGAGGCAGACTCCACTGTGGCATTCAGGTGACAAGACCTGTAAGCCCATCACCTAGATTCAAAAGTATGCTATCATCTTTATTATCTTGCACCCAGCAACTCCAAGGGCTCAGTGTTCTCAGGCCCATCTAAAACCCCATCCTTGCAGACTGCACCAGGCTCTTCCGGGCAGGCAGTGTTCCTTTCTTGGCCTTAAGGAGCTATGGGCTCTCCTTGCTCAGAACTCCCAACCCCTTTCCAGGCCCATGACTTCTCTACACTCCACACTCTCCATGGGACTACTTACATCTCTGGGCTTAAACCTCAAGGGTGTGAGAATGGGCTGCTGTGATGGGTCCTGAGCCAGCAGCATATTTCTAAAATTGGTACCCAGGCAGCAGCCAACATTCAAAGTACTCAGCTAGCAGAAAAGTGCAGTCCTACTAAAATGGCCCTGACATGGAGCTGGAGAGATGGCTCATGGGTAAGAGTACTTGTCCTTGCAGGAGCAGGATTCTGCTCTCAGTGCCCACGTGATGGCTGAAATCTGTCTGGTCCAGCTCCAGGGGATCTTATACACTCTTCTGGCCTCCCTTAGACACCAGGTACACACCTGCTGCATGTATACTCACACATACGCAGTCAGAACACACACACACACACTTAATTAAAAATAAAACACTCTTACAATTTAAAAATGACCCTGACTTGCTACCTTCCTGCCCACTCCCTCCATAATTCAGTGTTGGGAGCTGGAAGGGGCTCTGGAAAGCAGGCATGAGAGAGGTTAGGCCTCTGCTGACTTGGTCAGAAGGCTCCTGAGGGCCCAGAGAAGTGCATTTGCCCACAAGGTCTCTACCCTTCAGGAGGCATTGGTCAACAAGAGAAGCAATCTGTCCAAGGCCTAGGCCTTCTCCCTCTGGTTCCAGTACTTGTATCTCAACCACAGTGGAGCTGAAACCTGAGCCCTGCATAGTGCCTGCCAGGATAGGCCCTGCCAGCCCTCCTGATGCAGGGCATTCTCCTGCTCTAGACCAGAGGCCAGAGGTCACTCTGAACCAGACAACTGGAGCCTGCTGCCGCTGTAGAGTTCCAACCCTACAATGGAGCGGGGCCTCAGCCAGGGCAGAAATCTCACCAACGCCACTTGACAACTTACGACTTTACCTCTGCCTTAGCTATGCCCCATGTCTGCACTGCTGCCGTCAAGGCTGCTACACAGCCCCTCCAGGAGGCCAGGAAGATCCCCCCCAAAGCCCCCGGCCTCCCACCTGGACCTCGGCAGGCCTTACCGCTGCCTCCTCCTCCAGGGCTGGGCCCGACTTCCTTGTGGGCCGTGCAGTGGTAGCCCTTCCGCTTGAGCAGGTTGCACACCAGGATGCCCAGAAGCCCCATGAGGCAGAAGACAGGTACGATGGCGATCACCGCATACTGGGCAGCTGTCTCCTCAGGGCCGCCTGCCCGGGTGCCATTCCCAGACTGTCGAGGCTCACCACTGCTACTGGGACCTGCTGCCACTTCCACACCACGCCGGGCCCGCCGCCCAGACTCTGCACACCACAGAGGATGGAAACAAGGCAGCAGAGAGAAACGCATAAAGAAGTTGCTAGGCTGGGACTGTCCCTCCTCAGCCCCAGAAAGGCTCTCCGCCTGACCTGCTGTGCCTGCCCACTCCACCACAGACATGTGGTGATCTCTCCCTAATGTCCTGCCTTGGCCTAGCCTTGGGAGCCCTGGGTAGGTCAGGACAGGAGGCTAGGAGCAGAAGTGATGGCAGCAAGCCCAAGGGCCTGAGCACAAAGCTAGGGGAAAACTGATATCCCTAAGACAGTCCACCCCACCACACCAGGGAGACAAAAGCCAGCTCATGTCTGTCTTCCTTGAGCGCCCAATCAATTACCCAGTGATGCTTCCTTGGGCCTCGACCTACATCTGCGCCTCATGCTCACATGGAGTGAACAGATAAAAACATGCGGCACACCCCTAGACAAGGGGACACAGGATCCCTCCTTGCAATGGCACATGAATTGGTAGCTCTGTGGTGAGAAGTCATGTGTCCACAGGTATGGGTACATGCTCACATGCATCTGTAGGGTTTTTATGGAGAAAATGGGGACAGAGGACCATATAGGATATGAACCTGAAACCCTAATGGCAGCTGCCAGATTCTGGATGGTCTCAATCACTCAAAGGCAGGGTGGCTGACCATGTTACTGGACACCTTCTGGCTGCCTGTTCTGCTATGGGCTGGGAAAGGACCCTCCTGTCCCCATATGGATGCTGCAGGGATTCCTAGGCTCAAATTCACTGACCCCCTTTCCTACCCCACCATGTACCACTCACCATCACAGTTACCAGTCCTTGGGGGCACCTTGGAGCACGGCTGACACAGAACATGAGGAACTCCCCGAGGCCCAAACCATCTGCAGAGAGGGAAATGTCCTTGGAAATGCTGGATTCCTTCCTACCAAGTGCCCTCAATGGTGCCACCCATCCATGTCACAGGCGGGAAGAGAGGCTCGTCAGGGTGGACCGAGAGCCCATCGTGAGCCCCACCCTCACCCTGTGCTTACCCAGGCTGGCAGTCTCCACACACCGTATCGTGAGTTGCTGTGCCAGCTTGGGCCTCCAACCTCTTTCGAAGGCTGCAGCGAGAATGAGGCTGGCATGGATGGGAGTCCCATGAGGCTGAGTAGGTGCCTGAGGGGCAGGTTCGGCATAATGTGCCCTGCCCTGGGTCCTGCGGGAGAGGAAAAAGATTACAGGGCCAGGAGCCAGGCCTAAGGCCCCTGGGCATCGAAGCAGAGACCTCCCTCTGCCTCAGGAGTGAGTCTTCCCAGGACAGGGCAGCACATCGCTCACCAGGTCAGGCTCCTTGCCAGGGGGACACAGCCAAGGAGTTATTGATGTTGGAGTGGCCAGAGGCCAGGGCAGCAGCTGGAAGAATGCAGGTGGGACATAGGAGACAAGGTGACAGAGGAGAAAGGGTTAGGCAGGAGGCCTGCAGGGTCATCTGCTCACTCCCTACACCCTGAACAGAGCATGAAGTGCAGACCACGCGGGCTCCCTGCCCAGCTGCAGGGCACTCTGAGAGCCTATCTCAGCCATTACTGCAGTGTCTAGGCAGGGAGAGGGATTATATCTGCTTCTGGAAAGTACTGGAAAGCCCCAGACAGGACCAAGACCTCAAGCCCTCGAGCCTCTGAATTATAGGTCTTTCAGATGAGTTACACCTCCTCACCCCAGACAGATGAGGAGGAAATGCTTCCGAATTCCTCTGAGATTGTCTCCCTTCCTGCTGCACACCCCCCTACCCCAAGCTGGGCATGTCATTAACTACCCTCTGTTTATCATGCCTACAGCCAAGTCTGCAGCTGGTGCTTACTTACTATTCTGGGCCTGAGCTGAGTCTGAGACCACATCCTCCTCTGTGACCTCCCCCTGTGCCAAGGCCACCCCATTCATACCCTGCACCTAAACAGGGCATGCCATGTTCCAAAGGGACGCTCTCTTAGATATGGGTTACTATCCCCTCTCTGCTGACCTCACTCTGTTCCCTACTCAAACGAATGGACTACCTGCCCAACTCCTGCTGTGGTAAGACCCTGTCCTCCAAGTTGGCACCAGCTGCTAGAGATGGGGCACCAGGCATGGAGCAGGGCCAGCTACCCTGAAGACAATGTCAGGCCTGGCTACCAGCACGTGCTACGGCTAGAGGCTGCCTCCTAGAGACCTCAACCTGCTATCCATGCCTGAGCTTTCAGAGCCACAGCAGAAAGAACACACAGACCAGACAGACCCCAAGGGCTCTCTAACTCCAGCCCCAGAATCTGAGCTCCCCTAAACTAATACAGACCCTACATCCAGCACGAGGTACTGAGACACTCAATTTCTTCCAGGACCCCTCCTGGCTCTGCCCCACACCTGCCTGAGGCAAGCACTTTGCCCTCAACAATGCCTGCAAACACTGGGAAATCCCTCCAGCCCATGCGGGAATCGCTTGGGAAAGGTATAGCCCTGGCTGAGGTGAGTAGGAGAGTGTGTCTGTCTCTACAGGGTCATGACTGCACAGCAGGCAGATCGTCATCAGATCTTCCAAGAAAGAATTAAGTGTAAAGTCTGCCAGAGCCTGAGCTTCCCGAGCAGTGTCTGCACGCCTCCTCTGGAGTGCTGGGGTGCATTTCAGATTCTACCTATTCTAGCTTCTCTGGGGCCCTTCCAACTCACCACGAAGAGGCAAGACAGGGGCCAGCATAGCAAGGTCCGCTTCATCATCAGGCCCTGGAGTGACATTGACCTAGGGCAGATAAAAGAAGCTCAGGGAGCGGCCAGAGCAGGCAGGCAGCTGCTGTCTCCCTCCAAGCCACATTCAAGATGACCGGATTGCTGCTGGGTGCTGGGCAAGCATTTGTCCTCCATGGAAGGATGCAGGTCTGAGCAGAGGTGGGACTGACCTGTTTAGGGCCAGCCTTCCAGGACTGGCTGAGATGGGAGGGAAGCTAAGGGATCTCTCTGTAGCTTAGGAGGTTTCCCACAGCAGGAAGTGCTTCCTTCCCCTTCCATAAACAGCCAGGTGCCCTAAGGCATCAGAGGAGGGACAAGAGGAAGGAAGCTGGGGAAGGCCTGGGTTGGGGGTGGGGGTCTAAGATGGCTATACCACCTTTAGCCCTGTTCATATCCCCAACCTCTCACAGCTCTCAGGCCACTCTCACACTTTGCCTTGAATTCTCCTGGGTTCTACTTCAAAGCCAACTCAAAGGCCTCTGTGGAAATACTTCTAGAAGTCTGGCTTGAAGGCTGTTACCCTGCTTACTCTGTCACAGGCTGTTCCTCCTCTACACACACACACAACACAAACCCTCCCCCCCGCCCCCCAGGCCTGGCTTATGTGTTTGCATCTGTGCCTGCCCATGTGTGATGGCAGGGCCTGGGAGGGAGGGTGACGATCTGGCATTCAGCCTCCTGGAGCGTCTCCAGCACCTCCTATAGGCAGACATGCTTCTGCACTAGGGAATTATGAACACCAGTGTCCATAGGGAGCTCCATCTCAGTGGACGCTATGGCAAACCCACTAAGAGACAATGGTCCCACTATGAGATGTTCCAGAGAACCTTTATCAATCCAGCTCCCCAGCCCACCTGCTCCAGGCTGAGTGAAGCTCCCTGTCCAGACAGCAGTATCTCTGGAGCAGTCTTTAGCCAATTGACACAGTTAGAATGGCAAGATGGATTCAGAAATAGACAACAGAAAGTTCATGTGTATTTCCCAGAGTCATGGTCAGAGACTGGGCTAGGATGCTCATCAAGCCACAATACAAGCTATGAGTAACCACTGAAACCCAAGGGTGCTCAGCCCCCACCACCACCACCACCACTGGACAAGGGGGTCACAGGCTGTTTTAATGCCAAGCCGGGAAGAGGACTTGTTGCTCTAGGAGGTTCCAGGCCACAGAGCCCCCTTTCTGCTGGTGGCCAGGTTTCCCAGCTGGAAACAAGAGTGGAACAGAGAAACCTATCTGCCACCTGACCTGGGCCTGGCCCCACAAAGACCTCAGCAGGGTCAGGGATTTGAGTTACACCCAGGGGAGGGGGAGGAGCTGGCTTCACATCATCCAGGGACTCTCCAGGTCCCTGGCAGCAGGCCCCTCTTGGGCTCCAGGCCAACTAAGGGGAAAACCAGGGACAGGGAAGGACAGGCTCCAGAGTAGGTAAAGGCCACATGTGACAGTCAACACTCAACAGATGGTACTCCTGACTCATTCCTTGACCTCTCCCTCCTCAAACCCGGTCACAAAACTGCCTTCCAGGTTCTGCATCACAGTGTCCCTTAAACCCTCCCAGGATCTGTGTCCCCTCCAGACTATCTCCCAGGGCCCCTCCACAGTCCTGCAGAGGATCTCACCATCACGGACCTGACTACAAACTCCAACTCTTCAGGTGTCCCTACAGCCCTGACGAGGGGTGAAAAGTAAAACCCCGGAGAGAGGCCCACCCAGATCCTCACGGCACCTTCTGGGTGACCTGAGCCACAAGGAGAGGCTATGCGGCTGCTCATCTACAGACAGAACAGAGACTGAGTGATCTTGAGATTTTCCAGAGGAAAGTGAGGATCCAGAGAGAGGCCCAGCCTCAAAGCCAGAGTGAGCCCACTCAGGCATATCCACTGACAGCCACCGCCCAGCACCCCCTGCCTTGTAATTATGCACCTTCTAATTACCACAAAACTGGCACTTACTCCAGTCTGGCTGCATGGCCCCCTCTCTCACCCAGACTGACCCCCCCCATCCCCATCAGCCTGCTCAGGCACATGCATGCATGCATACACCTGCTGCTGCAACCTCTGACACCCAGTAGCCTAGCATCCAAGCTACTGCCCTAGAGACCCATGGGAAAACAAACTCAGAAGTCCCTAGGTTAGCAGGGGTCAGTGGAGGCCCCCCATTTCCTTTGTTGAGAAGACCGGGCAGTCAATGATACCCCAAGGCCTAACACCTCCTCAGGGCTACCTGAGCGGACAGAAAGGGAACACTGCAGCCCAAGAGAGAAGAATTATGCCCACAAAGCCCTTCCAGCTCAAGGACACCTGGGAGAGGAGTCACCTTAGCCACACAGGGTTAAAGAGGCAGGGTTCTAGCAGAGAAGGAAGTTAGCTCACAGCCACTCCTCCATCTCCTAGCCCTGAGCATCCACACAGCCACTAATTCCCTATGGGACCTGAGCCCCCAGCTTCCCTAGCCTTGGTACCCTCATCTGCAGAATAGGTTGTTTATCTTCCATGGCTGAAGCCTGTCAGGAAGCTTAAGCCTGGTAATGGGCCTCAAGCGGGTCACGGGACTTCCTCCCCACACACCCCCAGGGGCGGTAATTAAGTATTTGTTGGCTTGTTTGTTCCCCCCAACGAGACAGCAGCCAGGGTAGGAATGTCTGTTTTAGTCACCGCATAGCCCAGCCCCCAACCTAGGCATGGAACTGGATACCTCAACCAAATGGCTCTGGAGACTCAGGGGGCTTTCTTAAACCTAACCCTCTGGAAAAGTGCCCAAACAATTAGAAAGAAATTCCCTGAGTGCAAGCCAACTTGCAAAGCTGCAACAGGGCTCCAAACTGCAGAAGGAGCTGCCAGTAGACACTGCCGCTGAGAGGAGCAGCCCTGGAGGCCTCACAGAAAGAGGAAGCTGTATTGCCAGCCCAGGCCTCAGGCAGCTTCCTCTTTCCTAGAACTGAAATCTGTGGGTTTACCCCCTAGCCCCAGCCAAGGCCCCCCAGCACACTCTCTGAGATGTTCCAAGGCATCTGTCCACTTCTGACCTCTAGGTCAACCTTACCTGCAGCCTAGGTGTCCTGACAGATGTGGGTGTGCAGTGCCCTGAGCCAGCACCCCCCACCCACCCTCAGAATGGTGTCCCAGCACACCCCCAAAAAGCTTACACAGCATGGACACATACACCAGCCACCTTAGGCTTCTTTCTCAGCGACTTGAAGCTTCTTTCAAGCCACAGATGTGTGTTACCTTTGCCCAGAAACCCCTCCTATCACTTTTGGCCAACACCTACTCTTCCTCCAGAGCGCAGTTCAAAGTCACTTCCTCCTGGAGGCCCCCCTCCCCTCGGCGATGGTGCCCTTTGCCCAGCCCCCTTTCTCACCACAAGCTGCCCTCTGTGCCCAGTGCTATGCTGGGTGTGGGTTGTACTGGGGATGAGAAGTAGGAGAGATGTCTTCAGCTATGCCAGAGGGCCAGAGGGTAGAGAAGCCCAGAGGCAGGCTGTTAACTTGCATCTGAAGCCCTCTGCTAACCTGAGGAAACATCACTAAAAACAAGCTTGCCCTCCTGTGCTCTTCACTGGCTGTGAAGCTATGGGGCCCCATGCAGACGGCTCATGAGAGAATTCCCGTTTAGTTCTCAACACAGGATCGGCACAGACAGCCCTCAATAAGCGTGCACCACTCTTCAACATGCCTCAGTTTCACCATCTGTAAACTTTTAAAAAGGAAGAGCAAGTGTGAAGCACAGGGAAATTCTCTTTTGCATTTGTGATCAATGAGTAGCAAGAGATCAAGTACACAGGAAATACCCAGTGGGCCGCCCTGGGAGTGGGAGGTTTAGGAGAGGCATCTGGGAAGACTGGCAAGCAGAGCCCAGGTCATGCTGAGCTTGCGCTTTCCCCAGAGCCTATGGGAACCCTGGAGGGGAGCGCAGAGGAAGGAAAACCCTGAGTTATTTGCCTCTAGGCAGGCAGGTGAGCTGCCAGCCAAGTGAGGACACCTTGGGAGAGGGAGGTGCGATCAGGGCCCACCTGGGGTAAGGCAGGGAAGAAGGCGGTTCTGCAGCCTCTAGAGGCAAGGGTTGCCTGGAAACACAGCTGGACACAGGTCCTCCTCAGCAGTGGCTACACCAGGCAGCAACAAAGGCAACATCAATAGAGAAATCCAGGTTAGCAAGGTGGTTCCCTGGCAACTGGGGCTGAAGTAGGGCAGTGCCCACACTGGGCTCTAGTTAAGGCTGCAAGGCATTGCTGGCTTCCCTAACAGAAGGGGGCTGACCTCAGCCGGGGACTATCCCTCACCCTGGCTCACCTCCAATCCATGTTAGGGGGGTGAACATTCCCTTTTCAGATCTGGGTAAACAGGACTGCCTCACCTCTGCCTTTCCGACCCCGAAACCTAGTCTGCAGGCAGACACAGTCAAGAGAGCTTGCCAATCTGATGGCGGGAAGCCTAGTGCTGAAGTGTGTGGAAGGTGGCTCACACAGATAGATGGTGGCTCAACTGAAGGTTTATTAGAAAGACCTGGGCAAGGCCTGGAGGAGCTGTGGACCCCCACCTGGCAGCCGCAGGGGACTCTCAGAACTGCCTGCACCCATGTTCTTTTGGATATTGTGCGCATTTATACCAGGTCACACAGGAAAGACCACTAGAAACTACAGGAAGCAAGAACACTGGGGAAGTCTGGGAATTCCCAGAGGCAGGAAGAGCAGCTCCTAGGGCTGCTGTAGAGGCTGACGGCCTGGAGACAAACAAAAGCTGCCTACAGCTATGCAGAAAAAGGGCATCCCCACTCTCTGCTCTTTTCCAATGCTACCCACACTTCGGGGCACAAGGAGCTGGACATGTTTGTTCTGTTCATCAGACTCCTGGCTGCCACTGGGCCTGCACTTCAGCAGCTCAGGTGGTAAGGCAGGCAGGAGGGGCTGAAAGGGCTAATTGACTCCTTAAGGCTAAGAAAAGGGCTGAGGCAGCCAGATATGGCTCTCCCAGCTCCTCCAGTCTGAGTAGGAAATGAATGCAGTCTCCCTCCTTCCTAGGACAAGTCTGGGGATAAAGAAGCCGGTGTCTGAGACCAGGCAGTCACCCCTAGGACAGAGCTAGAGCTCCCCAGTGTCCCATTTCCTCTCCAGGCTGAGTCCCATTGGATCTCTCAATACAGGCTTCCGCAGTCCATTACAGAAACTGAGGCTGAGCTAGCTAAGAACCTTAGCCTAGGGCTGGAAAGACAACTCAGTGGCTAAGGCACCTGCTACCAACACGGAACGACCTGGGTTCCTGCAGGTTGTCAGCTGACTTCCACACCACCACCCAGTCAATACAAAAGAAACAAATTTTTAAAAATAACTTGGCTTGAAAGGTGGTAATAAGTCTTACCAAGCCTGGAGAGGAGATAAGCAACAAGTCAGCTTTTGCTGTCACCTCGCCTGGCCACTGCTTTCAAGGATTTGCTTTAGCTACACCAACCTTTAAGAACCAAGGGCCATCCCTGCACTGCCTCCTCTGGCCCTAAGGCAGGACAGCAAGGGCCCAGGAGGAAAACACCTGGCTCACCCCTTAGTCATGCGACTACTACCTCTCCCAGAAGTCAGCTTGGCTGCTGCCCTGACCACACACCTCCACTTTTTATTGAGTTGCTAATGAGTCAGGATGGCCTCAGGCTGCTCAGGATTCGTCTGACTCCATCACCCCAGTTTGGCTGATTAGAACAGAAACTTAGGGAGAGACTGAGGAGAAACCCCTGGTCTCCTGTTCACTCTCCAACTCCTGAGGTTTGGGTGCTGAGGAGCAAGGCCCTACACAGAGGAACTGTGCTGAGGCCTGGGCGGGCATGTGCCACAGCACCAGCAAAGGCAAGGCTAGGCGCAGGGACAGTCCATCCACCTGAGCTGAAGCTCTGGCTCTGTTAATAAGTGGATCTGTGACCTTGAACAGGTCATTTAGCCTCTCTTGAGTTTTGGGGCCTCAAAGGATGTGAAGGGATATTTGGAATCTCACTTACACCATGCTGGCCAAGTTCTATCCTTCCTTCCTTCCTTCCTTCCTTCGACAGAATGTCTCTGTGTAGTGCTGGCTGTCTTAGAACTAGCCTCAACTCAAGAGATCCACCAACCTCTGCCTCCTGAATGCGGGGATTAAAGCTGTACACCACCATCGCCTGGCTAGAACTACCAGTTCTAACACCACAGCCTCACAAGGGCCACTGGAAGAACTCAGGCTCAAAACAAGCAATGTCCAGTCAAGGCTACCTGGGAGCTTGGGTACCGGAAAGCAGGCTGTGAGGAACCCAAGTCTGTAAGTCTCCATGAGATAGATCCAGGTACCCATGCCAGTGGAGACTTGTGTGCGCCTGCTTCCACACACAGAGCTCAGACCACAGAGTCGGGAAGGCAGAGGACCGAGCCCAGACAGTTCAGCAGTTCAGATGCAGCCCCACCTGCCATCACTTGGGGCAATTGTGCCTACTCAGCTGACCTCATGGTGTGGAGTGAAGATCCACAACACACAGGCTAACTACAACTCTTCACCTGCAGCCTGGGGCCCAGCCCCCACTCCACCCTTCAGGAAGGTTTCCTATCAGGGGGCCCACCCAGCCATCAGTTCTCCATCTCCTTTGACCAGAGTCAGTAGTGGGGAGGCTGCTTGAGGGAGGCAAGTAAGGAGGCAGAGTGCAGGGTCCATAGGCTCTCAGTTCCTTCCCACCATGAGCATACATAGGGCCAAGTTTAGTCCCTTCTCAAACTCTTGCTTGGACCCTGCCTCTAATTGGCCACAGAAGGCCCCTCCATCAGTGCCAACCAACCAGGGACACTCTGGGAGCCACATGGCAGTTTATTTATAGAGTGCTTGTCTTTCCCAGGGTGGCCCAGGAAAGAATTCCTGACTTCAAGGCCATAGACATGGGTTTGGACCCCAGTGGGACTAGAGTCTTGAAAGTGCCGTCTCTTTGATTTCTGGTTTCCTTGCCTATGGCTAGGACTGAGGAATCTCTGGAAGATAGGGCAAAGATCTGATAGCCTTGGGGGTTGAGCACACAGCGGGATGCAGCTCTGGCTTTCCTAACTAGCCCAACCCTACCTTGCAGCACCAGTTTAGCATGCATAAGGAAGGCAGCACCAGTTTAGCATGCATAAGGAAGGCTCTGGTCTCAATCTATAGCACTGAAAACCCAAAACCAAAGAGAGCAATTGGACAAGCAGAGAGCCAGAGCTGCCAAGCTGTGATAGAACCTGCTTCCCTTGCTGCCCAAGTATCCAGACACCAAGTAGAAGGAGGTAAAGTGGAGAGGACAGCTATAACAAGGCTAGGAGCTGGGCATGCCCTGCTATTCTTGGAACCTCAGTCTCTCCCCATGTAAAGTGGGGCTGAGCCTGCTGGCTGGGACTCTTGGCTCTGTAAGTTGAGCCCCTCTATGTTTTATACCAATGGCAGATACAAGGATCTCCCTCTAGCAACTACCATGCCAAACAGAAACCCAGCTTGGCCCCTCTGTCATCCCCAGAGGCCCAAGTTCCCAGAATGGTTTGGCTTGGGTGGGGCATAAAGTAGAGCTGGGGGGCTCCACCAAGGTTGGGCCAGAAGGGAAGGTTAACCCTTAGTTAGCCCCTCTCCCCTCTCTCCTTCTCCTGGTCCTGAGCTATTTCTACCTCTATGCTGGGGATGGAAATAACTTGGGCTCAGCCCCTGGAGACCAAGCCAGCTATTTTCAACAGCCCCAAAAGCACAGCTCCAATCATTCCAGGGAAGACTGAGGGACACCCTGATCCCCAGCCCCAGGCCAAGCATCGGCAGTGATCAGAATCAGAAGGGGTATCTGGGAAGAAGGGGGAGACAGAGACCCAGATTGGGAAGGGTACAAACACAAGGTCACTCTATCTGCTCCCCTCTAAGGCAAATGGGTAAGTCACAGATAGGGAGATAGGAACCTCTCAAGTGAAGTATGATGAGAGTCACTAACCCTGCCACCCCTGGGCTATGCTGCTAACTCCAGATACTTCAGAACCAGGTCTTTCTGGTGATCCTTGGCTGGGGGGTGGGGTGGACATGATAAGGAGACAATGTAAAATACCCACTTGCAATTGCCAGCCATGTGTGCACACAAATCTCACTGCAAACTCATAATGGGACACCTGTGCTAGGCCTGCCAGTTCAAGTGTGAGAGATGGAAGCTCAGATACCCCATGAGCAATTAACAGAAAGGTGGTCAGCACACTTGAGTTCCACTGTCCCAACTCTATGTGACCTTGGGCAAGCCACTGGTTCTCTGAGCCTCAGTTCCTTTATAACAGTCACCATGTCTCAGAACCACTGCAAGGATTCAAAAAACAGAACATTACAGGTGGTGGTGGCAGTGGTGAACACTTTAACCCCAGCACTCGGGAGGCAGAGGTAAGCCGATCTTTTTGAGTTTGAGGCCAGCCTTGTCTACAGATCGTCCAGGACAGCTAGGGCTGTTACACAGAGAAACCCTGTCTCGAGAAACAAAACAAGGACAACAACAACAACAAAAAACCTCAGCACATTACAAAGTGTTTACAGCAGAGCCTGCCACTGCCCCCTCAAAAATTCAAGCAACATTTCAGAGGATTACAGAAAGCAGAACCTCCACATACTACTATCAGGTGTAGTCCCCACTGCCACCCACTCCACAGGAATTGCACTGACCCTCAGAGTGGTCTAGAACCTCCACATACTACTATCAGGTGTAGTCCCCACTGCCACCCACTCCACAGGAATTGCACTGACCCTCAGAGTGGTCTAGAACCTCCACATACTACTATCAGGTGTAGTCCCCACTGCCACCCACTCCACAGGAATTGCACTGACCCTCAGAGTGGTCTAGAACCTCCACATACTACTATCAGGTGTAGTCCCCACTGCCACCCACTCCACAGGAATTGCACTGACCCTCAGAGTGGTCTAGAACCTCCACATACTACTATCAGGTGTAGTCCCCACTGCCACCCACTCCACAGGAATTGCACTGACCCTCAGAGTGGTCTTTCCCAGATGGAGATTTAGCAAGAACTCCAAGACCAGACCAAAGACCATTCATTCATTGCTGGAGAACAAATATTCCCTGTCTCCAACCAGGGAGCTGAAGAAGAGAGCTGAGTAGAGAAGTCTATGGACTGAGATTTCAGGATCCAAAAAACCAGGTGCTTTCCAGTGGGAGTCTGGTATCTTTTCGACCAGCTTCAGGCAAGACTGTTTCCAACATTTCACCAGCGCATGGATGCAAACCTTGGACCACTGTGTCACCAGCAGAAGTCTGTCCCCGCCCCCACTGCAGTCCTTCCACCTGGAGGGGAAAGGAGAAAGGAGCAGACTGACCCAAAAACAATAGAGGATCCCAAAGTGATGATTCACCAGCAACTCACACCTCTGTGCAGACTGGGAGACTGAGGCCCAGCAGGGGCAGAAGCTGATAACTAGGTACAGAAAGGGCCTGGCCAGATGCTGAGGACTTCAGTGTGTGTGTGTGTGTGTGTGTGTGTGTGTGTGTGTGTGTGTGTGTGTGTGAGAGAGAGAGAGAGAGAGAGAGAGAGAGAGAGAGAGAGAGAGAGAGAGAGAGAGAGACAGAGACAGAGACAGAGACAGAGACAGAGAGACAGAGAGAGTGTCTTGTCTTCCCTGTACTAGAGGCACTATACCACCCAGTGCCGTTCGGTTTTTGGCCTCCTCTTCCTCTGCTAGGAGCAAACAACTCACTAAACTGAACTCCTGAAGAAGGATGCCTTCGAGAGATCTTTATTCCCTAGACTCCTGATCTTCCTTGTCCCCTCAACTGCTGGAAGGTGTCAGGTTCCTCCTGTCTCCTTACTCTGTTCTGAGTCACACTCACACACACACACACACACACACACACACACACACACACACACACACACACACACACGCTCACACACGCACGCGTGCGCACACGCACACAAATTCTCTCTGTGTCTTTACTTGGCTCCGTACACACCCTGTGACCCCGTGATTCAGGGCTTGCTCAAGTTATTTAAGGTTCCTCTCTTCTACGTTATACTAACAAGTTTTAGTGGCGCTAGCCCCAGTCACACTGCAGGCCACACACAGTGACCCCAGTGACCTGGGGTGTCTCACACACACAATCAAACACATACAATCTTCCTGTCTCAGACACACAGAGCCCCTCTGTGCCGCCCGCTAGGCTCGGCGTCACCGCCCAGTGTCCCAGCCACACGTTTACCCGGGCCAGGCCGCCTCATGCGCCGTGTCACCCACAGTCACGGGCTGACACCGTTCAGAACCCCCCCTTCCCGGCAGCCCCGCGTTGCAGCCGCACCGAGGCGCCACCGTCCCGTCCTGCAACCGCTTCTGGTGGCAATCCAAGCTCCCGGGTTCCACCGACCCCCTCGCACGCCAAGTTCCGCTGCTTCCTCTCGCGCACCTTCTGACAGACTGCGCAGCGGCCGGTGCGGGGAGGACGCGCTGCCGGAGGACTCTGGGACACGCGGGAGGCGCCGGGACGGGACAGGACGGGGCAGGAGAGTGGGGCTGCCGCATCCGCCGCGGGGGAGAACTTCCTCGGAGCAGCAGAGCGGGGTTGCGGGCCGAGCGCGCCCTCCTTACCTGGCTGGCAGCACCAGCTCCGCTCCGCTTCCGACGCGGTGCCCGGGCCCCGCTAGGCGAGTGCTCGGGGCCGGCCGCGCACCCTGCGCGCCTTTTGAATGAATCGCCAGCCCGGCCGGGAAGCTGCGCGGCCCCGCCCCCCGCGTCACGGCCTCTGGCCCCGCCCCCGACGTCAGAGCCCCCACTTGCGGCCCCTTGGCCCGCGCCCCCCAGCCCGCAAAGGGCTCACGATTCTCCCGCCAGGCCGCGCTGCTCTACACCGCCACCTCTCGAGCCTCCTAGGGACGGCTGCGCGCGACGGACTGGCGGCTACCAGGATGCTTTTCGGATGCGTCTCTTTGGGGGAGGGGTGCAGGTCGGGGGTCGCCAAACCAAGAAATTCGGGATTGTTCGATGAAGTGAAAAGGTGCTCCAGACCTGAATGCTACTCGGGTACTGTCACTATCGGCTGCGTAACTAGAGCCACAGCGGCCAATTCCTGGGAATTTTCTTACTTATGGAGTTGGTTGTCGATGAGAACCACCTCAGTCAGTGTCTTGGATGACGCTGAGGCTGGCTCCTAAAATTCCCCACCTAGTTAGTAAGAGAGTCTGTAAGAAGTGCTCACCTAGGGAAGTCCTTTGTAACCTGGCGCAAATACACCCTCCTCCAGAGCAGCTGGTCCCTTCCCCAAGTAGGACAGGTGATACTCCTCTCTCTAATACCCGCTGTCCAACTCTTCCTATCCTATCCACCTATGCCTGCCATCAGAATGCCCAGTGGAGGCCAGGAGTAGAAGTGTAATCTACTTGGGCAACTGAGTCAGGAAGCTCCTGAATTCCAAGTCAGCGTGGACTACATATCGAGACCTGTTTCACAAACACACCAACAAACAAAAACAACGAGAGTGCCTAGTACTATGACACACAGTTGTAGAAGCCAGGGCACTGTATTCTTGCCTCTGTAAATTGTGTCCTGTGTGGTATGGTGTGTCAGTACAGGAAGTAGCCGCTTAGCGACCACAGCCTCCCCCAAGTACATTCAAGGAATCCAAGGTGGCCAGGAGAGCAAGGCCAGGAGCAAAACTCAGACAGCACAGAGGACCTGGAGCTGGGGTCAGAGACCTGGCCAGGATCAGGATAATCACAGCCCACTAAAGAGACTGAGGAAAGTAAACAGGTCTGTTGGGAATAGATGGGCTGGGGTGGGATTCTAAACAAACTTGAGTCATAGAATCCAAGTCACAGAACCCAGAAGAAAGGTTAGGTCCCCAGAGTCTGGGAAATTCCAGGAGGAGAACTGGACACCTGAGTGAAGAGAGGGAGGGAAGAGTTTCAATTTCCCTGGCTGAGTCCAGGTTTCTGGGACAGGGTAGAAAGAGTTCCAGGTTACTGGTGTCAAAATCATGATTCCATCAGACCTACTGATATGTGCTTTGCATCCCCAAGCTCTGGAAGCAGGGACAACCAGATCTCTGTGAGTTCTGGGCCAGCCTGGTCTAGATAGTGAATTGCAAGCCACCCAGGAATACAAAGTGAGACCCTGTCTTGAAAAAAAAAAAAAAAAAAAGGCCCAGCCCATTCAATGTCATTTGTGCCCCCCGCAAATCTGGGTACAGGGGCTACACCAGGATCCCATGTCACACAGTCTATGGAGGAAACCCATAATAGAGAACAGTGATGTGCTCAGAGTAGCTTCAATGCCCTCCCCTACTTCTGAAACTTTTTTCTTTCCTCTCTCTCTCTCTCTCTCTCTCTCTCTCTCTCTCTCTCTCTCTCTCTCTCTCTCTTTCTCTCTCTCTCATTTATTTTTGGTTTGGTTTGATTTGGTTTGGTTTTTCGAGACAGGGTTTCTCTGTATGGTTTTGGAGCCTGCTCTGGAACTCACTCTGTAGACCAGGCTGGCCTCTGCCTCCCGAGTGCTGGGATTAAAGGTGTGTGCCACCAACGCCCAGCTCTCATTTGTTTTGAGACAGGGTTTCTCTGTGTAACAGCATCTAACTTGGGTTCTGGGAATTGCATTCAGGTCACAAACAGTATATCTCTCAGCCCTTTTTGAAATGTTTTCTTGGCATAAGGGCATTTTGTATGCCAATTTTTAAATTCCAAATCATGGTATTTCAGGTCCTACTTAATAAATAGTCCAAATAGATGGTAGGTTTGGGTCTGACGGCTAATCTGACTTTCCCAAGAGGGCCCAGGCTCATCTCCACTAACAACTCTCTGGGAAACTTTGGTCAAATTCCCCCAGTCAGTCTGCACCTCTGAAGACTGGGACACCCACCCCATTGCCTGAAGGTCACTCTCATTCTCTGTGGAGGAGGCCACCTCACAGCACAGGCTCCTGCATCCTTGGTTGGGAAGGAGCCTAATTATTATTTACTGCTGGTCGGTCTTGCTGGCTCCTTGTCCAGCTGTCTGTGACTCCTAAGCCCTCTGCAACACTAGTCTGGAGCCACTCTGCAGCTAGGAGACAGAGGAAAGAAGGTGTCCATCACACAACTGGGGCCAGCCCTTTATGGCACTTGGAGAGTCACTCGGTTCCAGAAGAAACTAAAGTCCTGGTGTCTAGGTGACCTCACAGAATCTTGGCACTCACTCTTGAGTGCCTCAGAGACGATCTTGAATAAAGCTGCTCATAGTGCAACTGCAGAAGGCTGGTACTCCGGTACTTCATGGTAGGTAGTGCAGCATAAGACCTCAGCAGGTTGGAATGAGTTTTCATAGTGACCCACAGGCAGAGGCAGAGGCAGAGGCAGGGGCAGGGCCTCCATGTCTCTGCCAGGCTTGCAGAGGTAGATCCTGTGTCACACTTTAAGAGCTACCAGGATTCTGTTATTTTGAGAAATCTTTAATCAGGTGGCTGCAGGTGCCCCCTGCTGGCTACACTGGAAATCTAAGCTGGAAGTACAGTCATTGCGGCTTTTCCAAATAGTTCCAGAACTCTGCTGGTAGCGAAAATTGCAGATATTCAAGTCTCTTGCATAAAATGAATAGAATATTTGTATGTGGCCAATCCAGTCCTCCCCTATACTTGAAATTCTTTCTAGATAACTTGTAATACCCAACACAACATACACGCTATGTAAACAGTTGTTATAGTATTTGGTGAATAATGACAGGGGCGAATTTTGGACCTGCTCAGGACAGATGCAACTATTTATTGAAATAGCAAATTCCAGGACAGCCAGAATTACGTAGAAAGACCTCTCAAAAAAACCAAAATAATAATAATAAATAAAATTTCCATCCATAGTTGGTTAAGTCTGAAGATACAGAGTTCATGGACAACAAAGGCTTAAATTTCTTTGTTTAAAAAAGATATATAAAAAGATATATATTTATTTTTTAATATGTATGTATGTATGTTGTATGTATGTATTATGTATGTATGTATATATAAAAGGCATGCACCACCAACTCACGGCTACACAGAGAAACCCTGTACTTATGTATATGGGTGTTTTGTCTGCTTGTCCCTATAGACACCAAAAGAGAGAATCAGGTCCCTCGTTTGGGGCCATGGGACTACAGACAGTTACAGACAGTTGTGAACAATGTAGGTGCTGGAAATTGAACTCAGGAAGAACACCCAAATCTATTAACGGCTGAGCCATCTCTCCAGCACCCAGGGTTAAGCATCAATGCTTTGCTGTAAGAAAACCCCCAGTAGGCTCTGTCCTACCTTACTTGGCATGCTTTAGACCCTGTGGGTGTGGCCTACATCAGTGGGAGAGGCTTAAGGCCAAGGTAGAACTGAGGCTAGGGCAGGCCAGACCCAGAGATGGTTGGGTGCTAAGCTGGGGCTGTCTGGGTCTGCGGACTCACTTGGCTCACCCTACATTTAAGTCTAGACAGACCCCAGGCCAGGTCTGGAATCCCACTGGGTGGGATTGTGTCTTGACTGTGGCCTCACTGACTCCCTTCCTTGGAGGCCAGCACTCTGTTATGTCTTTGGCCCACTTGACTTGTGCTCAGGAGGGGAAAGGTGAGGACTTCTTTGTCCCCTGGGGATGGGGTGGAATCTGAGAGAGGTATCTAGAGCCATTAACTGACTGCAGGCAGTGGGCTGGTGGGGTTAGATTTACCTAGGTCAGACTTACAGCCCAGTTACATGGACAGGTCATGAGGTGCATGGCCATGCCTGGGAAGGAGGTGACTTTTCTGAAGTGGTTGACTGACGTCACATAGCCTAGAGGAGAGGAATTAGGGGAAATTGAGGAATACATGCTTTGGTGTCACATCAAACCGTAGCTGTATCAGTGACAGGCTGGACAGTAGCCTTAAGCAAGTGACCTATTTTTCTGAGTATACTATCTGCAGAAGTACATGTCAGGCGCATCAGCTTCAAGAGGCCCTACTGGGGTTTGGAGCCCTGGTCTGCTCCCCCTCCTCCTTCTCTGGCTCAGCACTTGCTCTGGGCACCTTCCCAAGCACAGCATCTGGGAAACTGCATTTGTCTCAAAGCCTGCTCCCTTGCCTTCTCCGGTCTGACCTGCAGTCTACTCTTGTCCAGCCTTGGATACCTTTCTACTTGCCTTTGCCCATCAAGACTCCCCACTGGCCATAATTGGGCCCAAAATAGCGCTTCCTCTTGCCACTTCCTGCAACCCAGCTTGTGGCTTAAGGACAGAGAGAGACAGAGTTGGTGTTTGGCAAGCATGCAAAGGATGTGAAGGTCAGCGGGTGCACGGGGTCAAGAATTTGCCTCCGGGTACCAGCAAGCAGAGGCTAGGGCTAGAGCTGGCTTTCTGATCCTTGGGTACCCCATGGCCTCCCAGGTTCAGTTCAGGACTAAGACATAGCCTTAGCCACTTCCTGCTCACCTACCAAGCACCCTAGACTTCACACCAATGTGCCAAGGTTCGCTCCAAGAGTGAAACTGAGGCCAGCTAATCTAGCCTTCTGCCTCCTCTGGTTCCTAGATATTTCCTGACTTTTCTGACCATGAGAAACCCTCATGAGTAGTGTCTGTGTCTTAGTGTCGATCCTGCCTTTCAGTGTGGTGGTCACTAAGTCCGGGCTGCAGGTTTCATGTTTCCTATGAGTTAGTCTAGCTAAATCCTGACCTTTGCCTCTAGCCCAAGACATCTGCAGGAGCAGCTCCCTGAAGACATAGTCTTTGGCTCGGACTTGCTCCCTCCTCTAGGATCAAGCATGAGTTAGTCTCAGAGCAGTTATAAGGAATATGAGCCCTACATGTGGCTCTGGTAGCTCTGCTCACTCCAGCTACCCTGTGTGGCTACAAGTCTCTTCCATGAGGTGTCAACACCTGAGCAGAGCACATGTAAATCCAGAACTGGCTCCTGATAGGTGAGTGACCTTGAGGAAGACACTGAGTTTCCTCATCAGAAACGCAAATTGTCGCAACAACCTTCTAGGACCATTAAGGATTACACAGCAAGCAGCAAAAGGAAACTGAGTTTACTGTTGCCTTGTAGGCAAGGCCTACTGCTCGGGGA
Source organism: Cricetiscus sungorus (assembly GCA_030556225.1). Taxonomy (NCBI): domain Eukaryota; kingdom Metazoa; phylum Chordata; class Mammalia; order Rodentia; family Cricetidae; genus Cricetiscus; species Cricetiscus sungorus. The sequence goes on from JANBXA010000007.1 coordinate 63,506,405, forward strand.
GGTAACCCAGTGGTAGAATGCTTGTCTAGCATGAGTAATGCTCTGGGTTCGACTCCCAGCATTGAATAAAACCAGTTGTGGTGGCACACACTTCAAATTCGAGCATTTTACCAGCATTTTCCTCTGGTAGAGGCCAGAGGATCAGAAGTTCAAGGTCTTCCTCAGCTACAGGCCCCCAACTCAAAAAGCAAAAAGACATACAGCTGTGTCTCAACTAGATTCTCCAACATTTATTTCATTAACCATGAATTCAACATTTGTTGAGCACTTATTGTATGGTGGGTGCCACAACAGGCTTGGGAACGAAGCAGAGAACAAGCTCCGCCCTCGGAGTGTCCATCTAGCTTTCACCTCCCCTCAATCTTCCTGGTCTGTACAGTGGACACTCACACTAGGTTCCCGCACCCCTCCTTGCATCAAACCGTGGTCCTACTTCCTCTCACCCGGAGTCATGTACTTTAAGGAAGTTCTCTATGTCTGGGAATACCACACCCCAAGGTGTCTCAAGCCTGGTGGCCAGGACTGTAAGGGGAGCCGTTGGTCATGGCTGTCATTTGGCCTTTACATGCATCCACAGAGCTGTACACTGGTCTGTGTACTTCCTCATACAAATGTTAGACATTAGTGGCTTCCTATGAAAATACTGATACCTAGGTCCTACCTAAGGCTCTCATTTAATTGGCCTTCCGTGGGCCTGTGCCCCCAGAGAACTATAATGAACACCCCAAGTTGTAAAACATGTTTTAGGGGAGGCAGCCTTTCCAGGAGCCTCCCCTGAGGTGAGCCTGAGGCCTGTTCCCTCAAGACCTCCCTAGTCACAGCAAACTGTCACAGGCTGACTGCCTGACCCAAAAGGCACCTGTCCTCAGGCTAGTCCATGTCCTGGAAGGTGGTCTTCTAAATGGCAGTGCAATGGGCCAGCCCTATTCCCACTGAAGTGCTTATGTCAGGAAGATGGTGCAGACCCAGCCCTGTGTATCTAGTGCTGAAGGGGAAGATTGCTCTCGGCCTCTGTCAAGAAATCCTAGGGTAGCAGAAACAGTTGAAGCACCAGGGGTGACAGTCACTGACAGAAACACAATAACTGGACTAGTGGCAGGGAGGTAGGGGCCTGAGGTGGGCTTTCAATGACTAGATTACTGGATCCTGTGATTGCCAGCTCAGGTCTCTAGTAGTGAGCATCCTTTTTATTTTAGGCCCAGAGTTAACCTCTTTGCATTCCAAGAACTCTATGTACCAGCCAAGCATCCTGTAGGGAAGAAGAGATCGTCAGATCCTTATACTGAGAAAAGAAACAACTTGGTCTGGTCATGTGGCTGGTGAGTGGCAGTCAAGATTCCAGATAGGATCTGTTCAGTTGCAAAGTTTGTGTTCCTTCCACTTCATCTTGAATGACACACGAACACCCTTTCCTCACTAAAACAATGCTAACAAGATGTCCTGTACATATCTGAAGGGTGTGTGTGAGTTGTAAATCATGCACCTACACTTTCCCTGTTTTCCTTTTTTAGGTGTGTGTGGGTTGGGGCAAGGTCTTGCCACACAGACCAGTCATTGGCTTTGTTTTGAGATGGAGGGTGGGTCTCGGTATGTAGCACTGACTTGCTTAGAACTTGTAAGTAGACAGGCTGGCTTAAACTCACAAAAGATGCACTTGCCACTGACTCCCTAGTGCTGCAATTATAGGCGTGTATCATCAATACCTGGTCCAAGCTGGTTTTGAATTCAAGATCTTCTTGCCTCAGCCTTCCCACATGCCAAGCATACAGTCTGTCAACTGAACTATCCTTTGAGACCAGAAACTTATTTATTAGAAATGGATGTTTTGCTTACATGTAGGTCTGTGGCCATGCACATGTTTTGCCCTGAAGGCCAGAAGAGAGCGTCTGATCCCTTGGGATTGGAGTTAGCAGATGGTAGTGAGCGGCCATGCAGGTGCTTAGGATTGAACCTGGGTCCTCTGGAAAAGTAGTCATTGCTCTTAACCAATAAACTCTTATTGTTCCAGTCCCAGAAACTGAATTTTTTATGGCAGTCATCTGGATTGAACTGAGCAGAGATGAGGCATGACCAGATTTCTTTTGCTGTGAGAGCCACTTCAAGTCCCACAGGGACACCACATATGAGAGGCTCTTTGTCCCTACAGAGTGGGCCATGTTGCTGGGCATTTGCAGTCAAGTTTAATGGCAAACCTCTTTGGGCCAGAATCAGACAGACTTGGGTTCTAGTTCTGCTCCATAGGAGCCTTAGATGGGACCTCTGCTGCCCTGGCTCCTTGACCATAGGATGTCTGCTTCAGATTCCCAAGCCTAGTCCTAGAGTGACTTGGGAGATTTTAATTGATACACCATTGGTATGTGTATGATTCAATTTTTTTTCGTTCTGAGGAAACCACAGCCCAGACAGGTGCAGGGACCAGCTCATCAAATACAGCAAGTTAGCGCCGAGCCTATCCCGCCAGCACTCTTCTCCATCTGCTCCCTTCAGTTAAGTGAGTCAGAGTCAGGAAGCCCTCATCCTGGGGGAGACAGAGCCCTGAGGTGACTGGCAGTCGACCATTATGGCCCAAGGCCAAGGGGGAGCCATCATTTGGTGTTTCTATTTATTGACTCTTTAAATTTCATCATTGGAGAAGAGTTAATACATGACTGTTTGGTAGCAAGAAAAAACATCATCTAAGACCACAATGTCCCACCCACCCCAAAGAAAAACAAAATCAAACAGAACAAATAAACCCTATCTGAAACCAGACCTTTGGAGTTGTAGCTGAAGCAAGGGGCTGAGGGTCAGGGCGGCTCCCTGCAGCCTGGAGGGGAGGGAGACTGCCCCAAAGTGGGACCTTTCCCAGTTAAAAAGGCTATGTCTAGTCCCTCAACTTTGGGAGTGGGGTTCTTCCTAAAGAGGCTTCCCCTGGCAGGATGGGGTGTTTAGAGAGGGATTCGATTTAGTGGTCAGAGAAAGGGGACTCACAGGTCCACCCACAAGGTGACCATCGTGCCAGTGCATAAGACATGGGGAGGCAGGAGCTGAGGCTAGGGCCAGCTGTGAGGAGGGAAGGCCCTTTTCTCTTACCTGAGAAAGCCCTGTCCCAGACCCACCAAGGTTCCCAAATTAAGGAACTTTAGGCACCACCACCACCTTGGAAATGCTAAAGCTGGGAAGCTGCCCAGTGAGAGTCACTGCCCCCTGGTGGTCTGTCTGAATGTCTGAGGGCACTTGAGCAAACTGCTTCTGGATTAGGGTGGGTAGCCTGTCAGGGAGGGTTGGGACAGTGTTTTAGTTAGTGCCCTGAACATGCAGAGTGAATGTGAGTGTGTGAGTGTGTGTGTATGTGTCTGTGTATGTAATAGATGGGCATTGGTCCTTCCAGGAAAGCTTGGTTAGAGTTCCAGGGTGGCCTCTCACGCAGGAACAGGCTTTTATCCTGTCATTTCCTCACACCATGTCCTGCCCCAGGCCACTGCATAAATAAGTGCTTTGGGAAGTATTCATCTAAAAAGTAACATAAATACTGTACACAGGAAAGGATGCTGTCCCTTAGCGTTCCCACTGCCCCAGAAAACCCTCCACATATTGCACATGGCCTCCCCAGCCCTGTGGGGTCCAGGCCCAGCTGTGTCTTTGGTAGAAGCTTCAGGGACAGAGGTCCTGGGCAGTCCCCACATCTCCACCCTGGTCCCAAATGGGAGCATCAGGGCAGTCAGAGGGTAGGAGAGGCCTCGGCCTGGCTGGCAGTGTTCTACCAGGAATGCTTCCACAAAGATGTGTGTGTCCACGTAGTATGCCACGGTTGGACACTCTGCTCAAAGTCTGCATGTGGCGGGAAGAGACAGCAGTCTGAGGGCAGATGGACAGGTGAGTCCTGGGCCGCAGTGGGCAGGCTCACACCCTCCATAGGAGAAGGTGGTTTGTGCTGTCGTCTCGGCCCACAGTCTCACTACTGCTGCCACCCCCGCCGCTGAGTCGGAAATCTTCATAGCCATCACCACCACTGATAACCAGCATTTTAGGTCTGGCTGAGGTGGGGCTTCGGTGCCTAGTGGAGTCCCGGAGATCCAGGGATGGCAGCTTCTCAGGGCCTGAGGAACAAGGAGGAGGATCGGTCAACCTGAGGCAACTGTAGCTTCCTGTCGCGTCCTATCATTTCTTGAACTCTGCATCCCAGGAGCTAATAAGACACACACACTTCCTGTTTACTAAGAATTCCCGTATCAGAAGAAAAGTCCACTCTCTTGGCATTCACCCTTACCTTCTGTGTGTGTGTGTGTGTGTGTGTGCACGCGCGCACATGCGTGCGCGCACATGTACATTTATGCTTTCTGTGTTTGGTGGTACATATACATATTCACTTGGATATAGCCTAGAGTTCCACCTGCCTCTGTCGCCAGAGAGCGGGGACTAAAGCTTTGTGCCACCACCCTCCGCTTTCTACTCTACCTTATTTTTAAAGGATTTTTTTTTCTTTTTTCTGACACAGGGTTTCTCTGTGTAACAGCTCTGGTTGTCTTGGAACTCATTTTGTAGACCAAGCTGGCCTCAATCTCACAGAGATCCACCTGTTTGTCTCCCAAGTGCTGGTATTAAAGGCATGAGCCACCATTGCCCGGTTGCTTAAAGAAATTTCTAAAGATTTATTTTTGTGACTGTGTGTCCGCATGTGTGCATACCTGACTAGGCCAAAAGAGGCCATTGGAATCCTTGGAGCTGGAGTTACAGGTGGCTGTAAGCAGCCTGATTTGAGCGTTGGGAACTGGACTTTGGTCCTCTATAAGCAACAGTGCTCCTAATTGCTGAGCCACCTTCTTCTATGCCCTCTTCTTCCATTTTAGGTCAGGGTCTTTTCCTAAACTTGGAGCTCATCCATTAGGCTAGACTGATCTGGTCTCTGCCTCCCCAGGATTGGAATTACAGACACACGCCACTGTGCTCAGCTTTTACTTTAGTGCTGGGGATTTGAACTCAAGCCCTCACACTTGCCAAGCAAGTCCTTTACAGACTGCACCATGTCTCCAGCCACCCCATCCCAACTGTGCTCTCTGGTCAGGAATGACATTTATTTCCTGGCCACTCTCCATCTTTATTGCTTTCTGCACATTCAAGGTCCACTTTATTGTGACTACAGTCATGTGCTACAGAATGAAATTTTGCTCCACAGACTGAAAACTCCCCATCTCCTAGGGAAGTGGTAACCATTTTATGGGCAACATGTCACACTACTCACATGTCTGGAGTAATGCTGGTATAAACAGAGCTAGTGTACAGCCAGCCATGTAAAAACACAGCACATTCACTCAGGAGCAGAACCTATGAGTGTAGTGCATATGTTACTGGTTTATTTTCTTTCTGTCTTCTCTGTTTCTGATTTTGTTTGGAGACTGATCCCAGAGCCCGTGCATGCAAAACTCTTTCCTATAGCAGGAATATGCTAAGTGTTGCAGCTCTTCTGGAGTGTACACCTACCACTTACCTTAAGGACGAATTTACTGTAAATAGCAGGCCAGTACTTACTGGCAGTAGCTCTGTCCACCTTGTGTTTACTGCAGCTCCTGATTGCATCATTCTTTCTTGCCCTTGATTTAATCTTGTGTTTTATTCATCATGGCTCTAAGAGCAATAGGCTGTACCGTTTACATATACCACACAGCACAGTTGTATGGGCTTGTACTACCCAGGGTTCTGTGAGTGATCTATGATGCACACACAGCAATGCAATCATCCAAGCACACAGTTCTCAGAACATGTGCTATTGCTGTGTGATGCAGCCGATGCCCTTTCTGGCTAACGTGGCTCTAGTCTTTTCGTGGTTCACCCAGCTCCTGACTCAGGCTTCACTGCCTCCTGATTCCCTGTCACTTCCTCTTGGGAACAAGGGTTCTTGTCCTCCAAAGTGAGAATTTGCTCATCATGACCTCTGCCAAGTACCTCATTTTCCTGCTGTTTCACTTTCTAATCCTACTTCCTGCCCTATATACTACTCTATATTTTCTTTTCTGGTGCTATTTCTATTTCCTGTTCTGGACATCACTTCCCGAGTCCATTTCCTGCTTTACTTCCTGGTATATTAAGAGACACATGTAACAGGACATATTTCCCATGAATATATTTGCCCCTTATTAGCTTATAGCTCACTTCCTGTCTCCTAGGACACTTCCCTGGACAACACCTCAAGCACATCCACAAGAGGGCACACAGTTTCATCTGGGGACTCTGCAGTCTATTTCTTATAACGGGCTTCACTTCTAGCTTTTCTACCCTCTTACCCCTGCACGGGAGTGGAATGTGCAGACCCACCTGTATCTGGGGGAGGCAGAGGGGTTGGACAGAGAAGGTCAAAGCCATCAGGCAACTGAACTGCTGCCAGGAAGCGGACATGGCCAGTGTGCCCCTGGCCCAGGCCAGCAGGGCTGAGAGGAGCTCGTGGGCAGCTGACAGTACTTGGGGAGGTGGGCATCGTCAGCACAACCCCAGCACTGGTGCCCACCCACAGCAGCTCCTCACACACCAACAGTGCTGTGATCCTCAGACAGGCTGCCTTGTGCTGCCGGATGATGGCATCAGAGCCTGGAGGGGGGAGGGGAGAAAGAGCATCACTGGTCCTGGAGGCTGACCCTGTATGAGCCTCCCCCAGGACAGGAGTGAGAAGTCAGTACCTGCCAGCATCCTGTGCACAGGAGGGGTGACATCTACCTCCGCCAGCTGCTCAAAGGTGTCTGGATGGTAGAGACAAACGTGGGCACTCCCTTTCAAGGTCACCCACACACCCAGGCTGGAATCGACCATGCAAGCCACACTTCGGCTGGAATCCTGCCCCACGTAGAATGTGTGCTATAGGGGAGGGGCAGAGATCAGGCGGTAGTTAGCAAAGCTGCCCGGGGCCCTTCTGCCTGAACCCCACCATTGCCCATCCCACACATAGCTCCCCACAAACCTCTCTAGATACCTGCCCGGATTGACAGCCGAGGCAGTCTTGGTCCTGGGTCTGGATGATCAATTTCAAAGCTTGCCCACTTAATCCTCCAGAAGTAAAAAGGGGTGCCCTTTCCCTATGAAACTTGAGTGACTAAAGCTTGTGTGGGTTTAAAACCAGTCCCTGGACAGATGGGGAAGTGTTAGCCTAGGAGGAAAAAGTCACACCCTAAGAAGGCCCATGGTCAGTCACATACCAATCTAGTCACAGAGCTAGGGCCTGACCCCAAGCCTCAACTCAGTCAATGGAACCCAAGGAAACCTGTGGCCCCTAGCTACTGCCTAGGCTAGAAACTTATGGTTTGTATGTAAACAAAGCAGGACTAAAGGCCAAAAGTTTATATTAAGGAATGGTGACATCAAGAAGAATCTTCTGTCCCCCAGGGATCCCAATGTTGCACTGACAAGATACAAAAGAGTGTGGGTGAGGAATTCTAATGCATATGGGGATTTGCTGTCAACCTTATTAGCTAGAGTGAAAATGAGGATCAGAGACGGGTAGAGATTGGCCTGCTAAGAGAGAGGGCTCAGGGAAAGGTTGGAACCCTTGAGTGGGATGCCTCCCTGTCTCTATGGTCTTATCTCTCTCTCCTGTGACCCCAGCTCATCACAAATCACCAATTCTGTTCCCCACTCTTGCTACCTCCAGCTGCAGTGTGTCAGGGCTCAGGACAAGGACCCGGTTCTGGCAGCCACACCACAGCCGTCCACCCACAGACACCATCTTGGTGATGGGGTTCCCTGGAGCACCCAGAGTCATCAATTTGAAGTTCTGAGAGTCCCAGAAACGCCCTAGAGAAGGAATGGATTCAAGAAAACATAAAATTTAGTGCACTCCCAAATATGTCTCAGGACTCCCTGAAAAGAAACCTGAGTGCTCCCATTGATTTTGATTTTTGATTTTAGAGATAGGATTTCCCTGTGTAGCCCTGGCTGTCCTGGACTCACTTTGTAGACCAGGTTGGCCGCAAACTCAAACATCCACCTGCCTCTGCCTCCCCAGGGCTGGGATTAAAAGGGTGAGCTGCCACCACTACCTGGCAAATACTCTCACTTACAAGAGATGATACAGGGACCCTGGGAGTTGCCTAAAGCCTCATATATGTCTGGGCCTCTGGCCCAGAAGTTCCCATTTGTCCAGAGGAGAGCTCAGTTACCACCAAAGGGTGGAAGGGTGTGGGGGGCACATACCTGCTTCCCTTTGGTAGACAACAAGTTCTCCATTGGCCAAAGACACAAACACCTGGTTATTCAGATACCTGAGAAAAAGGAAATAATGATGCATTTCCAGAATCTGAAGTGGGCATCCTGGGGCTAAGGGACTCACAGGTATAATGGCCCTGGTCTCAAGGGTTCACCTCTGTGTGTGTGTGTGTGTGTGTGTGTGTGTGTGTGTGTGTGTGTGTGTGCCTGAGGCTGAGAAGTGGCAGTGACATACCCAAGTTAACAGTGTGGAAGACGCACAGCTGGCCTTGGTGCAGGCCTCTGTTCTGCATCTCCCCCAGCAAAGAGGGGCCAGCAGAGCGGGGCAGATGAACAGAGGTGGCCTATATGCTGGCCAAGAAGACTCTGGGTGGGAAGGGCAACCTGGGGCCTTACAGGATGCAGGTCACAGCGGCTGCGTGCTGGAGCTTCATGCTGTTCCTGCGATCACGGATGCTGTCAGAGGACTGGTAGACGTGCACACTGTGGATTAGGGGAGCATCTGTGACAAGTGGTCAAATCTACCAGCCCCAGGAGTCATCCCTCCCCGACTTCCCTACACCAGGTACTGACACAATGAACTAGCTTCTCCTGGGTTTCAGGTATCCCCAGCTAGCAGGACCCCCAAGGCCAGATCCACCCCTACTGCCCTCATTTCTGCTTCAGGCCACCATATGATTTGCAGAGCTATGTCCCAGAACTTTCCCTGCCCCTACCAGCCATCCTCAGTGCCCAGCCACACGGAACTCTGGTAGGCCTCAGGGTCCACGCTCAACAGGTCCTCAAGGCTTCCCCTTGTGAAGGAACCATGGCTAGAGCGGCGAAGGGCCCTTCCATCCATTGGGCTGGTGCCGCAGGGACCGCCTGGCCCAAAGGAGCCCGAGAGTGACAGGAAGCCAGGCTCCTGCTCTTCCTCAGAGCTGGTTGTCTCTGCAGTGGCCTCCTTGGAGCTTGGGGTCTCCTCATCTGAAGAGACAAAAACCTCTATCTCTGTTTCCCTCCACCAAGCAGAAATCTAGTATCTCCTAGGCTTCACTGTGTCCCTCCCGGCCACATCCTTCCTGCCCCTGGTCCCTGCATGTGCTAAGGCCTTTCCCTGCTCACTCTCAGTACATGCTACAGGTCCCAGTCCTTGTCTGGCCATCTTAAGTCCAGCCACACCCATATGGAGAGACTAGCTACCTACCCAATACCCATCTCCCTTAACAGTATACTCCAAGGTCTCCAGGACCCCACCTGCCTGACTGCCTGCCTTCAGAGTCCTCACTATTACAGTCCCCCTAGTGGACTGATTCCAGCCTTTGCCCCCACAGGTGTCTCCTCACCACCACTCCCTCAGTTCCCACCCACACTCACTGCCAAAGCTAGAGGAAATGGTAGATTGGCTGGCTTGGCTCTGCAGTGTCCCAGAGGGGCTGGGGGAAGATTCGTCATCAGAGTCACTGTCAAAGGGCACCAATTCTGCCTGGGGGTCACTGTTGGCAGGGCCTGGCTCTATCTCCAGGCCAGATCCCGAGATGGAAATGTGCAGGCATGGCTGAGGGCCCGGCTCAGCCAGTGTGGCGGCTTCTTCATCAGCTGTGGCCTCGACATCTAGCTCGGGCCCGGCGGGCTCCAGGGTGGTCTCCGGGGGACTCCTTGAGGGCTCTGGTTGCTCTCTAGAGAAAAAGGGAAAAGGGTAAGAACTGCCACTGGGAAGTGCCTGAGATAGCTTCCTAAGCTGACCCTGCCCACAGACAGCCCCGCCCACCCTGGTCAACCTCAGAGTGTACTGGGACAGAAGTTGGTCTCCTAGGCTCACCAGGGCCTTACCTTGGGCGAGGCTGCAGCCCCGGCACTGCTCCTATACAGAGAATGCGGGCAGAGCAAACGGCAATGCAGGCCTCCACGTCTGGTTCTGCTCTCAAGCTTAGCAGGCATACCTGACCCACGTAGCCATCACTGTTGCACACCCACACCTCAGGTGCGGGCTCTGGGCAGCTACTGAGGGTGGGGGCAGCACACGAAAACTGTGGGAGTCCCCAATGGACAGGGAAAGGAGAATGTTAGAATTGTGACAGTATCTTGCTCTAGCACAGACCCCAGCAGAACAGAGGGATGGCAGGCTTGCACACATCTCTCTATGCCATATGCACTATGCTTGTGATACTAACAGCACCCAAAGCTGTATGTAACACATACATGTACTCCAAACAGGACCATGGATGTATACACCTATTAATGTGATGCTGGTACTACTGGTTAGGTTTGTAAACGCATACAAATGCATGAACTAGACTTCACATCTACAGTCTATGTTCAAATGCACATGCCCATAGACATATGATACACAGACAGTGTGCACATGCATATACTCAGACCCAGGGAGCAATCACAATGTTTCAAACACGTATGATATGTGGTACACAAGACAAAAATTCATACACAAGTAGCTTTTTTTGTTTGTTCTGTTTTTCTTTTTCGAGACAGGGTTTCTCTGTAGCTTTGGAGCCTGTCCTGGAACTCACTGTGTAGACCAGGCTGGCCTCAAACTCACAGAGATCCACCTGCCTCTGCCTCCCGAGTGCTGGGATCAAAGTGCTGCGCCACTACTACCCCGATCCACATGTAGCTTTGAATAGATAATATCTGCATGTCCCGCACACACACCTGCATGCCACTTCGTGTTTTCATGATGGGGATGGCCTTCAGGAACTCAGGATCTAGACAGCTTTTACTGGATGCTGAAGTAGAGGAGACAGGGCAGAGAGAGACACCCCTGCTTAGCACCCACCTTACTCTGCCTCTGCTCTCACCCTGTTCCATTTCAGAGTGTTCCAAGGCAGGTACACCAGAATGAGAGGTTACGGGTTACACCCTGTTTGCTCTTGGCCTTAGTCTCCCCTTCTGCAAAATGAGGGAATAGCTTTGGGTCTTTAAGCTATGGAATTAACCAATGACTTTCCAGGACTCAGCCATACTGAGGAAGAGGAGGGTCTTGGCTGTTCAGGCCTACGCTGGGGTTCCTGTCCTAAAATGACTCTGTCTGGGAACCCCTCTCAGCCAGGGAGGAGCTGGGAGCTGAAGCTAATACCCAGCCTGCCTGCCATCTCACTGCAGCAGTCTCAGTCCACCCGTCCTAATCAGCTGCTGGAAGATGGGACACTGTAGTTCAGGGAGTTCTGGCTTCTAAAGACAGGACTGCCAGAGGCTGTGAGAGGAGACACTAGCATGAACCCTGGCTCACCCAGCTTCCTCTTGGCCTCATCGAAGGCCTGTTCAAAGCCCAGGCGGGCATCAGGGTGGGGAAACTCAAAGATGAAGGAGTCAGTGCCCTCGGGCCGGGTGGTACACAGCTCCAGCTTGGTAGGTGGGAAGGAAAGCGAGTAGCACAAAGCCTGCTTTTCTGACAGGTCCCGGTGCATGGCGGCAGACAGATCCCTCAGCGCATCATCCAGACTCTGTGGGAAAAGGGCCCAGGTCTCAGGCCACATGATCATCTGCCTCTCCCCTCAGACAGTGGAAGGCTGCTTCCTCCCACCACAGACAGGGCTGGGCCTCTCTCCAGGTTAGATGTCTCCTCCCTCAGACCTGGGACCTGTCACTTCCCTTAAGTGGGAACAAGTCTATAATTTCCCCTTCAGATAAGTGACAGGACCAACTGCTCCCTCGGGCAAATGCCAAGACTGTCTCTCGCTCAGACAAGGTCAGGGGAAGCCCCAGCCCAACCCTGCCTTAGTTCAGGGCACAGACCTGATGGGGGAAGCCGAGGCTCTCTGAGAGCTTGCTCATTTGGCTCAGGGTGGCCAGATCCTCATCCAGGCGGCTGATGGCTTTCTGGATATTCTCCCGATTGGTGGCTTGAGATGCCCCTGGCAGGGACAGAGGAAAGGTCAGACATGGACAGCCACACTTCCCTCACTGTACAGCCTGTAGCTGGACATGAGACGGGTCTAGCAAGTGGAGAGTTTCCAGACCAAGGTCTCAAAAACAAGGTTAGCGGGCAGCTTCCAGAAAAGTCCCAGGCCTGGGAAGAGGGGACTGGGCTTGGTTTAGGAGCACACGCACAAGATGTGGGACTCTTGGAGAACGTGCTAGAAGAGTATAGATGGCTCAGCAGGTTATGTGAGCTCCAGGAAATACTGGGGTACAGCCCATGGGGGACTTGCCAAGTGGACAGAGCCCTGGCAGTCCAATCTGCTGACGGAGAGACTTGATTCCCTGGGAAGGAGGTCACACGGAGCTAGCGCCCTGATTGCCAGGTCTTCTCCCACAGCTGACACTTCCAAGCCCTACAGGCCAGTTCAGAATGCCCACCTCACTGCCTGGGTTGCATGTCCACTCCAGACTAGCAAACTGTAAGAGGGGCTGTGTCTTCACTGCTAGGCTGGGCAGTAAGTATTGAAATCAAGGACAGGAAGCTGTTCTCTCTTTGCTCTTTCCTAAATGACAGGTTTTGCTATCTCTGCCGCTGTTTATACAGTACATACGGGCAGCTCTCACAGGTCACAGAATGGTGAGGAGACCATGGGGTCACAGCACTCCAGGGGGAATGGGTTCTGAGACTGGCAAGTGATGTCTGGAAGGGCCCTGTGGCCAGGGACCCTACAGAAACATGGACAACCTGTTGGGGACGGACATGGGGTTGGCAGGAAGGTGGCCCCACCACAGACACAGACCCTGATACTGCTACAGAGGGTATGTACAGGGTAGGGCTGTGTACCCAACAGGCCAAGCCTTGGAATACCTGGCCACAGTCGAACGTTTGTGTCTCCCCAGAGTCTGCCCCAATATTGGTGTAGGAGGTGACAAGTTCATATGGGTGGTGTCTTTACGAGTGGGACTCATGCTTTTAATCCCAGCACTCAGAAGGCAGAGGCAGGCAGATTTCTGTGAGTTCAAGGCCAGCCTGGTCTACACATTCAGTCAGTACTACACTCTCTGAACAAAACCAAACTGGGGACAGCTCCTTTAACCCTTTCACCTAGTGAGGAACAGGCCCCTCAGCAAACACCAGGCAGGCCTGTGTCTTATCTTATACTGGAATGCTCCAGAACTGGGAGCAATAAAGTCCTGCTTGGATACTACCCGGGCTTAGTGTGTGTTTGGTTTTGTTGTTGTCACATGGATCCAGACTAAAACAGTCTCCTATGGCTTCCAAATATCACTCTCCTACTCCAAAACCAGGCTCTCTCTCTTTCGTTTCTATCCTGCTTTATTCCCGGCCATGAAGTTAAATAGCCGTGAGTGGGTCATTCTATCAACTGCTCTGTTTCCTACAGAGAAGAGAAGAGGTGGACTCAGCCCTCACCTGGGGCCCTGTGGGACAACCTGATTCATCTGAGGCCACCTCTCAGATAGGCTTCTGGAGTGACAAACCAGGAGAGGATCTGACGTGTGGTGGTGAGACTGAGGTCACCACACAGCAAGATGGGACAAAAGACAGAGGGCCTCAGGCTGTCCTGCTCCTGGAAGGTTCAGTCCCAAGCCACCAGTCTCCTTAATCAATCCTTATTGGGGCTCTGCTCCTGGGTGTTAAGCGGGAATGGTACCACACCAGCTAACAGCAGGTGTTCAAACGACAGCTGACTCAGTGGCTGACTACAGTTACAGGTGGGTCTTGTGGGGTCACTAAGAGGATGGTTTGCATGGATACCTGGATCTGGCTGCATGGACACTAACCAGGTCCTTCAAAAGCAACCCCTCTTATGGGATGCAAAGTGAGGCACGAAAGCAAGAACACTGACAGACAGGCCAGAGCTCAAACACCGAAGGACTTCTTGTAGGAAGAACCCAACATCAGAATCTCTTACCTTTGATGATGTCTGTGTCTTCCAGTGGCAGCTTCCACAGCATCTTGTACTTGCTGGCTGTGTCAATGACGCTGGCTGCTGTGTACCTGTGGGTAGCCAATGGGGTGCTCTGGCTGGGGCAGGGAGTAGAGCCCACAATAGATGAATGGCTCTCCTGCCTGCACCACCCAGCCCCACCCTGGCCACTCACAGGCTCATGGAGCTGCGCCGCAGGGAACCTGACTTCCGTTTCAGGGTGGTACAGACAATGAGGTCGGTGAACAGGAAGAGGGACCGGTCCTTCTTGCCTCCAATTGCTTTCTGTAGGTTTCAAAGTGGGATTCAGGCTGAGTGTGTACAGTGCAGAGGTCCCTAGTGCCCACATCAGCAGGAAGTTCCAGGAAGTGGGGAGAGCTCTCCCCGACTTTATGTTCAGTCAGGACTCATCCCGGGCTCCTGCTGTGGTTGGGGGAGACCTGAGGGCAGCAGGCAGCAGAAGAGCAAACTCGGGTGGGTGGGGGTACAAAGGGAAGCAGCCAACGGGGTACTTCTTACCACTTCAGTAACCATCTCCTGCCTCAGGAACCGCCGCAGGGGGACCTGGAGCTGTGGGCGAGAGAAACAAGGAGGTCTTAAAAACTAATAATGAATCCACTAACCCTGCAGTGATCTGGTTGGCCCACTGTATAAGCCAGGTCAACTGGAAAAAAAGCTCTGTCCTCTCTCACATCAGAGTGCTGCTGCCAGGCCGAGGACACACGGTCAGACAGAGGAGGAGGACACAGAAGGGTGCGGCATTGTGGTCACAGAATCAAGTACACCGCAGACCCTGATGTGGATGTGGATGGCCACAATCTCAGTGACAGAGACAGACTCAGACAGACAGGAGTGGGATGGAGCCTGGCAGGGCGGGGCACATACATCCTCCATGCCCTCGATGTGGGCTTCGATCTCCTGCAGCACACGGGCATGCCGCTCGGCCTCCTCAGCGCTCTTCACTCCCTTGTTGATGCGTTCAGCCACCTGCTTGATGTTCCGCTGAGCATCCAACAGGAGTGGGTGGTCTGGATGGTCTTCGGGTGTGTGCTTCAGAAGGTCCTGGGGTGGGAAATGGAAGCTGCCCTTGAGGCATTAGACTGCCGGAGCAGGGGAGACTGCATCAAGGGTAGGCATCAAGAAGGGCTTTCCTTCCTGTCTGGAGTCTAAAACAGACATGCATCCCCACCCCCATGCTTGCCCGCCTGCCCAACCAGCCCCTTGCCTACCTTCACCAGAAGCTCATATCGTGGGATCCTCTGCACAGGCTTGATCATGAGGTCGGACAGCGCCTGCTTTTCCTTGTTCTCACGCATGCTTTGCTGAAACCCAAGGCAGAGTGGAGGGAGTCCCCATGTGAGGAATGACATGTCAAGAAGAGACAGGCTCCTAGCAAGTCCCTCCAGCTGAGCCCAGTGGCAGAGGCCGACACACCCACTGGCACCATACTCAAGAGCTCTTGGGATACCCCAGGGCTAGCCTGAGGTGAGCATATCTCTACCCCTACCCCAGTCCACATTACCTCCAAGAACTTGAGAAACGCTGGTCTCGCCTCCTTAGCCACACGCACAGCATCCTTTGCATTGAGGAAGTTATCAATATAGGCCGAATAAATATTCACCAAGACATCTTTGGAGAACTGTGGGTGAAGAGACAGGTTAGGATGGCTCAGGTGTCCCTCACCTACTTCACCCTGTCCTAGCTTCCATCCATTTAACTTGAAATGGTCAGGCTTGACCTACTCTGTCTAAATGTGTACGTGCTGCATGTATCACATTGTGTGTGTGTGTGTGTGTGTATGTATGTATGTATGTATGTGTGTGTGTGTGTGTAAGCACATGTATATGTGCCTGGGTGTGTGCTGAGCCCCAACCTGGTTTGTTCACTTCTGCACAGTCTATTACCGAGTCTCTAACCTCATCAAATCAGCCTGGCAAGCCTCAGACCTTCCTTGTGATGGGAATGAACAGACCCACTCTAGCTGCTGGAACTCCACCAGGAATACTCTTCCTAGTGCAGTCAACGCCCTCTGGGCACTGAGCTGCAGCCTGCTCTTATGGGATGCACTTGCTACCTGACTTAGGGGTTCCTTCCTGGCACAGTAAAGCCTGGCTCTGGGCAAAGTATATGCTGATGGCTAATCCTGCTGGTTGGCTGATGGTAGGTGCTAGGTCAGGAGACTTGCCTGGTGAGGACACCTGGGTTCCTGTCTCAGCTGCACCACAGACAGGCTAAGATACAGATCTTAAAGTCCCTGATTCTCTAAGGTGCCATCTATCCCTGTTTCTGAACTGAGCTTCCTGTCAGCCACAGACAGCATCCAGGTCCAGTAAGAGGTTGAGCTTAATGACACTGAGGTGGAGACAACAGCATTTAATCCCATCTGGTGGCATCAGTTTCCAAGCAGCAAGGAAAAACTAAGATGTGTTTAGGTTCAAGGCCACACTCCACTTCACAATGAGCACATTTAAACATGCTCACACCCCAAAGTAGCAGGATTTAAAATTTTTATTTATTTATTCATTTGATTTTTAGAGATAGGGTTTCTCTGTAGCTATAGAGCCTGTTGTTCTGTACACCAGTCTGGCCTCAGGTTCACAGAGATCCACCTGTCTCTGCCTCTCAAGTGCTGGGATTAAGGTATATGCCACCACTGTCTGGTAGGATTCTTTTAAAAAAGGATTTATTTATTTACTTATTATGTATATAGTATATGCCTGTAGGCCAGAAAAGGGTACCAGTTCTCATTATAGATGGTTGTGAGCCACTAGGTGGTTGCTGGGAATTGAACTCAGGACCTATGGAAGAGCAGCCAGTGCTTTTAACCTCTGAGCCATCTCTCCAGCTCTGGGTTTATTTTATTTTATTTTTTAAGATAGGGTTTCACAATGTATCCCTGATTGGCTTTAAACTTGCTATGTAGACCATTTTTTCATTTGGTCTTATAGAATTTTTTGGAAGGGCTTTCTACAGTTTTGCTTTTATAATTATGTGGCTCCAAGCAACCATTTATTTGAGTTTGGTTATGATATATCAGTCATCATCAAGAATTCATGCCAGAGCCAGCTGGTGGTAGTACACGTCTTTTAATCCCAGCACTCAGGAGGCAGAGACAGGTGGATCTCTGAGTTTGAGGCCAGCCTGGTCTACAGAGTGAGTTCCAGGACTGTCATATAGAGAAACAGGTCTCAAAAACAAAAACAAAAAAATATTTCTTGGGAACTAAAAATATGCAGCTTAAAATTTTTTCAAATGTAATTTTTCAAAAGTTACATACATAAGTGCCAATTTAAAAAAGAAACATCATGTTACATTTACAGGAGTTTAGGAGTTTAATGAATTTTTTATTTAAACTTTGCTTTTGTGGTTCTTTTGAAATTCTGAGCCACACTGAAGGACCTTGAAAAACTCATGGGATGACTTGGCTCCTGGGGCAAGGGCCCCAGGAAATGAGAAGCAAGGGCCAGGGCCTCTGGTCTATACACTGTGTAGAATAATACCCTGCATGTAAAAAGTGCTGGAGGGAGTAAACTATGATTATTAGACAGAGACAGCCAGAATGTCAACCCCATATGCGCGCGAGGTCTGGGTCAGCACAGGGCCAGCTATCCCGTCAAGGTATTGGCTGGAGTCCACACAGCAAGGACACTCACCGACTGGACGAGCAGGGCCCCCACCTTCTGCTGGGCGTGCCACGTCTGCACGCAGTGCCGCACCTGCTCCAGGAACTGCTCGTGGTGTTCCAGAAGCTCAGGGATCTGGTCGAAGATCTCATCCACCAGAGACGGGTCACATAGCAAGGAGTTCTCTGGCTGCTTCAGTGGCTGCATGTAGCCCTAGAGGACCCACAGGGTCAGTGCATCTTCCTCAGAGGCGGCACCCACATCTCACCTGCACTGTCTTTCCACAGGGAATTACCCAGGCTCGCAGCTCAGCAGTGGCAGGAAGATTCTGTCCCCCAAAACCGGTGCTCCTGCCTAGCTCAGGGCTTAGTCAGAGGAGAAGGGGGAACAGGGAAGGAGTGTTGGATGTGTGAAAAGAGCTTGGGGGGAGGAAAAAGGAAGACTGGGGAAGGCGAGATGCTTTACAGGAGGCACGCCCCCCAGTAACTCAATAAATACTTATCGAGTAATTACCACATGCCAGGCACTGAGTGTGGAGGTTTACACCTGGGATCTCAGTCCTCAGGAGGAGAAGACAAGAGGAGCACCAAAAGTTTATGGCCAGCCTGGGCTACAGAGTGAGATCTTATCTCAAAAAGTAGCCAATAGCTGGGAGGTGGTGGAGGGCATCTTTAATCTTAGCATGGGGAGGCAGAGGCAGGTGTCTATCAGTGAGTTCGAGGCCAGCCTGATCTACAAAGCAAGTTCCAGGACAGCCTTACTGTTACCCAGAGAAAATCTGTCTCAAAAAGGAAGGAAAAGAAAAAAGGGAATAAAAAGATCTCACAGAGCTTTACATCATCTGGTGAGATAAAACACACAAATGAAAGGAATATGGAAAACAAAACCACATTTCACCAAATCTAAGATATACTGTGGTATTTTTTTAGTTAGCTATAAGTAAAAAAAAAAACCCTGATGCCAATTAAATTATGATATGCTACCAATTATTCAGGGAACTCTAGATTCACTGAAATGTGAAGGCCTTCCGTCTCAGGAAAATTGCATGTGCAACTCGCATGTGCAAGTTCAAGTGACATAGGCAGGGCACTGAAGTCAACGCTGACGTCACTGGAGGCCTGTAATGGATACTACTTTCAATGTTTGAATCTCTGGGGCAGTCTGTGACTAAAATTCCCGTTTTCCACCACAACTCTGAATTCAGCAGTTTCCCAAGCATGAGCAGCCTGCTCCTCCGCTGGACTGCTTATGGAGAGATCGCCCTCTACTGGCTTATTCCCTAACTGCAAGCCAAAAAAGATGAGGGCGGTTCTTGAAAAGGCATATGTGATGTTACATTTATATATACATAAAAAACATTTATATTAAACATTTAAAAAATCTGGCTTGTTTTGTAAAACAAACTTGAAAAAGTCAAGCTGAACAGAATTTTCTTGGCTGGTTGAAGAGTCTGAAAAGGCTCAGGATGACTGAGTAGCTAGCACCTTCCTCCTGATCAGGGCTTCCTGGCCAGTGCCAGCTAGCACCTTGACTGGACCTGGATCAGAAGCGACACCATTCACTCTGGGTCACCCTTCAGAGAGCAGGCACACAGTGGGAACAAAGGATAGCAGAAGAAATGCCTGAAAATCGATACAACCTGCTAATACCCACATTCCCTCAAAGTGTACCAGCCCAAGGTCTGGGAGCCAGCCACAAAGTCCCACACCTGAGCTGGCAGCTGAGATGGGACAGCCACCCAGAGAAAGAAATAAATGAGCTATATACAGTACACCAGAAGGGAGTAAGGACTCTGGAGACAGGAGAGCAGGGGGAGCAGGGGCCAAGGGGAGGGAAACTGCTCAGGAAAAGGCTGTTTCTTAGCTGAAAATATTGGGGCTCATGACAGGACTGAAGGATGGGATGACACCAGGAAAGGATGTGGACTTAGGGCCCAGGTTCAGATCCCATCTCCTCGCTGCTGACCTTGGTATGTGGTTCCTCTCTGTTATTTTGTTTGTTTATCTCTGAACTGGCTTAGTTAAGCCTGGCCCTCGACTCCTGATCCTCCCTCTTGTCTCCCATTCAAGTGCCGAGGTCTCGGGCACACACCACCACATCTGGCTCGTTTACTTCATTTTCTGTTTTGGAGACAGGGTCTTGCTTTGCAGCCCAGCCTAGTCCTAAACTCCCCAGTCTGCCTCTACCTCCAAAATACCAAGATTACAGACAGGTGCCACTGAGCGGTCTTAGCGCTTTTATTTAAATCCTTGTCTTGCATGAATCCTACTAACCCACGTTGGGTGGCAGTGGTCCCTGAGCTAGTGCCCATCTGTTTTAGAGTCTTCATTTTCTCGTTCAAAGAAGCTCCTGATTTCTACCTCACAAGGTTTACAACGGTTGATGCTATTGTACACTTGCGCATGACAACACACATGCATCTCTCCTGAGGTATGCATTTGGGACACATGCTATTATGATCTTGACTCTGCAGCCAGGGCGACTGAGGCACAACTGTGCACACAATTTGTTTCAGCTCACACAGCTGACTGAGAAGTACAGCAAAGTCATGCAGAGGCCTGGAGGGATGTTTTCCATCTGTCCGTACTCCCAGGCTGCTGTACCCCCAGGCCTTGGGGTCAGGTGGTAATCTCCTGCTCACCTCTTCCTCTCTCAGTTTGGGCTCTTCACCTCCAGTCCTGCTCTCCTCACAGGGCCCAGCAGACTCAGATGCCAGACCTGCCTGCTCTGTGTTCCATCGCTCCTCCTGTCAGCAGGCAGGAGAGGCAACACCATCTTTTCATCTTCACCCCAAGAGAATACACTTCATTTTACAGGAGAAACCAAGGCCTAGGGAAGTGAAGTGACTCAAACCCCTGCCGCCCAGAAGGAGATAAGTGATTCAAGGCCAGGGCTGAATGACCATACACTGCGGCCAACTCTTCCTAGGGGACAGCAACGGGCCCTTGCCATGGCCATTCTTCCTGTCTGACATCTTGGGAATCCCTCCTCAGGTTTTCCTGTGCCCACAGGAGACCCTAGCCCTTGCCTGGTCTCCTGCCTTTCTCCTTGGCAGCCACACTGGGCACATCTGGTCTCCTGACTGTTCCAGGTTCTTCCACTGTCCTGGTCTTTGTGTTGTGCCAGCTTTCAACGGGCTCTCTGCTGAAATCCTACGCACCTCCAGGTCGCTGCTGACACTCCAAAGCCAGAGTCACCTCCCCTGAGCCCATACAAGGAAGTATGCACTCCGTGCTCTTATAGCTATGGACACTTTTATAAAAACAGAGGCAATGTATTTCTTTGTGGTGAAGTAGACATCAGATAAAACTTGTCACTGTAACTAGTTTCTTTCATCTGTTTTTGTAAATAGTTTCTCATGGATTCCAGGTTACCTTTGAACTATCTATTAGTCAAAGATGACTGTGTGTTTATGGTTTTCTTGCCTCCATCTGCTGAGTGCTGGGACCACAGGTGTGAGTCACTATACCTGGTTTATGCTGCACTGGGGAATCAGACCCAGGGCTTCTTGCATGCTAGGTACTCTTTTGAGCTACTTCCCTAGCCCCCACTTTAATCAGTTTTAAGTGCACAGGTTAGCACACACATTCATACTGTTGAGTAAAATCCAGCTTCATCTCACAGCTGGAAGCTCTAGGCCACTTAACACTACCTCCCCATATCCTCCTTCCCCAGCCCCAGCCTCCCCTGGACCCTGTTACCACCATTCCACTTCCTATCTCTGAAAGAAGCCTGTCTGCTCCAAGCACCTTGGAATGCACACCATCCAGTATTGGTGGTTAGGTGAGTGGCTTGTTTCACTTAGCACAGTGTCCTTGAGGTTCATCACTGTTGCAGCATGGGTCAGAATCACCCTCCTTCTCAAGCAGAGTACTATCCATACATGTATACACACCCTTGAATTCTGTACCACTACCTGTCACCAGGTGTGACTTGTCTGGCTGGTGACTGCTACTCATGAGCTCCAGGAAACAGATTCATTCATGTCCCTCGAGCTCATACTGAATGGTGCTCCCTGACTGCCAAGAAAATAGTGTTTGGTCTATCGAAGGACTCCGTATAGATTTGTGGAAGTGGGAGGGGGAGACAAGAAGGAGGGCAGATTGATTCTAGGTATTTCCTGGGTCCTACCCGACCCTGAGCTGTGGTGGCCTATGTAAGTCCATCCGTAACCGTGCGTGTGAGCTCCATTTCCGCACACACACCTTGGTTCCGGGCCTCTGCAGTACACACAAGCTGAGCCCCAGTTCATCATCCTGCCATGGATGCACCACCCCTCTTCTGTCCTCCACCTCTCCCAGGCCAGGGGCCCAGGCACAGACCTGACTTCCCACCTCATGCCCAACCCACCTGACCTGAGCAGCTCACCTCCTAGGCATCTGCCCTGCTCTGTCCCTCCTTACTGGAACTCTGTGGCCCTGGCCTGGCCTCTTCTCCTGCCACTCATCTCTCTAGCAGTCACACAGACTTCCCAAAGCATGAGTTCAACCACATGCCTACCAGGTTCAAAACCTTCTGATGATTCTCCAGGAACCCCACTGTGTTCCGAATCCTCCTGGGGGTTAAGGATCCCATGACATGACCCCTGCTTACTCCTACAACATCACCCAAGCCCTCTGCAGATGCCATCCTACTGCACCTTCACTAGGGAGCCTTCCCTGATAGCACACTGGTCCAGTGTCTTCCGTGCAAATATAGCAGTGGTTCTCAACCTTCCTAATGCTGCAACGCTTAAATTCATGTCCTGGTAACCCCAACTATGAAATTACTTTCATTGCTATTCATAACTGTAATTTTGCTAATATTATGAATCTTACTGTAAATATCTGATATTTAGGATATCAGATATGTGGCCCCAAAGGGGTTGAGACCCACAGGTTGAGAACTACTACTCTATAGAGTCCTATGTACTCAGCAGGCTTCTTCTTTCCCTGGTCCTTGGGCTTCATGTATCTGGACCAGGACCTGCCCACAGCAGATATCCAGTCACAGAAAAGGCACCATCAAGGAGGCCCACAGCTCAAAACTGGGGTCCAGGGCTGCTGAGGGAACGTGGAAACAATGCGGTAGAGACTTCTGCTCTGCCTGGAACCTTCTATTCTCACCTACCCTGCAGGGGGTGACCCCTTCCTTCAGGGTAGCCACATCAGGGTTCTCCACACACTGGTGGTGTACACCAGGGACACAGCTCTTTAGTCTCAGTCCCTGTCCATATGGATGACCCCACATGTCTGCTGCCTACATTTGGAACGCTGCTCTCAGGCCTAGGCCATGGCCCTCACCTGCATTAGGGTGCGCAGTGACTCCACATATGATTGCTCTGTGTCCAGCAGGGTCATGGTGACGTGCTTCCGCATGTCCTGTGGGGACAAGAGTAGAAGGTGAGTGATCTTTTGTTCCTCTTAGCCTCTGTCACCTGAAGCTACATGCAGGCTCATCTGCACACCCTAAGAGTCCACCTGGCCCTCTCCCTGCCTGCTTCTTGCTCTCAGAGACAGTTTCTCAAAGCGTCCTGGACCTCCATCCTGCCAGGCCTCGGCTCAGGCATTCTCTGCTGTGAACACTTCCCTGAGTCGATCACTGTGCTCCCACCCCAACAGGTTCTAGACAAACACCAAAACACCAATGACAATAAACCCTCATATTTACAAAGGAAGACCCACTCTAGGGACTGACTCTGAAAATGCCAAGTTCCAGCTTGCTGCTATGAGGACAAGTTTGACCTGGCCGTGTGTCACAGCATCCCTCAGAGTAGATGCTGTCACTTCCAGTGACACTGCAGTCCAGAGTAGTAAAGTTGGTGCTAAAAGCTGCAGAGCTGGAAGCGTCAGGGTTCTGACAAGACTGGACCCAAATCCTCAATTAGAAGGTTACAGAGCCTTCCCCTGCACCAGACCCAGTTCTGGGCACTTCATTTTCCCAGCCCTTTTGATCACCTGGGTGGTACATCATTTCTCCATTTCTTCTCTGTTTTCTTTGTGTGTGTGTGTGTGTTTTTGGGGGTGGTGGGGGATCTGTGTGCACACATGGGTAGGTTCTATCACCCATGAATACATCTGTGAACACAAGGGGCCATTGCCAGTTGTCTTCCTCTACTGCTTCCCACTGAACCTGGAACTTACTGTTTCAGCTATCCTGGCTGGTCCGGGAGCTCAGAGATCTGCCCATCTCTGCTCTCCAGCACTGGGGTTACAGATGCACACTGCTGGGGTTACAAATGATGCACACTTCTGGGGTTACAGACACACAGTGCTGGGGTTACAGATGCACACTGCTGGGGTTACAGACACATACTGCTGGGGTTACAAATGATGCACACTGCTGGGGTTACAGATGATGCACACTGCTGGGGTTACAGATGATGCACACTGCTGGGGTTACAGACACACACTGCTGGGGTTACAGATGCACACTGCTGGGGTTACAGATGATGCACACTGCTGGGGTTACAGATGATGTACACTGCTGGGGTTACAGATGATGTACACTGCTGGGGTTACAGATGATGCACACTGCCGGGGTTACAGACACACACTGCTGGGGTTACAGATGCACACTGCTGGGGTTACAGATGCACACTGCTGGGGTTACAGACACACACTGCTGGGGTTACAGATGCACACTGCTGGGGTTACAGATGATGCACACTGCTGGGGTTACAGATGCACACTGCTGGGGTTACAGATGCACACTGCTGGGGTTACAGATGCACACTGCTGGGGTTACAGACACACACTGCTGGGGTTACAGATGATGTACACTGCTGGGGTTACAGATGATGTACACTGCTGGGGTTACAGATGATGCACACTGCTGGGGTTACAGATGCACACTGCTGGGGTTACAGATGATGTACACTGCTGGGGTTACAGATGCACACTGCTGGGGTTACAGACACACAGTGCTGTGGCCAGCTTTTACAATTTTGGGAATAAAAACAAAGGTGCTCAGGTTTACCCTTCGAGCTGTCTCACCAACCCCCTCTCTTTTTTAGACAGGGTCTTATATAGACCAGGATAACCTTGAATTCCTGACCCTCCTGCCTCCACTTCCCTTGTGCTAAGGGTTACTGGTGTGCGCTACCACATCTGGCTTATGGCACTGCTGGAGAGTAATCCAGGGCAGTGTGTGTGTGTGTGTGTGTGTGTGTGTGTGTGTGTGTGTGTGTGCTAGCCAAGCATTGTACCATCTGAGCTGCAAGTCCAGCCTACTCTCCTCATTTTCATAACAGGGCGGGGAAATGGGGACCAGTCACTGATGCTTACAGAGGACCCAGGAGTCCTCCAGGGGTTGCCCAGCATCTGCATCCACAGCCCAAGAATTGAATTCCTGCATCTGTCACTGTAAGCTCTATCCTATGGGAAGACTGTTAGAAAGCAAGCTTGGAGATGTGTCTGGGTTTGCCCCCTCCCCTCCCCAGGGCAGAGCTCACTTGCTGCCAGGCTCAATAATCCCCCATCTCACCCAGGAAACCTTCCCACAAGGCACCTGTCCCATAGCAGCCTCTGTCCTGCAGGGACTCCACTCCAGAGCTCCACATTGACACTCAAGCCTCTAGACTGGCCCTGGGCAAGGAGTGGGGCTCACACGTTTGGCTGGGCCTAGGGCTCCAGCCATCAAGACCTGCAGGGTCTTTTTTGTGTGACAATTCTAGTATGAGTGCTTATGCTTGGGAATCCTTCCAGCCCTCACCCCAAGAGCCCCTTAAGGCAGAGACCCAGTGAGTGGGACTGACATTTGTCACTGTTCTACCCTCGCCAGGCCAGGGACAGATTATTCAAAATCTGGATAATTATTCAGAAAATAATTTTGAATATTATTACTATTTGTTTTTTGTTGAGATGAGGTTTGGGTCTCCCTCCTGCTAGACGCACAGCCCATCATGTTAACTGATTGTTCACTTCCTGGTAAGCTTACCTCAGGTGCTTTGACCTCTGAAATGAGGAATCAGACTTATTCCTTAATAAGTGACAAGGAGGCACACTCAGAAGTGGACTCCCACCATAAGCTCTATTGAGGCATGGGTGACATCTCCTTGGGACACAGAAGACTGGGTTGCTCCATCTTTGCAAGCCCTGGGCTGCGATGTGTTCCTCAGGCCCTACCTCAGAGACCTCAGCTACGAGCAAGCCATTTAACTGGGTGCTTCTGGGGCCTTTAAAAACTTAAAGCAGCTTTGGGTCCCCATGTCCCCTCTTATGCTGGCAGCTCTCAGAACACCTCAGTACCTCACAAGTATGTGCAACCTCGTTTCAGCCTTACACAGCCCCAGAACACAAGTGTTGTCATCCACTGCATAGATGAGTCAAGCCAGACAAGTGACATGACTTGGCTAAGACCTTATGGCCAGTGACAGACAACCTCTTTACCCACCTCATGCAGAGCCTTAGGACCCTGGAACCCTATGTTCCCATTTTCATTGACTGGCAACCTCAGGCCACAGAGCTCTCCAGCTCTACTCGTCCTGTGTGTGTGACTCTGGTGGCTTTGTTTCTATACTCTTTTTTGAAATGGAATAATAACCCTCTGCTCCTGGTACCATACAAGCTCGGTGATTGGGAACAGCACGCACGCACGTGCACACACACACACACAGACACACACACACACACACACAGACACACACACACACACACAGAGACACACACACACACACACAGACACACACACACACACACAGACACACACACACACACACAGACACACACACACACAGACACACACACACACACACAGACACACACACACACACACAGACACACACACACACACACACACAGACACACACACACACACACACAGAGGTCCTCACTATTCCTTCTCATTTCACTTCACTGAGACTTCATGGGACATGTTCTATAAGATAGCCAGACCAGCCTTTGAGCCTCACTGCCACTGTCCCCTGCCCATACTCACAGGCCTGCCAGCCCCAACCTGGGTCATGGTCAGAGAAGTTTCCCGAGAGACAGGGCTGGCACTGGGCCTGCTGGCCGGGAGGGAGGCTGGGGTGGTAGAGGGAGCTGACGCTGCAATGCCAATGCAGTCTCTCCCAGCCTCCTCCCTGCTGCAGAGCACAGTGGGCTGTCATTCAGCTGTCAGGTAAAGCACAGAAAACAAGGCCAGCTCCTTGTCACTGCATGGAGCACCCCCTGCATGTGTCCAGACACGGGAGCAGTGTGTGTGTGTGTGTGTGTGTGTGGGTGGTGGATGGAGGGACAATGCAGCTGTCAACCAGATCGGCAGGCCCACCTGTTCCAGGCAGGCCAACCCTTCAGCCCTGCTCCCTCCAGATCCCCTCACCACAGGCGGCACCCTGGCATGGGGACCAGGGAGGTGTGGGAAGGTGGAAGAGGGTGAGGGGAACGAACTCTGCCATTAAACCCAAACACTGAGACCTAATGTGCCAAGCGTGAAGAAAGACACACACAGAGAAGCCATGAAGACAAGATGCCCTGCATCAAGCCAAAAATGCAGCCTAGTTATCCAGCTGCAAGCAAGGCCCTCCTACCCAGAGACCTGGGGCAATGGAGTCGCATACACAACACTGTACAGCACTTGCCGAGGGAGAGCCCTAGTACCATTGTGCCCAGAGCACGGAACAGTCTCTGCCCAGACAAACATACAAAAACAAGGCATCATCCCTGGAACCCTCCCCTCCCCCCTCCAGGAGGCAGGAATGGGGACACCACCTTTTCCACAGCACCATAAAATGACATCCTCAGGCTGGTACTTTCGGTGGGGGGGATGGCAAAGGGGAAGCAATGCTAACTACCCCCCCCCCAGTACATAACACAGCTGCAGCTCCTCAAACCGGGGGAAGGGAGGAGACTGGAAATCTGGCTTTCCTGGGGACCCGGGTACTCCAGCAACAAATCTGCTTTTACCTGATCCACTTTACAAAAGAGTACTGTCCTGGGCCTTGACCCTTAGTGCCCAGCCAACCCCACCAGCACGGTCCTCACCATCAACCTCTCTGCCTTCATCTGATGTCAGCCCTCCCCAGTGGCAGGCAGGCACACAGGCAGGCTCCTGGTGCCTGATCCAAGTTCTAGGCCCTGCTCTCCAGCATTTGCCCGGGCTTCCCCGGTGTCCTGTGTCTGCAGCATCCTAAGCCAAGACCCAGGTTCCCGGCTGCCCCTCCCCCACCCGGTACCTGGGCCTCCCCCGGCTCCTCAATGGTGTCAGAGCCCCCGCCCCCGGCGGACTCCCCGGAGGCGGCGGCCGGGCCCAGATCGCGCATTTCTTCCAGCGCGATGGTGAACTGGGCCAGGGTCTTCACCATCTGCAGCATGCGGCCGGGCCGCCGCCGGGGCGGGCACTGCGCAGAGTCGGAGGGGCCCCCTCCCACTCGCGCTCCTCCGGGGCCTGAGCCCCGCCGCGGTGGCAGTGTTAGTATCAGCGTCCGTGTGAGCGCAGCCGGTGGTGGCGCTGCGGCCTCCTCCGCGCCGGGAGTGCGCGCAGCGTCGCAAGGGGAGAGTCCCGCCCTCTGCGCGCCGCCCCTTCTCCCGCAACAAGCCGGGTGCCGCTGGGCCTCGTACCCCTGCCCCAAGACACATGTCACACACACCAGCGGGCAAAGACACGTCCATTGCTGTATCTAGCGCTCACGCACACAGATTTATACCCTGGGGCCATGGATGAACAGAGTTGGTATAGAACAGGCCCAGGTGCAGGGTGGATCAGAGTAGGTCAGGGTCAAGTGCATTTGCACTAACAGTGTTATAATACAGATCCCAGATCCAGACACCCATAAAACCTGACCCAGCACTGCTCATGATCATGTGGACTTCCTTGTTCAACAGCTACAGCATGGCAGAAGAAGGCAGTACTCAAGTGGCTCACGCTCTGGATGTGGTAGCTAGGGGCTGTCACCCAAAGCACCCTTCCACCATCTCACCCAGTGTTCTGTACCTTGCTCCCTTCCTTCCAGCGCCTCTCCCCATGACCTCCACCGGGGAGGGGCTCTGACCATCCCCATCCTCTCTCTACCCAACTCCCTGGTGTTTGTTTAAACGTGATCCTCAGGCTCTCTCCTCAAATTCCAGGAAAAGACCAGAACCTACCCCAGACCAAGTTAAGCAAGACTGGAGTGTGGTGATGAACACCTTTGACACTAGCTTCCAATAGGCACTAGGAAGAGGGTCCATACACCCTACAGCTGTGTCTTAACCCTGGCTAGCTCTAGCTCCTTGAACACTGGGGGATCCCACACTCACCAAGCTCCCAGCTGACTCCCTCTCTCCAACCTGTTCTCTCTGGATTCCCTGAGCAATGAACCTCTATCACCCAAACCAGGCTTATCTTTGTTCCCCATTCCTGCAGCCTTCTTTGTTGCACCCTAGCCAACTCTGACACCTCTCCCTTGCCACAGGGCCTCAACCTAAGCTGATTCCCTTCCCTAGCAATCAATGCCTTTTCTTTCCCTTTAAGACCGGTTTCTACACAAACGTCACCTCCTCTAGGAAGCCTTCCTAGGTCTGTTCTGTGTTCTCCAAGATTTTCGGTTTTCCTTACCCTAACTCCAGGCAATCTGTAATGATACATTTGAGCAATGACTAGACTGACACCCCTTCTTCTCCCAGAAGACTGCTGGCTCCCTGAGGTAAGGGTCCACGTCTTTCATAAGGCAAGACACTGAACACATGTGACAAATGGTTGATTGACAGACAGGTCTCCAGTCACCTGTGCAAGTTTCTGGGCATCCATTTGGCATGAAGGTCCCTGTACCCCTGCAGGTATCCAGACCTGTTTCCTTAGGCCTGCTCCCTGCCCACACAATTCAGCCCACCAGGTCCACCCTCTACACCCCATTCTAAGAAATTTTTTTGGAAAGATGTACTCTCCCCACCCCAGACAAGTCCTGACTGTCCTTGAACTCACTCTGTAGACCAGGTTGGCCTCAAACTCACAGAGATCCACCTGCCTTTGCCTCTCTAGTGCTTAGATTAAAATTGTGCACCACTATTGCCTGGCAGATTTACTTTATTTTTAATTTAGGCATATGAATGTTTTGCTTGCATATGTGCCCTCCTGGTGCCCACAGAGACCAGATCCTGGCACCCAAACCAGGGAACTTTATAAAAGCAAATACTCTTAACTGCTGAGCCCCCATCTCTGCAACCCAGGAGTTGTTTTTTAACACCCTCCCCCAAGGTCTCATGTAGTTCAGGGTGGCATTAAACTGCCTAGTAGTGGAGGATGACTTTGAACTTGTGATCCTTCTGTAAACACCTCCCCGGTTCTGAGATTACAGGCATGCGCTACTATGCCCAGTATATGTTGTGCCCAGGGTTGAAACCAGGGTCTTGTGCATGCCATGCACTCTACTAACCTAGTTCCTCCCTAGCACCTCTAATGTTTGCTACCAGTACTGAAGATTGAAGTCGAAACCTCCTGAATGCCAATCAAGGGTCTTCCTATGTAGCTCAGCCTACCCTCAAACTCATGATCCTGCTGGGGATGTAGCTTAGTAGTAAAGGGTTTGCCCAGTCTGTGTGAGGTCATGGGCCCAATCCACAGAACCTTTTTTTAAAAAATGCTGGGCTGGAGAGTTGACTCAGGTTAAGAGCTGAGTTCAATTCCCACCAACCACATGGTGGCTCACACAACCATCTGTAATGAGATCTGGTGCCCTCTCCTGGCCTGCAAGCAAACATGCAAGAAGAAAAGAAGAACACTATCAGTCTCTCTGTCTCTGTCTCTGTCTCTGTCTCTCTCTCGTTTATAACTTTGGCAAGATGCAAGATGTCATTCACCTATTATCTCAATACTTGAGAAGTAGAGGTAGGAGGCTCAGCAGTTCAAGGCCATCCTCAGCAATTTAGTAAGGTCAAGGCCAACCTGGGCCACAAGAAGCCCTGTCTCAGAAAAACAAAAACAGAAACAGGTCTGGGAATATAGTTCATTGCTAGAGCTCTTGCCTGGGTATATGGCCCTAGGTTCAGTTTCCAGCACTGCAAACAAGCACACAAAAAGCCCCATGATTCTCCTGCCTCCTCTGAGTACCAGCATGCCTGTGCCTGGCACAAATGAATTACACTCTGCTACCCCTGACAAGGCAGACACGGGGCTAGGTTCCCAGGGCAGCAGGCAATGCACAGCCGGATCGGAGCCAACTCCGGAGAGTGCTTAGTAAATCTGTGTTGCATCAGTGAATGGACAATCTGTGGAGTGGGCTTTGTCCCTAGGGCCCCCTGGATCAGAATAACCATTCATTTAGTCTGTTGAATGAAAGAATGAATGCAGGATGGAGTGTAGCAGGCTCTTTTTTGGCCCCTGGACTGAGAGCCCAGGACCTCCTAGGAATGTGCTGAAAAGCATATTCACTCCTCCCCCCAAGGGATCTCAAACTCTACCCTAGGCCAGAGCCAGGAACCAGCTGCATACATCTGCCTTTTCTCTTCCCTAGGGACTGCCTTGCCCTCACTTGCTCCTCCTCTTCCTCATTAGGTTGGGCAGCCAGGCCTCACAGATGGCCTGAGGGCTGGCTGCCTGGTCACTGTAAACCCTTAAGCCTCCTTTGGCTGTCAGAGTACCTCCCCTCATTTGGCCCTCTCTCAAACTACCTGCTCTTGGCCTCATTTCTTCGTAGTATTTAGGAGGCAGTGCATAGTGTGAGGGTCTTAGCAAGGTGCAGCCCATCCATCCCTCCCTCCCTCCCTTCCTCCCTCCCTCCCTCCCTCCCTCCCTCCCTCCCTCCCTCCCTCCCTCCCTCCCTAGTGACGGCAGGACAGAATCCAGAAGAATGGACCCACCCTTGCTGGCTTCTGGGCATAGCAGAGGTGCTGCATGGGGAAAAGCTCTCACATGAGGCCTCGACATAGCACGGAGGTCAAGGGACACAGGTGTACATTGGAGCAGGAAGACAGAGGCTCTGGAGCCCTCTGCCCCATCACAAGTGGGACTCGGCACCAAAGGCAGAGAATGCTGTGTTGCTAATTAGATCCAAGGCTGTTGCACTTGCACTGGGGGTACCGGTGGGGCAGACAACTGAGATAACTGAATGGAAGCCAAGGAAAGGGACAGTAGCACAGCAGCTGGGGAGAGCATCATTAGAGCCTTTCAGGAGGGGTCCACTACGGCGAGGCAGAGGACAGACATCAGGTACAGTTCTGTGGTTCCTGAATGCCAATCTGGGGTCCTGATTTTTTTTCTTTAAGATTTACTTATTATGTATACAGTGTTCTGCCTACATCTATGCCTGTAGGCCAGAAGAGGGCACCAGATCTCATTATAGATGGCTGTGAGATACCATGTGGTTGCTGGGAATTGAAGTCAGGTCCTCTGGAAGAACAGCCAGTGCTCTTAACCTCTGAGACATCTCTCCAGCCCCTGGGGTGCTGATTTAATCCCACCTGCTCCCCACCCCCCACCCCCAGACTATCTGACTATCCTGGAATTTGCTTTGTAAACCAAGCAGTCCTGGAACTCTCAGAGATCTGCTGTCTCTCCTTCTGGCATGGGCCACCACTGCCTGGGTTAATCCCCCTCTTAGAGCTCTGTAGATATTTGGAGCAGGTCACAGAACAGTTTTGTTCTTTACTTTATTTATTTATTTATTTATTTGTTTGTTTGTTTATTTATTTACTTACTTACTTACTATGTGTGGGGGGCAACTTTTGGGAGTCAATTTTCTTCTTTCATCTGGGGAATTGAACTCGAGTCTTCAGGCTTGGCAGCAAGAGACTTGCCTTCTGAGCCCTCGTGCCAGCCCCAAGGAGAGTTTTGTAAGCATGAAGGCCTGTCTTATTTCCATACTTCATCTATAACCCACCCCAGACATCTCCCACCACCACCAAAAAGCTGCCCACATCCTCTTTGGTTAGGGGAAGGCAAGAGACAGGAGGCAGGAGAGGGCTCAGCACCACCAGACCAATATTCATTCTAGGCCAGACCACTGGGCACCCTGGCTTTGAGAACACCCTTCTGCCAGTCCCAGGGAATCCCTGTCCCTCCAACCACCACCAGTTCAGCTGACGACTTTCCCATCTCTGAGGAAATCCTGGCATCCTGTGCACCTGTCTCCAGACACCATCCACTCTGCTTGGCTCCTGAGTCCTATCAAGACTTTATTTATAAACCAGGCAGTGGTGGCACACACCTTTAATCCCAGCACTCGGGAGACAGAGGCAGGCAGATCTCTGTGAGTTCGAGGCCAGCCTGGTCTACAGAGAGAGTTCCAGGACAGGCTCCAAAGCAATACAGAGAAACCCTGTCTCAAAAAAACAAAAACAAAAACAAAAAAAAAAAAAAAAAAAAACAAAGAGAGAGAAAGAGAGAGAGGGAGAAAGAGAAGAGAGAAAGAGAAAGAGAGAGAGAGAGAGAGAGAGAGAAAGAGGAGAAAGAGAGAGAGAGAGAGAGCGCGCTGTGGTCCTGCAGCTACTGTTGAACCAATTCAGATAAAGGCTAGATGTAGGGTGGACTAATGAAAGAGTGATGGCAGTGACACAATAGCTGAATGATGAGAGATGAGTGTACAGATGGATGGCTAACAGGCCACCGGCTCAGTGGTAGGTGAGCACTGGCTGCACTGTGGATGAGCAGCTGCTCTGAGTTTCAGATCATCTACTTGCTGATTGAGTACCTACCAGATGCCAAGCATCATGCTAGGAGTTTAAAGGTAAGGTCTTGAGCTGGGGAGAAGACACTGGGTAGGAAAAAGGACTTGCTGCTTAAGATAGATGACTCAAGTTCCAATGCCAGAACCCACACAAAAAGGCCGATGGGGTACCATGCGCCTGTAACCCCAGCATTCCTATGGAGAGATAGGAGGCACTGGGGTACCATGAACCTGTAACCCCAGCATTCCTATGGTGAGATAGGAGGCACTGGGGTACCATGAACCTGTAACCCCAGCATTCCTGTGGTGAGATGGGAGGCAGAAACGGAGAAATCAACCAAAGCTAGAAAGCCTGGAGTGCACAGTGCAGTATAAAAGAAGGTAGAGCCTGCCTCAAACAAATAAATAATAATAGAAGGTGGGAGGAGAGCATTAACTCCAAAAAACTGACCTCCACATGCATGGGGTGTCACATATACCCCCCAACACACACACACACACACACACACACACACACACACACACACACACACACACACACACACACCTTTTGGGTGCCACAGCCTTGTTGGGAAGAAAGGACCTGAAAGAAATGACAAAAACAAACAAACAAACAAACAAAAAAAACAAACAAACAAAAAACAAAGGCAGCTGGGGACACAGCCCAGCTGGTAGAGTGCCTCTTAACACGCATGAAGCTCAGGGGTTGGTCCTCAGCATCACATATACCTGGCATGGTGGCACATGCCTATAATCTCAGCCCTGTGGAGGCAGGAGGAGCAGAATCTAAGGTTATTCTCAATAAGCAAGATGGAGACCAGCCACAGACACATGAGAGCAAAGGCAGTTCCCAACAGAGACACAGCTCTGCAAAGGGCTCATCAGGCTGTATAGGGACCCCAGCTGTCTTTGTCAAGAGATCTCTGGACCCTACAGCTGCCCACACCGTATGTGGGGAGCCTGATGAGGATCCCGCATTGTCACAAATGTTGTCTGCACAACTCTCAGGGCCAAGACTCCTTAGTGCTTTGCAAGAGCTGGTTCCTTAATCTCCAACTTATTTCAGGCTCAATTTCTTCTAATTCTCCTATTTTACACACTAGGAAAGAAGATTTAGAGACATATCTTGCTTGTCAGGGCTGGGATCCCCCTGGCTGCCTTCTGGTCCTTTTCCTGTGGGGTTGAGCCAACCTGTACTTCCCAGGCCCACTGACTATCCAAGTCACCTTTCCCTGGTCTCTTCTATTCCAAGTCAATGATATAAGCAGGTTCCCCTGAATCAGGAACATTTTGCAGGTGACAATGCTGTCCACAGGCCGACAGTCCCTGGGAACTCAGCCCTGGCTCCTAGCCCAGACCAACTATCTGGTGCTTCTGGCCCTACCCATATCCATAAGAATAGAGTTGGTACTACATGTTCCCAACCTAATAGGCCATCCAGTTCCCCAATGTCTTCTGCCTCCTCTGATCCTCAGTCACCAAGAAGACAAACATTACCAAAGGATTTCATGGTATGGAGACCAAGATGGCATTCAAATCCTCACCGTGCCACTTACTGAGGGTGTGGGTTGGATAAGACACTTCATTTCCTGGGGCCTCTGTCCCCCACTTCCCATCACCCATCCATTCTCCTTGGTTTCCTAGGTCACTTCCTGCTCTCTGTAGATCCTCCCTTCTGGAAGGAGAGGCCTCTCAAGTTTTCCCAGGCCTCATAGGCAGCTGGAAGGGAAGTGTCCAAGCCACAAGCTCTCTGGGGACCAGCTGCTCTGGGTGGGGCTGTGACTGGAGAGAGTGCTCTGGAGATGGAAGGGAGAGCTCCAGGGCCTAGGGAATGTTCAAGGCAGAGACCTGCAGAGTCTGTGTGCAACTACAGACAGGACCATGAGCGACATGAAGTAAGTCCCATATGTGTGGCTTCAGTCAGTGGCCATCTACAGACATGACTGCACAGCCATCTGGGGTAAATGACCATGTGGTTCTGTGACAGAAATTAAAAACTGCAGGGTCTTTCAATAATGACCAAAACCAGCCACATTCAGAATAATCACAAATAGAAAATAACAACAGGTGGGCTAGCTTTCACTTACAAAGCATTTGCTCTATACTAGACATGGACTGAGTCATTTTCTTCTGGGGTGATGGTGTGTAGGGTGATATTTGTCAAAGCTAGTGTCCACAAAATTGTCCGTCTGATAGGATCTTCTTCCAGCATGATGCTGACACTTTTCTCACATTCGGATGAGGCCCAGGGCCCTTCAGACTAGGTGGACCTTTGTCATTCCCTTGAACACAGAACACAGGCAGAAGCGAGGCTTCATGACACCTAAAACTTGCTCCACCTCCTCCCCTCACTTTGTGACAGAAGGGATTCAACCCTGGGCTTCTCACATGCTAAGCAAGCACTACCACTGTGCTGTACCTCTGTTCTTTTGGTTTTTTTTTTTAAAACTTAATTTAAAAGTTTTAGGCTTGTTTATTGTGTGCGCACATGTGGGTATGTACATACACACACACACACACACACACACACACACACACATGTTTTTGATACTCTCAGAGGCCAGAAGAGGAACTAGAGTTATGGATGGTTGTGAGCTATCATGTGGGTGCTGGGACCCAAATACAAGTCCTTTGCAATAGCAACTAGTGCTCTAACCCACCGAACCATGTCTCCAGCCCATCCATAAATATATATTCCAGGCTGGCCTGGAACTCACAAAGATCCTCTTGTCTCTGCCTACCAAGTGCTGGGATTAAAAGTTAAAAGTGTGCCTTACCACACCTGGTTTTCTCTAGACTTTAAAAACATTATTTCTTATTTTGACACAGGGTCTTGCTAAGTTGCCCGTTAGCCCTGAACTCATCTTTTAGGCATGGCAGGCCTTGAGATTTCCTACCTCAGCCTCCTCATACCCAGAATTACAAGCTTGTGCCATGAGGTCTGGCAGCCTGTATATTCTAGAAGCACAGCCGCCATCTTTGGAGGGATCCCAGGCCACGCGCACTGTATAGGTAGGTATTCCAACTGACAGCTCTGATGAGGTCCCAACCAAACATCAATATTAATTGCCAGCCTGGAGATGAATGACCTTCCATGGGAAATTCAGCCCAGGTACTACCTGACCACCAGCGTACGGGACTCACAGTGAGGCAGACTATAAGGGGCAGAGCTCTCCATATACTGAAGAAATGAAGCCATGATGATTTCTGCCTGGACCCACATTTCATCCTTTAGCCCAGAGGAGTCCAGCATGGGCAATAGTAGAAAACCAGAGACCCAGAGCAAGAAGTAGCCCTCCCTCCCCAGACTGGGGCTCAAGTTTGCCTTCTGCTGGTCAAACATTCTTGGCCATCTCTCAGCCCAGAAGAAAACCCCTGAGCATCACACTCCTGGCCACTGCAGACCCCAGGGTATGGAAGACACCACCATGTCCTCAGTGGGGACTGTACAGCTAGCTGATATTTAACAAGTAGTTTTTCTGCATTGCCTTATGTATGCCTCACGCTATTCCCAAGCACCCTGTGTCCTGTTCTTCAACATGTTACAGATCTACACTGTACCTGTCTTACCCTGGGTGGCTGGCTACCCAGGAACCCAGAAGACAGTAACAAAATCTGGGAGCACCTCTCTGCCTTGTCCCGGGAGCAGCATGGTCTAGAAAAAGAGCCCAATCCCCATAGGTGTGCAGTGACATCGTGTTACACATGAGTAAAGAGAACTCTAGCAGAGTGACCTGAGCTGTGAGTTATCCCCAAGCAAACAGCCTGTCAGAGCAGCTGAGTGACTTTACCAGGTTGCAGAGCACTTGAGTGAGAAGTCAGGCCAAGCCTAGGACACCCTGAATTAGGAAGTGGGGTGGGGGCTGTACTCTTTTTTCTGGATGGCTAAGAAATAGATGGAAATAGAAGGAAGATCTCAATGTCTCCCTGCCCCCAGGACTACAATAATAATAAAACAGCAACTAGTATGTAATAAACACATAGTAGGTACTGAACATGTATCTATTGGCTGGCCCTCTTGCTCTGTGGCTCCCCTTCTGTAAACAGACTAGGGAAGTGGGAAGGTCCAAGTGGACTCTAAATTCCCCCACAAGGCTCCCCAGAGGGTGATACAGTCATATGGAGGGAAAGGCACAGCTGATGAACCTGAGCCAAGAAGCTGGGGCCACAGGGCTGCACTTCCATCAAACGCTCATAGGTGGCAGCAGCAGCCCGCGGACTGGGACTGTAAGGCATGTGGTTTGAATTTAACTGCCGTGATTTTTTTTTTAATGTGATTTTTTTCCTTTCCTTTCCTTTTTTTTTTTTTTTTCCCCTGTCACCCTGCCCCCTTCAGTTTCAAGAAGATACAGCTGCGCCTTCTAGGCTGAGAAGGAAAAGTTTCTTATCCCAGATAATAGTCAGAAGCAGGAGATGGGGGCTGGAGGGAGATGGGGGCTGACATCCTCAACAGATGTGGAAACATCTGAAGAGCTGGTCCACTCTGAACTCAATTCTCTCTGCCCATTTCTGTCTCCCGCTCCCACCATTTTACAGGTGATGAGCCAAAGTCACACCTGAGTGTGAGGCTACCTTCGTGGTGGGAGTAGGACTTGCTAACTCTGGAAAGTTCTACTTTAGGGGCCCCTAGGATATACTTGCCAGCCCTGCACAAACATCTATGCCTTGCCTTGGCTTAGCACTCCAGCACGTGAAGTCCTCATTTAACAGCTCTAAAAATTCATTCAAATATTCAAAGCTTGTTCAGAACACTACCCAGGCCAATCAGAGCCTCCGTGGCCTAATCCTCAACCATCACCTCCCAGCTGCAAAAACCTTTCCTCCAGTCTTAGCTTCCCTGCCTGGAATGTGCTGCTCTAGAAAGGGGGGACCTCTCCCTCTCCGTCTCCCCGCTCTCTCCCATCTCTCCACCCAGTCTGGTAGCATGTAGAGTGGCTGGGGTGAGGGGTCGTGGGAACGGAAGTTCCTAGGGTCTGATTCCAGCCTTTCCGATTCCTTTCCTCCTTCAGACCCAGGCACAAATGGGGGCGCTCCATCTGTACACTGGTGATAGAGATGGGGTGTCTTGCCTGTAGGGCGGAAGATGACTCACTGGGCCATGAGCCAGGTACCCTGGGAAAGGCCAAGCCAGCCTCAGGCCAGAGCCCTAGGGAGCAGAGGACAGGGCCTGACTGAGCTGTGTATGAAACTCAGGGACTCTCAAAGCCTCACAACCAAAGGAAGCCATCTTCCCCACTTACACAATGCCAGAGATCCTTCTGCTCAGGCCACGGAAGGCCCAGGGAAATGAGGTGGGTGAGCCCTGTCAGCTGCTATGTGCCCTCCAGCCCAGTGAGCGTGCCAGCCTATCCTAGTTACCAGTGTCACTTTCTTCCCCGCCTCAGCACCAGGACCCCTCCTGGGCTGCTCCAAGTCCCATCTACTCCATGCTCTGCTTCTTCCAGGGGGCCTTAAATCTTCCCCCTCACCAACCTCTTGTTCCTCGGTGACCATCCTCACCTCAGACCCCCTATAACGACCCCCGCTGTCAGCCCGTCCTTCTTTTTACTGTGACACAAACCTAATGAGTCTTGCACTGGGAAACTACTGAGGGCACCAGAGGACAGTAGCAACATCTGGAGCTCTAGAATTGTAGAAGAAACACCTCCTCTACCCTGACTGTGTGTCCTGACCCTCTAAGGCCTAGAAAACAGTCCAGTTCCCATAGGGTGCACACTCAGCACACAGGTATGTCAGTATGAACACAGTGAAGCCAGGATGTCCATGATCAACATAAAGAGACAGAGGGACCATTCCTTTCTGCTGGACATACGGATACTAAGTCCTGACACTAAGTGTCTCAGGACCGCAGGGTTTTAGGGGTTTTTCCCTTGGCCAGAAGTACCCAAGCAGCCAGGATATACTGTGGTCCTCACCTGAAGCCTGTATTCCAGGGGACACTACCACCCACTGGTAACATCAATCCTGGTGTGTCTGGCTCAATCAGAGCCCACAAAAGTCCTGTCACCATACTAGGCCAGCTTTCATAGCTCAAAGATCCCTGGCAAGCCAAGGGCTGTGACTGGGCCTGGGCCACACTGGCAGAAGTTAACCTCTGCCTGACCACCAGCAACTTGTGAGTCTAGGCCTTTCTGTGCTTTTCCCACCAACTAGTGACCAGCCCTAAGGCTGGACAGAGAGTCACTCACAGGAGGCTCATCTGAAGGTCAGCTGGAGTATGCAGAGTATGGTGGGATGCTCCTCACATTCCAGGACCAAAGGTCTCTACCTCTAGGGAGCCATGGTGACAGCATAGATCACTTTCCCACCCTGAGCTCCTGGAGCTTTAGCCTTGAGTTCTCAGAGTCCCTCTCGGTCTTGTTAGTAAGTGGCACCATTTAGTACCATAGAGCACCAAATCTCCTAAGATTTCACAAAGACTCGATGTTACAGTGAGACTCAGTGGCAAGCCAGAACTTGCTGTTCTCAAGACTAGGCAGCGGGCTGGGACTCAACTCTTCCCTCTGCCACTGACCACTAAGTGGTTGGCACTTTGGATAAATCACTTAACTTCACAGAGCCTTAGGACAGGAAGACAGCTAAGATCTAAAAATAGCAGTTCTATCTATGGAGGGAGTCCTCTTTCTCTGCTTACTAAGCGCTTTGCAGGTGTTCGTTTTAACCTCAAAATAAGCTCCTGGGTGGGCCTGTTATCACCTTGTGTCACAGAGGACAAGGCAGGACTTGAGATCTCTTAAACAGACAGGGACTCCAGCCCCAGGGGACCATGGATAGAAGAGGAGCTGGGACAGCTACATCCATCCAGGGAGCCAGGAGAAGGGCTCCTTTCAGCCAGGGGCAAGCCTGAGAGTGCCAGCCTGGGCTCCCAGCACAGGGACTCCGCTCACATAGCCTGCTTCAATTCCAACCACAGGGAGAGTTCCAACCACAGGGAACTTACAGTGATCTCTGAAATGCTAGAGAAGGGGTCTGCTGTGTTAGCAACTGAAAGCAAAAAGCACTCATATCCGCATACTACATGGTCTCAACATCACTTGAAAACAGAGAGACCAGGCACACCTGGAAGAAGACAGCAGAACATCAGCAGTGAGCAGGGCCCAGGGGATGGGGTCAGGGGAGAAGAAGGTACGGCTCATCTATAATGTATAGAATGTGAGGAGCTTATTTAGCCCAGTGCCAGGAACCAAGAGGGCAGGCAACAAATGCTGGCTGTTCTGAGTAAGACTGCATTGTTACATCAGGAAGAAGACTCGGAGACTCTTGTACCGCTCGGCCTCCTTCAGGGTAGTCCCTGGCAGTCCTAGCTTGTGCACTCCTAGAACTGAAGCTCCAGTGGAACAATGTGGACATCTTACCCTGTAGAGAGGTCTGCCTGAAAGAGGTCGGGTGTGCTGGATACCCAGTCTCTGGGTACCAGCTTAGACTGCTCAGACCAGTGGGAGGGATGGCTGTGACCTCAGGCCCTGACTTCAGGAGGATCTTCCTCCCTCCATCTACTATTCCAAAATGTTTTGGTCTAGGGTTTTTCTATAGAGTGATTCCTCCAAGTAAGGTTAGAAGAGCCTTTTCTGGGTGGCTCCCATGTTCGCTGCATAGATGACCACCTCTGTCCATCCTTCTCCATGCCACAAGAGTACCACTTACTGGCAGTACTACCTGTCTTTTCCATTTTCTTGTTTGGAAAACAAATGAGAAACCAGCTGGGTCTGACCTCCTCTCCACCCCTCTCCTGAGTCTCTAAGGGCAGGAGGCCCTTTTGCCTCCTCCCAGGACAAGGGCCTTGTGGAAAACCCCAGAGAAAAGGCCTTGTGAACTGGTTGTTGCCATGGCAATGGCAGCTCTGGAATTTGACCACTGGGGCCCTGGAGTGGGGGTGGGGAGTTGATGTAGGCCATGCTGGGGGCAGGGAGGAGGGTCCAGAAGCCCAGAAAGCCAAGAAGTAGGAGATAGGCATTCAAAGCCTCTCCAAGGGCCTCAGTTTCCCCATCTTTAAAGGGAGTGAGGAACGGCTCTCAGGATCTCCTTTTCCAGTCTAATTGATGGATGGAGGAGACAGCCAGGGCAAGGCCAGCTGTCCCCTTTGATAGCTAGTTAGGCATTCCAAAGGACAAGGACACACTAGAAAATCAAAAGCCAAGTCCAGAACAGTGGCAGGGCTAGCTTCTGAAATGAGACCTTTCTAGTCTCTGGCATCCCTCTATCTCCAGAGAGGATAAGGGTGCCTGCTCAGGGTTCGGCAAGAGGACACCCCAAGAATGGCTATGGTTAGACTAAGATAACTCTCCTGAGACAGAGTATAATGCATCTGCTCCCGGTAACCCTTGCCATTCCTGGTTCTTGAGGGCAGGCTGAGGGCCTGCCCCTCCCAGCTGGATGTGCTAGGCTGCTGTGAGTATTTTTAAACAGGCGCCCGCCCCTTGGCCCTCCCACCTTCCCACTCCAGAAACACAACAGAGTTCTGCTGCCAACCTTCTATGTACTTCCGCCAAGTCCCCACAAGTGCCAGCTCCACAGCCATCCTCTGTACCCCACTTCCTCCCTCAGCCAGCCCAGTAGTGGGGAGATACCCAGGGGTCCCCTTCCAGCTACAGAGCTAGAGGGTTAGAGAGGGGACTTGTGTCCAAAGTCATGCAGCACACAGAATTTGGGAATGTTGTGGCTCCAACTTGTACCCTCACCTCCAATGCCTCTGGATTGTTCCAGTGCCTCCCCAACTTCTTGCTCACCCCTTTTGTTCCTTACTCTTAGCAGTCACAGGCTTACTCTCCCACTGACCCTCAGAAAGATAGCACAACTGTGACTCTTCAGTTCAAAACACCAGCCACAGGGGAAAGCAAAACTGAGTCGGTGCCATAATTCACACTGCCCAACGATTACAGTCCATGTAGATCAAAGATGTAAAACAAAACAAAAAACAAAAAACATCAGAAGGAAACG
Source organism: Cricetiscus sungorus (assembly GCA_030556225.1). Classification (NCBI taxonomy): domain Eukaryota; kingdom Metazoa; phylum Chordata; class Mammalia; order Rodentia; family Cricetidae; genus Cricetiscus; species Cricetiscus sungorus. The sequence goes on from JANBXA010000007.1 coordinate 63,548,500, forward strand.
TGTGAGAACTGTTTTACAGCTTTGGAATGGGAGACTTTCTAACCAAGGCTCCAAATCAAGCAGCTGGAAAATAGTGGCTTGATGAATTGTACCACTTTTAAAAACAACAACAAAAGCTTTTCTGGGCCAGCAAGATGGCCCTGTGGGTAATGGCGACTATGGCAAAAGCCTGCCAATCCCCAGGACCCACTCAAAGGAGACAGGAGAGAACTGAAGCGACAAGGTTGTCTCTCTGACCCCCCCCATCCCCCCCACACACATACACTCTGTCATGTGTTCACAGACACTAATAAAAACTGTAAAATTTACAAAAATTCAAAGCAAGGCATTCTGCAGAACAAAAATATACTCTACATAAAGTCAAAAGTCAAGTGAGAAATCCTCCTTCCCAGTGTTTAAAGGGTTCCTAGAAATGGCTAAGCCAGACACCAGCCAAAAGAGACAGGGAAGGAAGGAGGGAGAGAGGGAGAGAGGGAAGGAGGGAGGGAAGGAGGGAGAGAGGGAAGGAGGGAGAGAGGGAGAGAGAGGGAAGAGAGGGAAGAAGAAGAAAAGAAGGAGGAGGAGGAGGAGGAGGAGGAGGAGGAGGAGGAGGAGAAGAAGAAGAAGAAGAAGAAGAAGAAGAAGAAGAAGAAGAAGAAGAAGAAGAAAAGAGGTTCAATCCTGCTCACTATGAGAAAAATGTGGATTAGAATAGTGTGATGTCTTGTGTATCTATCAAACTGGCAACTGTCCAAAAGTTACCTTAGTAAGGAAGGCCATAAGGAAATGCCTCTCTCACACTGTAAGGGGCACAAGTCTGAAGACAGTGTCAAAATGTGTATCATACACATAATATCTTAGTAATTCCATGCCTCAAGGGACTCTACTCCCCCAAATAAACTGTTTATAACAGCAGATCTGAAAATAACATGTATTTTAACATTATTATTATTATATTATTATTATTACTATGGGGTTTGGTGTGTGTGTGTGTGTGTGTGTGTGTGTGTGTGTGTGTGTGTGTGTGTACATGCTTGGTCAGTGGATAACTCTGCAGGACATGTCTCTCCTTCTACCATGTAAGTCCTTGGGACTTGGCAGCAAGTGCCTTTATCGACAGAGGCCAGCCTCATTTATTTTTTTGTTTTTGTTTTGTTTTTGAGGAGGGCTTTTGTTACATAGCCCAGGCTGGCCTCAGATTTAAGACTATCCTCGTGCCTCGGCCTCCTGAGTGCTGGAATTACAGGCATGAGGCACCACACCCAGCTACATATCCTTTAATCTGTGACCCCATACAGTTGGGTAATCACACAGTAGAAACACTTTGTGGTACAGAAAGAATATGGAAGGCTGCTCAAGCCTCTTCTCAGCTGTGAGCAGCCCCTTCCTGCTTTACTCTCCTTAGTCCCCATGGTCAGGGATTGCTAGGATCCTCACACAAAGGGATCTCTGTTACAGGCTCAGACCACCTCCTGGTATCCCAGGCACCAAGCAGTGCCTCTAGCCTACACACAGAACCAGGTCCCAAGGTGGCGGCCACTGAGCACCTGCGGGCCCAGCCTCTGTCTCTGGTGTTTTCTGGTGCCCTCTCTGACAGTTCCAGTCTCTCTGGTGACATTTCTCCAGGAAGTCCAGCAGTTCACTTTGCACACAGACCAAGGCAGAAGCGCCATCCCCATCTACTTTAGGACTGAGCCTCCACAGTCTAGTGCTTTGAAATGAGTCCCCAGGCAGGAGGAAGGCTTTGGAGTCAGAATTTACAGGGTGACACTGGCAATTATGCTCCTCTCTGGGCCCCAGTTTGCAGAGCATGGAGTGGGAATCAGCAGTGAGGAGTGGGGGCTACACAGCAGGGGAAAGCATCTGCAGGTAAGAAAAGCAGACAGAGTACTGAGCCCACAGGTCTACCCCCACCCTTACTCGCTGAGTCCCTTTCCTAGAAACAGCTGTGAGGGGGGTTTCAAGCCTTCCCTGAGGAGCTCCACTCATGCCCCCTCATCTCAAAACCCCTCTCCTCCATCTCTGTGGTCCTTCGTCAGGCTGGCCAGGTCACCACTCTCCTCCCCTTCCAAGTTACTTTATGGCTAACCACTGATCTCCAGACCAGCCACCAGACATTATCACATTTAATTCTCAGAGCAACCCTATAATAGATGCAGTCATTATCTGCATTCTATGTGTACCTACACCACATGCTAAACCACAGTGAGTTTAAGGACTCATGGTCACACAGTGAGGATGAACAGGATTTGGTTTTTTTTAAGATAGGATTTCACTATGTAGCCCTGGCTGTCCTGGAACTCACTCTGTAAACTAGGTTGGCCTCAAACTCAGATATCCGCCTATCTCTGCCTCCCGGGTGCTGGGATTAAAGGTATGTGCCACCACTGTCTGACTAAAGGTGAACGGGATTTGAAAAAAGAGGAAACCCCATGACTCCAGTCTTCTCCCTTTATTTTAGGCAGGGTCTCTAATGCTCAGAGTGGCCTTGAACTTGAGATATAGGCCAAGTTGACCTTGAATTCTTGATCCTTCTGTTTCCACCTCTAGAGTTCTGGGTATTTCAAGAATAAGTCACTACACACAACCTCATCCAATGTTCTTAAAGAAGTAGGGGCCTGGCTATGTGGCAACCAGGTAGGCTGCTATCTGAGATAGCAAAGCCCATGTCCAAAGAGCCACAAACTTGCCAGCCTCTGGGCTCCGTTTTTTTCCTAGAAACCTTCATTCATATTTCTTTCACTCACTCTCAACTCAGACAAAGTCCTTCCAGATCCTAACCTAATCACCAAGCCAGAGAGAAGCCAAGATCTCCAGGCTTGTAAAGGACAGGCCACTCACCGCCTGCCCCCTGGGCTGCACTGAGGTGGGCTACCTGCTCTGCAAGTGTGGCTGGCTGGCTGCCAACTCCTGCCTCCCCAAAGACCTTCTTTGCAGGTGGCAATAGTGGGTAGGTAGATACTTTCATCACTCTCACAGTGATGTCCTCATGACCTAGTTAGCTCAGGCTAGCCCTAGAGGGTCTGGATAGGGGGTATCACCTGCTCAGTCCTGGAGCATCAAGGACAAGTGAAGCCTCTGGAGGCCTAGTCTCACAGAAGGCTCCCGACCCAGAGCACGTGGCTGCTGAACTTGAGTTTTTGAGTGCAGGTCTGCTTTGCTCTCTACACCTCAATCAGGGCTTCCCTCTGCTCCCACCAAGCATTTTTCCCCCACTGGGCCCAAGGCAGTTCTAGGGCATTGCATGGGGAGAAGTAGTCCAGGGAATAAGACACACCCTTGTGTTCACGTAATTCAATGGCTGGCCTGCCTCGCAGTTCTGTGCCTAGATAATCTGTTCCACTAGATAATGGGTTTTATTCTTTTTGAAAACTAAAGAATACTGGCCTTGGATCAAGTCCAGATATTCAGGCCTGGCCATTGAGCCTCTGAGGGACCTACAGACCAGAGCCAGGGACTTTCACAGCATCCAAACACAGCAGGGCTGCTCCATCCTAGGTCTCTGCCTTCATAGTTCTTGCTGCTCTGAGGGCCCTGCTCTCCTTTGACTTGCAAGACCCTCTGGCCCTGCAAAATAGCTCCTGTTTCCTCCAAGTCAGACTCCCCTACCTTCACCTGCCTCAGCCTCCTGAAACACAGTTCTCAGGTTCCTAGGGGCTGGAGTCCCTTCTTGTTAACACTACAGCTAACCCAGTGGGCAGCAGCTAAACTGGGTTTTAATGGTTGTCTAGTTCCTAAAGTCTCTCACCTACAGCTGAAAAGTCAGGAGTAAGCCAGACTCGGTGGCCCACGCCTTTAATCCCAGGAGTGGTAGTGTAGTCAGCATCGAGTCAGTCCACCAATCATAGTGATGGTGCTGGGTTTCCCCACGGGAACAAGGTCCTCTCCCCACCTTTCTGGTTCTGGAATCTACTGCCCAGCATCCTGTCAGGTGTTCAGATGTTTCTGTAAAGGACAAGTTACTCCATTTCCATCCTCCAGAAGGATGAGGCCTGTTTGTGTCACTTGCTCAAGTGATGTCCGGCTACTCCCATTTACTCCAGTATTGCTGCCATCGAAGCAGGCTGGCATGTCTGAGGAGAATCAGGCTGGGTCTTCACTTCTGACACCTGCACAGGTTGAGGGTACAGGAACCTTGTGGGACCTCAAAGGAGTGTGTATAATGTGTGCTTGATGCATACATGCTGTTTATCTCATTTGTTTATGCTGGATGGGAGAGGGGACCTGCTATCAAGTCACCCCTCAGCGACGGGAATGGTTTTGGCATATGCTTGCCGTCCAGCCTGTGTTTTCTTCTGGGGCTCCTCTCTTCATGTCCAGTCCTAGCACAGGACCTGGCACCACAGCCTAGGCCTGGCCACACAGGAGGTGGTCTGATGACTGAGGGGAGGGGAGTACGTGGCTGCCTGGAACCAGGGCTTAAACTTGAAGACAGGGCTCAGGCCTGGGGGCCCAGAAGAAGCCAGGGCAGGAGGCCTGAGTGAGGGAGTCAGCATGAGCCTCTCTGGGCTCTTTATCCAAATATGGAAGGTTTTTTTTTGGTCTCCATTTGAGTCACGCCGGCCATGGCCCAAGAGATCTGCTTTCCAGATATTGCAAGCAGGACTGAGCCAGCCCTGCTGGGCCTACCGGCTCCCCTTCCTGGCTATCTCAGTACCTTCCCAATCTCCTGAGCCAGGGCTCTCTCCACCAGCAGGGAGTCCCCCACCACTCAGCTATGCTCCAGCACCAATAGAAGAGTCCCTGAGCCCACAAATCCCAGAAATACACATTCCTCCTGTGTCCTGTAACCAGCCTCTCAGGGCAAAGGAGTCACTCACTAACTCTGACCAAGCAACTGCTGTGTGCTAGCTAGTTCCCGCAGCTGGGACCATGGGCTGTGTGAATCCAAGGGACGTAGCTGCCACATCCTTTGCTGGCCATGACAATGGCAGTCCTGAAGTCAAGAAACTAATGAACACCTTAGCCTAAGCTCACAGTCACCTACGTGGATCCAAGAAAATTCACTCCCAGCCTTGAAATGATGCCAACCTGGGTTATAAATCCCACCACTCATGGCCTCAGAGACCCGAACCAGGGAATCTTACCTTCTCTAGCCCCAAGGTCTGACTGCCACCATGCCCCTATGGCCCTTGTGTCAGCTTCCACTTCTTGGTCCCCTAAAGAGTGAATATAAGGCTGGCATAGGTATGGGGGTGCTCAGGGAAGCTTGTAGCCAAGTAGCCCCAGGGCAGGGCTCTGCTGGCTTCCTCGGGCCTCTCCACACGATTTATTTAATAAGTGTATGTACACTGGAGTTCCACTGTTTCCCAGGAACGGGAAGGTTTGGCATGGGCAGCCACCTGAACAGAAGAGAGCACTGAGTCACTGGGTGGTCCATGGGCTCCCGCTCATATCTTCATGCCCCAGGGCATTCAACATGTGCTGCCCAGCAAGCAAATGTGCTGTAGCTGCGTATCCTGGAACAGGGTACAAGAGATACCTAAGATGGGAAGCTCAGTCTCATACAGGGGACTCTTCAGGGACCTTTCCCCTTCCAGGAGCAGGGAGACATATAGAATATAGCACAAGACCAAGGACCCAGAGCAGGTGACAGAAGGGTATTCAGTGGGGAAAAGCCCCAGGAGAGAGAGGGCCTGTGTGGTAAGGAAAGAAGCAGATGTCTGGGAGGCTGAGCCCAGGTGATGACGTAGGTAGGACTAGAAGGTAGCTGGAATTAGTTTGACCTCCCCTCCTCCTCCTTCCCCTCCTCCTCCTGTTCTTCCTCCTCCTTCTCTAGCTTTGGGGCCAGGCCCTGAACTATTTTTAGCTGGGACTGAATTTAGCCATTCCCTCGGAAATTCCGCACCCGCCCCAGGCAACGCCCCCGCTGCCCTTGGGGTGAGGCCTGGAAGCGGCTGGTCCAGGCAAGAGTGGAGGGGAGGGCCATCTGAGCAGTAAGGAGCTATCAGGGGTCTCGGGCAACTTATGGGGAGACAGGCTCAGGCCAAGCACCAAATCGAAGTCATTCTTCTGCCTTTACTCTCTACCCAGCTCTTTCCCAAGGCCTCCTCAGGGTTGGGGTTCTTAGCTTTGACTTCAGACCCCACTATGGATGATGCTGCCAGGCTGCCCACTAATCCCCACACTACTTACTCTACTCCCACCTCTTGAGAGCCTGAATATTAAGAAACATAACTGGGACTCCCACTTTAAAGATGGGAAAACTGAGGCAGGATGACTTGGCCTGGATCAAAGCCAACAGGACAAGTCAGCCTGCCTCCCCTCCCAACCACACTCCCTACATCAGGCCTGTTCCAAAAAAGCCAACTGGAGATGTAGCCTGGCTGTTCACTGGGGACCCAGCAAGGAGCCTGATGCTGGATAAGGGCCTCTGAGCTGCACTCAGGGTCCTTCATCATTCCAGAATGCAGAGAAAAGTTCTGCTCATCCTCCATCTTGCTCCACGGCTGCCTTTCCTGACTCAGGCAAAGGAAGGAGTCTCACTCCCTCATCCCAGTTCCTCACAGAGCTCCTAGGTCGAAACTCAAACCCTCAGATTGGACTTCCAAATTCTCTCTGCACATCCCCGCACCCTGGGCTCAGGCTTGTCACACCCCACCCTCTCCTCCAGTCTGAACCTCAGAGGGCACCATCACAAAGCATCAGTGGATGCAAAGTTGGCAGTGTGTCCCTTCAGCTCCTCACCCTCCGTAGCTCCTCCTGCCCAGAGGTGGACTCAGCTTCCAAGGCCTTCAAGCTGGCCTCTGCACATACAGTCTCTCTCCACGTGCTTGCTGGTCACACAAGACCTCTGTTCGCTATTGGCTTCACACACATACAATGGCTTTCTTTTCCTGCCCTGGCTAGGCCTAATTCCGTCAAATGTCAGAGAACCCCATCACTTTCCCTTCAGAACCCTTGGTGACCGACTGTCCCCACTCCCTGCAATCCACAGGCTGGCTTGAGCAATGGTGAGAACCACAGGGAGGACCCCTGAGTCTGCTTCACAGGGTCTCAGGAGTTCGGCTTTCCTAATAGAGCGGGGCAGGGGGTGAAGGCAAGGCTGGTCTTTCCATGTGGATGGCCCCGGCACCCAAGGCCCCAGCTCTCCTTTTCTTCCTTCTGGCCTCCTGGTCTGCCAAGGCTCTGGTGTCTCAACACACCCACTCAGGAGGACAGCCACACACAAGAACCAGAATCAAAACCGGCAGCCAAGAAAGATGGAGTTCGCGGGACTTTTATTAGGGGTGGGTCCTTCTCATCTTTCCCTCCCTTCTACATCTGTTCCTTAACCTCCAGTGCCCCGTCCTGGGAAAGAACTGACTGTTTGTCCAGAGGTGGGGGAATGGGGTCTCAGCAGTCCCATGAGGCCCAGCTCTGGGGCTGGCTGGCAGCCAGGAGCAGGGCCTGTCACCCCCTGGGAACCGATAAACAGGAAACTGACACCACCCTTGCACTTGCTCCCTTGCCTTGGTCCTCCAGCCTTCCCACTGGCCCCAGACCTGCCTGCCTCTCCCTGCCCCCACAATCTCAAGACAAAGGATGTCGATCTGAAAGTGACCAACAAAATCAAGTTAAGAGGTCCTTGGGGGGAAGTGGTGGTGGTCAGAGTGCCTCATGCTGTGCCCACACGGTTCCAGCCTGAGAGTCACAACTCTAGGAACACACCAAGGGGCCACATCTTTGGGAGCCGTCTACCCTGGGAGTTCTGGGCCGAAGGGTTTGTGAACATTATCTTTCCTCAGTAACTCCATCTTACAGAGCAGGAAACCAAGACTCACAGTTGAGGGCCAATGTTAAACATTAACATTGTTAAACATCACCCAGCAAGTGAGGCAAAGTTGGCCCATCAAATACACGGGCTCTCAGCCCAGAAAAGGAAGCCGAGGGTCCAAGCCCCAGGGGCCTGCAGCTCTGACCCAGAGAGGGCTTTGGCTCTTCGCTGCCTCCCACACTTTGCTTAGCCATCCCAGGCAAGCTGTCCTCAGGGCTGGTGGGAACAAAAGAGTCAGAGCCAGAGAGAAGAGGCCACAACATCTCAGAAGGCTAGTCTTCCCTTCTCCCTCCTCCTCGGCTCCAAATGTCCAGGCTACAGGGCCATTGTGGTCTCCCATCTAGAGCTTCGTCCTCTGCTTCATGACTGAATTACACAATCTCAGACTCATACCCTAGCACCTCAGACACGAAGGGACAAATGAAGATTGCTTTTTAAAAAGTATTATGTTTAGCCGGGTGGTGGCGGTGCATGCCTTTAGTCCCAGCACTTGGGAGACAGAGGCAGGCAGATTTCTGAGTTTGAAGTTTGAGGCCAGCCTGATCTATGGACTGAGTTCTAGGACAGCCAGGACTGTTACAAAGAAACCCTGTCTCAAAAAAAGAAAAGAAAAAAATTCTTGAGCATTACTAACCTCTTGAATGACTTCAGTGTTAGCAACAAGACATTGTGGAGTGGACCTTGCCCCATTTCATACACTGGGGGAGTTTTGAAGTACCTGTCTTGACACCTACCACATGCTACCTCTCAGGATGAAGCCAAGATCTCCAGCATGTAGCTCCCATCTTTTCATCTGCCTCACCAGCTCCCAGCTTCCAGCTCTGTCCTTGGTGAAGACAGTCTGGTCCAGTGGTGGCATCTGCTCCCTCCCAAAGCTCCCACCTTCCCTGCTCTCCCTGGCTATGAGCTCTACAGCCAACTGTTCCCCCTTGGTTGATGTTTCACTTCAATATCTCAGGCTAGCAAACCTCAGGCTAGCCACCTCTAGAAGCCAAGCTTAGTCCCAAAGGACTTGCTGACACATTTGCCCCTGCCCTTCCAGGCGGGCTCAGCCTTCCTTTGAACCTACCTCAGGGACTTTGCCGAAAGCTCCCTGGCTCCAAACCTTCCCTGTGTGCCCCCACTGTACAGGGAAGGTTCAGTGTGGAGGGCTGCATGGATAGATGCGAAAGAAACATAGAATAAAGTAAAGGCAGTACTAAATGCAACAGGCCTGAGACATCTCTAGGGCCAGCATCAACAGAGGGACTTAGACCTCAGAAGCTGACTGGTCCTTATTTAACTCCAGCCACTTTGGACTGGAGAAATAGCTCAGTGGTTAAGAGCACTTGTTGCTCTTGCAGAGGACCTGGGCTCAGTTTCAAGCACCCACATGGTGACTCACAGCAATTCATAACTTCAATTCCAGTGGGCCCTCTACACAGCGCCCTCTACTGACTTCTTTGGGCATCAGATGTGTACATGGGGGCACACACATGCATGCAAACAAAACACTCATACACATAAAATTTAAAAAAATTTTAAACCCTTAATAAAAAAAAGAGTCTGTTTCCCCCAAGCTGAGTTAGACATTTTAATGCCCCTGCACAGAAACATCACTATTTGGGGGACAAGCTTCCTCAGAGAAGGCACCATGGCCCACCCCAGGTATGAGAAAAGATCCTTTCTTTCTATGACAGGTGAAGCCAAGAGTAGCAGCTAGTGAAGGGAGTAGGTCCTCAGCAGCCTAGGACCCAGCCTGCTAGCCCTGCCTGGTCTGCAAGAGAATTTTTCCCAGACTACCTGCTGCAGCCCTGGCAGGAATCTTAATCTCGGGGCTTAAGGCCACGAAGGTACTTGTGGCTCCAAGGGTATGTGACTCTTTAAGGCCTCACGAGAGACATGGTGAGGCTCAGCTGCACCCCTGGCCTCCTAAGTTCCTGGGCAGACCTCCCTGTGCTCTGCCAGGTCACCCCTTTGAGCCCTACAGTTACTGGAGGGCCATCTAGGGGTTCAAACAGCCTGAACATCATGAACCGGGACTCAGAGCCCAGCAGCCTGGCACTGTCCTTCCGCCTCTGTCCACTCCTGGGAGGCCCCAGAGACCTGAGAGGTGGTGGGGGCATCAACTCCTGTGGAGAAGGATATCATCTCTGACTAGCTTGTGCTTCCCAGAGGACCCAGGGCCCCCATTTCAGGGCTGCCTGCAAGGCGCCAAACTTCCTGGGCACATTTCCCAATGAGTGTGCCAGGGTTATGAGACTTTCTGGGAAACAGGCTCCCCCTTCCCCTGGACTGCCACCACCATCTCTGCCAACTTGACTCACTGGGAATTCTGGGACCAATGTATGACCTGGAGACAGGACACCTAGGGCCAGATTACTAGTGAGCCACGGGGACCTGAGCAAACTTTGCTGGCTCCAAGCCTAGGAGTAGATGGGAGGGCCAGGGCTGTTATGGCACAAGCTCCAGGAGACACAGGTTAGAGCTGGGCACAGTGGCTACACAGGAAACACTGGGGCCTAGGTGCTCCCCACTACTATTTTTGTGCTAAGCCCCCCCCCTCCAGGGCAGTAGGTAGCACTGCCATCTTGCCTTCCTCTGTGACTCCCACTTAGCCAGCTGCTGGAATAGAGACATCTTTTTCTTTCTTTGAAACTGGGTCTTACTATATAGCTCTATCTAGCCTGAGACTCACTATGTAGATCAGGCTGCCCTTGAACTCACAGAGATCTGCCTGCCTGTGCCTCCCAAGCACTGGGATAAAAGGTGTGGGCCACTATACCCAGCAGGTAGTAGTACCTTGTTCACATGGGCACTAGATGTCTAGACTCCTTGGGCTTCAGGTGACAACACACACACACACACACACACACACACACCTCTGCTGGACCAGGCTGTCATCATTGCTTACTTCTGTGGCCTCCTGACTTGCTTGGCCTGCTTCCATGCTTGACCCTGCAAGTCCCGCACAGCAGCTTGGATCATTATTTTACTCAGAGCCCTCTAATAGTGCCTGGCTCTCACTTCAGGTCTACCTTTTACTCACTGACCTCTGACCTCCTACCACTCAGCTCTATCCACATTACCCAGTGTCCATTCCTCCCACGCCCCAGGGCCTTTGCATTTGCTATTCCTTTCTTCCCACCCCCCTACATCACCACTACCACCACCACTACCACCACCACCCTCCCCCGCCCCACTGTTACCACTTCCTCTCACAGGCCTCTGCAGACCCCATGATCTAAAATAGTACCCAGTCATCTTCAACTTCTTTACCCTGTTCCATTTTTCTCCCCCGAACCTTCTGTTCCCTGACAGTGTCCTCCTTTGTAGACACGTGTCTTCACCAGTCTGGAAGGTCCGTAAGAGCAGGCCTCTGAGCTGCTGTCTTTCTACCCTAGAATGCTGCCTGACCCAGCAACGGGTTGCTTGGGAAGTCATCTGTTCGGCTCATGGATGTTAAAATCAAACTTTTACTGCAACAGCCTGCCTGGGAAGGCCTCCTCCCAGCCTCTGCCCATGGCATGCCCTCCCAGAAGCCTGTCCTCTCTACCAGCTTTCCAGGCCTCCATGCAGGCTGAAGCGACCTCCAGGAAGTCTCTCCTGCCAGCCTGCAGACTAACATCCTAAGGTCCTTCAAGACAATATGCTTCTAGATTCTCAGATGAGTGCCCCAGCTCCCAGGCTGCACAGGGATGGATGGCTCCACCCACTGTTGGGCACCATGTGCAGCCCTAACAATCAGATGGGAGGGAGAGAGGGAGGGAGGAAAGCAGGAGGGACAAGTCCCTACATTGGAGAGGGGGCTGGGAACAGAATTAGCTGTAATGTCTCAAATCCAGCTGGTCCCGGAAATGTTAGGCTAGAAAATGTCACACTCAACTCTGTTCCCTCCCCCAACCCTTCCCTGCTGGGTGGACTCATTCCTGGAGAGCACCCCCTTTCCCCAATACCACAGGGTCCTAGGAAAGAAAAGGACAACCCTTCTGCCTGTCCTCTGCCTGTCCTCCCCCAGCCCACCCGCCTACTGGCTGACAAGACATTAATTACAGATATTTGGTGCTGCTCAGGATTCCAACTGTCCTAACCACTTCGTCTGCTCCCCATAGAAGCAGTTTCCATGGGGGTGGGGGAAGTCACAGCAAAGAGCCAAGGAGGGCAGGAGGGGAACTTGCCTCCACAAGTCCCTGCCAAGGGGGAGCCAGGAGGACAAAAGCAGTAGGGAGAACTGCAGCCCAGGCCTGCAGAAGGGTTCAGCTGGGCAGGCTTCAGGGGGTGCCAGGGATGCTGGTGAGTGGGAGAGGAAAAAGGCCAGCAATTCTAGGACTTGGCTCAGCTCTGCCCGGCCTTATTGTGTGACCTTGGGCTCATCATTCTCCTCTTCAGGGTCTCAGAGTTCTTCCTACCCAACATTAGGCCCTAGTGAATCAAATACCACATGAACACTCTCAGGCTGTTACAATACAATGTGTAAGTGATGCCTCAACTGTCCCTGACTTATGCCCCTTCTAAGTGGGCAGGACAGCCTCACTTGGAAACTGGGAACTTGATCTCTTTTCTTTAAGACCCTGATAAACTAGGGTTCAGGGTGTCTCCAACAGTAAGATTGGATAATCTTTCACATGACAAGAAACCATCCGCATCTGCCATAAAACGGGGCATGAAATGAACAATAGACACCATTACAGCTATTTAAATGTCAAAGTCTCATGAATTTGGCCGTCTACAATTCTCAGTGACAAGTCACTTCCTGTTTCCAGGATATAGATGGTACAAGTGTCAAGGGGGCAGAAAAATAAATAAATAAATAAATAAACTATATAAGATTACTCTGACGCCCCATAGAGGAATGTCTTGGTGCATAGGATGGTCCATGGACAACATAACATATGGATCTAACTGGGAAAAAACAGAGGCCTGGAATAGGAGAAAGGCCCATGCAGCACAGCCTTGGTGATCCACTAGTTGAGCTGCCCCTCACTCACAGTACACAGAAAACAGACACCCCCCATCCTCTCCCCCCATCCCCTTCCCCCCACCCCCAGCATACTGACTCCCTGCTCCAATCCCTTGGACAGGTTGCAGAATGAGTCCCTCCCACAGAGCCTCAAGGATCAGGCTGCCCAATTCCCCAGTACAAAGATGACTATCCAGGTCTACATAGAGTCAAACAGCAGCTAAGCAGTGCTTGGGACCCCTGGGACCCAAGCTTTCTGCCTCCTCAGATGTGGGGAGATGTTAGGAGCGAACTGAATTTGAGGGGCTCCCCACTGCTGGAGATCAAGTCTGGGCTCCCCTGAGAGTTCTCTCCTCTTAGCACTTCACACTGGCTTCTGCTCCATAAGCAGAACATGACAACTCCTCTGTCATCCCCTCTTATTCTGAAGGCCAAGCCACACTATCTCCACCCACAGTTCAGGGATCATGACTAGAGCCCCAAGCCTGAGACAAGGGAACATTGTCTGCTCAAGAGAAGCCAGCAGGAATCGGGGAGTGGACAGCTGCTCTCCATCTTTCTGAAGCCAGAAGGAAAGGGAGAGAGAGCAAGAAGAAATTCAAGGTAGCAGATGGAAGACCCTCCAGGCTTAATGATGGGGTGGGAAGTGAGGCAAAGCAAATATTTTCTGAGCTTGATAAAGTCCACAGGTGACACTGAGACCTGTGCTTAGACAGCAGTGGGGGAGGAGGTCACCCAGAAGCAGCTGAGGCAGCAGAGCCTGTTCTGTCCTCTCTCCTGCCCCAGGCAGGGAACGGTCACACCACCACCCACCTACAGAACCTTCTGGGCAGAGCCCATTATCTCCATTTTACAGAAAGAGAGAGCAATCCACATAACAGGGATGGGGCAGGTCCTGGGGATCTCTAGTCTGGCTCTTCTAATTACAGACTCAGCCTTCTCTCTTCTAAGGGTGAGAGGGGACATCCAGCTGGGCCTGGAGACGTGGGAGGAGCTGAAATGTCAGAGGAATCTTTTTCAGGGACAGGAGAAGCCTGTATGAGAGGACTACTCCCTACACAGTCCCTGGGAATGTGAAGTGGGGGACAGAAGCCAGTCCTATGAAACTCTTCCCTAATTTCCTGGTTGCCCCTCAACTCTCATATAATTCCATAGGAAGCCATTACTGGAAAAGGAAGCTGGGGCTCCCCCCATCCTCCGAGCATGGAACTGACTCTGGTGCTCAGGCTTCCCTAATGGGGTCTCAGAAGAAAAGCCAGGCCCAAAGATCCCCTCTGTCCACTCCCTGTCTGCCCATCCTGGCTGCCTCTATAAGGAAGAGCAGAGCTGGGACAGAGGAAAAAGAATGGAGGGGAAAGAAAGAGAGACAGGGAGTTAGAGGGGCCCTTAAGAGCTCTGGGAAGCCAAGTGACCAAATCAGTACAGGGTGTAGGGTTTCCCAGCTTCTGAAGTCAGCACACACAGTGGGAGCTGAGGCAGGCCGCAGCTGACATAACCCCAGGCCATCCCTGAGCTCAGCTTACAGCCCAGAGCTGCAAATCTAGTAGCAACTCTCCCAGGCCAGGGTAGATGTTGCCTAGAGCCAGTGTGAATCCATAGCCAAAACCTAGGCCTAGCTGAGGCAAGATAAGAGAAGTGATAGCTTTGTGGGAATGAGACCCTGAGGTCTGGGATCAACAGGAAAGGGGTGGTGAGGTGAACAGACCAGAGCACTTATCCAGAAGACCCTGTCTACAGAGACCAGAACTGCTCTCAGTCCCTCTGAGGGGACTTCGCTGCTGAGCCTCAGCAAGAAACCTGTCAGCTGTTACCACCCTTCCCTAACTACTCTAGCTCGAAGAGCCTCTAACTGAAGAAGGGTGTGTTGGCGTTGGCCCCATATACTACCCAAATTCACAAAGCATCTCCCAGTTCTGAACAATAGTACCTGGATGGAAACTGCTGCATCCACATCCCTCAGACCCAGTTTTAGATAGGGAGGTTAAGTCACAAGAAAGGCCAATGCCAGAAAACCAGAACAAGACTGGGGGTGGAATCCCTGACACCCTCTGCTGTTCCATAAAGTGAGGCCGGTGCCTCCCTAAGTTTCCCAGGCCTCGGAACAGACTTAAAGGCAAGAGTATGTTAACTGTGACCCGAAATGAGATCAGTGAAGAGATGGGCACTGAGGCCACAGCCTTGGCGGAATGTCATCACCCTCTCCCAGACTTCCAGTGCACTTATAACAAAGAACCATGGGAAGCTCAAGTCCTGAGAAACATCCCAAGGACCCCTGCAGTCGCCACCAGAACACCCTAAGGCAAACAGACCCCTTGACACGAGCAGTATCCTGAAGGTCTTCAGCAACCGGATTAACAGGAGCTGGGTGACAGCCATTAATACTATTCCAGGATAGATAAGCACCTTTGGGCCTGGGCATCTGCCCACTGAGTAGACACAAAAGCTCCTGTCAAGTTGGTGCCCATGGCTCTCCCGTGCCCTCCTCCAAATCTTCTCTCCAAAGGACTTACCACCTGCGGCTTGCTACAGCACTTGCTGGCTGGGACAGGCTCATCTGGGGCCCTGGCAGCTCCAGGGGGCTTGGTCTCAGCAGAGGGAGGTGTAGAGGAAGGCAAGCAGGGTAGGTCCACAGGACCCGGGGCAGGAACGTCACCAGAGTGAAGGGTCAGCATGTACTGCTTAGTGACGTCTTCAAGTGATGGTGCCTGCAATGTGGGATGAGCCCTAGCAGGGAAGCCCACAGGCTCTGGCACAGCCACAGGGGGTCCCACAGAAGTCCCCGGCTCAGGCACCACAATAGGAGTGAAGGTAGCAGGAACACTGGCATGGCGAACATGTTTGGAGGAAGATCGGACCTGTGTCAGGCTACCAGTTTGGTCCTGGTTGTCCTCCGTTCTCCGAAGTTCCTGGTGACTGCTCCGGGCAGGGCGCTTTTTGGAACCTCGGCGGGTGAGCCGAGGGGAGAGAACATTGGCCAGCTTGGGGTCAAGATGGAAGTCCTGGTGGGCAGTGGAGGTGGCAGGTGGGACAGGTAGGGTCCTCTCTGACTGTGTCCTACCCCTGGCAGGACCAGGGTCTTCCGTCTCTGCCCATGGCTCTGCAAGGATAGGTTCGCTGCTGGATGGAGGCAGCATGGGCTCCACTTCTCGAATTGGCTCCCCTCCTGGGCCCTCAAATTCAGGCCCAGCCAACTCCCCACGACGACTTGGGTCACTCAGAGATTTCTTCTTAGGGGTCTTGCCAGCAATCCTGTCTTCTCCCATACGCCCCAAGGCACTAGGCCCCTGAACAATACTCTGAAGGACTCCCTGATAGTCCTTGTTCTCTTCACTAACCACAGACCAGTCACTGTGGCCGCTGGTCAGGCCCTCATCCACAGCTGGGCTCGCTGGAAGCCCTGTCTTAGAGTTCAGTGAGCCCAGAAGGTTGCTGTCTACAGAGAACCCAGAGGGCTCCTCAGAGGTGGCCGCCCGATGACGCTGCGGAATAGGGTCACTCAGGGATCTGTAGGCCTCACTAGCCTCCCCATTGCTTAGTTCAGTCCCACTAGACCCTGAAGGTGGGAGTTTGCGTCTCCTGCGGAGGGCACCTGGGGTTAAAGGGGTCTCAGGAGACACAAGGGCCCTCCCACCCAGACTATCTTCTGTCCCAACCCCACGGAGGTGGTTAGTCTGAGATGAGGTTGAGGAAAGAGGTCGCCATACCCCTGCAGGATCTAGGCTGCAAAATGCAGCACCAAGAGGCTCAGGGTCTGCCCCAATACCCTCATCTGTCAGGCTGGACTCAGGGCCAGAGAGCTCCTCCTGAGACCGCTGCCCTTGGGTCATGTCACCTGCCCAGCCAGGGCTTCTAGGTCGGACATCACTTCCTTCATCCTGCTGTGCGCCCATGCGCTGTATCTTCTCAAAAACCTGACGGGCCTCCTGCACGTACTGATCCTGAACCACGAGTGGCAATGTATCCTCCTCTGCCCCAGAGCCTGCCAGTAGGAGCTCAGAGGAACTGGGCTTCAACACACTGGTGCGGAGCAGGCGTCGAGCCATGGGCTTCTCAGAGCAGCTGAATGACTTTGCCCTGCGCAGGGTAGCTGTCAGGTCCTTGAGGGTAGGTCGAGTGGTGGGTGATGCTGGACTTGGAGACGGCATGGACTCGAGTTGCTCCACTGGGCTACCTGCTGATGGTGAGTCTCTGCCATCGAGGGGACTGTTCCCAGGGCCCCCACTGGGCTTTCGGACCCTCAGCTCTGAAAGGTCTGAGCGCAGAAAACTGAGTAGCGTCAGGGTCTCAGAGGCGATATCTGGATTCGATAGTGACTTGCGCTGTCGGTTCTTATCTAGCTCCAATCCTCCATCCCTCAGTGGCCTGGTGTGGCCTACAGGTCCCTTAGTGCGGGACCTAGTCTGGGGCCGCAGAAGGAGGCCTTCTCCGGTACCAAAACTTGGGGAGCGATACACACCCCAGCTCACAGAACTGCGGCTAGACCATAGTTCATCATCCTTGAGGGTCTCAGTGCTAGAATAGCGACTACTACCTCGGGAGCCGGCCGGGCTGGCCAGGTACGCGGGAAAGCTCACCTTAGCCACACGGAAAGGTGTCCCCCCAGTGTCAGACATAGGCCTTAAGCTCTCTTGGGGACCTGGGATGCAGGGCTGCATGCCAGTACCCCACTCCCGGAGTCCCTCCTCCATAGAGGTTCTTGGAGACGTTGGAGGTTCGGGGCTCCTGACACCCCCTGCTGATCCCAAGTCGCCCGTATTTAGCTCATCACTGTCCTGGCTGTAGCCATGAGCCAACAGAGAGCTTCCAGGCCTGAACCCTCTACCTTTCCAGCGACGGCCATCCTCACCGTCTGGGTCCTCGTCACTGCCCGAAAAGTGGCCACCGATGTAGGCCGGATTCTGCGGTCCAAGCTGTGGTTGCGGTCCCTCCTCTTCCTCCTCGCTGGAACTAGCAGCCCGGCTGCAGCTGACAGGATAGGAGGAGGTAATGGAGGAGGAGGCCCGGGCCCCGGCCTGCGGTTGGGAGAAGCTATGCCAAGAATGTAAACCATCCGCCGGACGCTGCGCCCGCTCCTGCTGCTGCTGCTGCCGACGTCGCCTCCCCTCGATCCCCGGCCCGGACAGCGGCCGCGCCGACCGCAGGCCAGCCAGAGGGAAGCACGTTCGAGGAGGTGGCGTCGGAGGCTGCCGGGTCTCGCGAACTGGGGGCTCCCAAGAAGCTCCGTCAGGGCTGATCGTCCCCAGGGCCTCAGAGTCCACACTGGGTCGCCTGGAGCTCGGGCCGCCGAAGAGTTTGCGCATCTCGGTGACGCTGGGCCAGGCCCCACGCTCAGTGCCTTCAGCTGCTTCTTCTGTCGTGCCGGGGGAGCAACCCTCGTCCCGGGCACCAGCGGAGTCGTCGTCCAAACGAGCCGCGTCGAAGCGCCGGGAGAGCTGGCGCACCGATGGCGAGAGGCTGCGGAGCGGGCGCGGCTGCGCGGGGGCGGCCGGGGGCCCCGACGCCAGCTTGGACACGCGCCGGGAGGGCTGGCCCGGGACTGCCGCGGCTGGCCGGCACGAAGCTCGGCGCCGCAACCCAGGGGTGTCCGCGTTCTCCTCCTTCGGCCCGGGTCCGCCGCTCCAGCGCTCCAGGAGTTTGAACGAGACGCTGCGATAAAGTGGGGGCCGAGGTGACCCGTCCGCCATGGTGGCTGCAGTCACTCCGGGGGGGCTGGCCTCGGGGCGCCGCGGCCAACCCCCCCTGCACCCCCGCTCCGAGAGCGCGCAGTGGCGGCGGTCCGAGAGCCTGGATCCTGCACCCGCAGAGTGTGGCCGCTGGGGAGGAGGGTGCCGAGACCTGAGCAGAGGTTTATCAGTCGAGGATCAAGTTTCTGTGGCTGCGGGCAGCAGCGGCTTCATCTTGAGCGGCCCCTCTCGCCCCAGCAGAGACCCCAAGGCCAGCCTTAGCCTCTGCGGGAGCGGCCAGGGGCATCGCGGCCCGGCCGGCAAGGGGCCAAGGCTTGGTTCCTGCGAAGCCCGGTGACCGGCCTGCCTCCCCTTGAGCTCCCGCTCCAGATCGCTTTCCCTCCCCCTAGGCTGCTCGCTCTCTGCTCCCTTTTGTTGCAAATAAACTTTGAGGCAGAGGAAAGGGGGCGGGGGGCGGGGCCTGGCGCCTAAAAGAGGGGGTGGGCTCCGGGAGAGCGCGAGGCTGGGAACGCCGTGGGGGGAGGAAATCAGGGAGGAGCCGAAGAAGAAACAAGATGCTTGAATATTTGTAGACCGAAACGACCCTCTAGAGAAGTCCGTCGGAAAAGCTGCGGGCTGATCTTCCTCTGGGACTCGTTTAGAT